>BLSH010354574.1:420260-443631 GCA_018402905.1 Glandirana rugosa | reverse complement strand
GGGGGGGGGGGGTCACAAAGAACTGATCATGTTGGCTCTATGAGGTAAAGCAGTTTACACCTGGAAGGAACCAGTTAGGGTCCGCCAGCCATATGACAGGTGGGGAGGCCACCTCTAGGACATGAGCAAAGCTCACCTGAGACTTCAAGAGATGAATGGCACATGGTTCAAATGGTTGCATTGGCAAAGGGTCAAGCGAGTACTCTTTTTAAGGATGCAGTGTGGAAAAACTTTGCCCACCATGCAACCATAGCATGGCAGAAGCTACTCTGAAAATTTGGTGCAGATGGAGCGATGTCTTCTTCCCAGACTGGAATTGTATATAATATACAAAATAGGTATAAGTTGAGAAGTTGGTGGACTTTATTTTGCTGCAACTTAGTGCTCGCCAAATATTTCTCATTGGGAATCGACAGCATGGCGTGACATCAGGATGATATTCCGAGTCTGATTATTCCTCGACTCAGTGTGGGAAGATCCCTCCAATTTTTGGATACCTTTGATCTTCCTCTTTGGGTTGAATGTCATGGAACTGGTAGATGGTGGGCTTATATATTTGCTCCATACACTTCGTTAATCGGGCAATACTAATACTTCCAGTTGGATACCCCTTGACCCGTTGCATTCATTGCAACTACCCTCTCCCTATTGGGCCCTGAAGAAGCCAACGATTGATGAAAAGCGGTGACATTGACCTTCTTACCGGAGATCCACAATACTGTATTTATGCATATATATAAATATTTATTGTCATCTTTATGGATATCTCTGATCATAAGTGATATAACTTGGTCTCCTGGATGCACAGTAGCAGGGTACTGTACCTTGAACCCTGAGAGACCTGCTGAGCATTGAGGGTATTCCCATTTTATCTGTTTTTTTTTTTTTTTTTTAAATATTTATAAAATATAACCAGCTTTTTTATACTACAGTGTAATCTCCCATGCTGAGCTTATAAAGTGTTATTATAGTGGACCTGAGTTATCTAGTCCACACACAGTATTTCGGATGTGGCTTGTGAAAGTAAAATTCTTTTTTTTCCCTTAAGTTAGGTGTCACTAATGACCTCCATGTATTTCACCAACATGGTAAAATTACAGCGAAGTGTCCCAAATATACACAAAGTTTCTCAAAAATTCACCCGTTTCATTTATCCCTAGTGCAGAGCCATATTGTGGTAAATACTTTGCAGCTGGTGGTAAGGGGCTACCATTCCACAGATGGACACACTGTTTTTCATGTAAGGTAGGCTCACAATTTCTAAAAGTCCAACAAAGATGCTGCCAAGTCGAAGTCTATCCCTGAAACCTAAGCTTTCACCATTAGAATGGCTTAGGAAATTATAGGAATATCAATCTCCACTCTTGTCTAGAGAATAGGGCAAACCTGCTTAGGTTTGATATGCCAAGGGTTTGGCGAATCTGGTTTGAAATTTAGTGAACCCAAACTTAGTCCTGTTGAAGTCTACAGGGGAGGGGGGTTAATTTCTGTCAGAAAATTCTGTCTATTTATAAGGCTAATAGGCAAACCATTGTCAAAAATAGCACTGGAAGCTGGCCACTGCCATGGGGAACATGTAGCAATTCCAAAAGCAAGGTCAAGCCCGAATTCACTAGAGACAAAGTGCATAGGGTAGGATTTTACCCCAAGAATTGAAATACTGCAGAGGATACAGCAGTTTAAAATTAGCCAGCAGCCAGGTAGTTTTAATCAGGGATAACAAACGTAATAAAACATGGTGTATGCCCAAGGACAGAAGCAGAACACTTGCTGTTGAAGAGAAACTTCCGTCCTGTTTAAAAAAAAAAAATAAATTAAAAACTTAAACAGGTACTTACCAGCTCACTGTCATCACCAGAGCCGATTCTTTGCCAGGCTTTGGATCCACCATCTTTGATGTGGAAGTTGGCAGTGATTTCCTGATGACTCAAAGCAGATTACCTACTGCACATACATGAGATCATGACAGCACTGTCCAGACTGGTCCAGCAGCCTCCTGGGATGTGTAATGTGTCCAAGGAGTTCATAGGGGTTGGAAGTTTGGCCACACTGACGTAATTCTTGCCTTTGCAAGAATTAGAAAGTCGGAGCGGGAATACAACTTTCTGCGGTCACAGGGAGACAGCTGTCAGATTGGACCCTGGCGCTCCATGTGACTCCAGTGGCCATCTTGGGTCAGGCAGAGTCTATTTAAGATTTTAGCTTCGAGGTTTGGATCACTTTATGTGAGTGGCTAGCATAGGGACCAGAACCCCATCTTACAGACACAGTGCTTAGGCGGTAGGGAAAGGTTCCAGAGGAGTAGGAACAGTGCAGGGACAACCTCTCTTCTGGGTGTGGACAGGTCAGGTCACATTATGCTCCTTGTTGCAGATGCTTTTGGTATCTTCCAGTCTTAAAAGCGCTGTCTCTGTTCGTAAGTGGCCCTGGACGGGTGTGCCTACCCGCTGAGCCTGAATAAGTTGTGTTTGTACCTTTTCTACAAAATAACTTAATTTCCTGTCTTGGACTATGTGTTTACTACCCGCCACAACATGCTGTACCTTGCTCACAGGGGTACTTCCAATGGTCAGCTTTTATTTATCTAAAATCTTTATCACAAAAAGGAAAAAAACTGCTGTAATGACTTAAACAAAATTTGAAATTCAACTCCAGCTAACACTTTGTTTGCATTTAAGACAATGAGGTCCTGATGAAGCGGTTAGATGCGAAATGTGTAGACCTCTTGAAGCAAAAAATCGACTAATGTAGTCTAACTGTATGGCTTGGATCATCCAAGAAGAGCACCCTTTTCATGTTATTTATAAACTGTGTTTTAACCATATTTTGTAATAAATACTTACTTTTTCATAACAATATCTGACTGTCTCTGGTACCAGTAAAGTCCATTTTTTCTATCTGTTTATGTTATTTATGGATGGGGTACCCTAAACATAGCGGTTCTCCCTTTTTATTTGTTAGACACCTAAATTACATCTAAATCTATGAATTCATAACATTACCCTCTTCAGACAGTGCTGCTGTCCAGGAGTGTCTCTGTTGCCCCTCCATAGATAAAGTAGACACCCTAAGACCGTAAGCGTTACTGACTTGATCGCCAGTCAAAAACAGAAAGGAAACAAATGTATCTACCACAGGATTGGTAAACTGCAATATTAAAATAAAAAATGTTTTTGGGTTTAGATGTGCTTGAAGGTCTTTAGGAATCAATAACCAGGTCTTATGGAAATCTGGTGATTTTTGTTGTGATGCCAGACTGGCCGTGTATCTAATCAGACTTCCATTATAAATATGAATCTGGTCACTGAAAGACTTGGCCGGCTAATGCTTCTTTATCTAATAAAGTGAATTCCTATATGGAGGAGACCTTGTTTCATTGGGGACATCTGGTATTTAAATCTACCCTGGCATCAGCAAGCAGACCCCACAGCTTCGTAAACAGAGACAATAAAATAAAAGCAGGAAAATTTGTGGAAATGGAATTTAAAAAGGTCAGCGATGCTCCCCTGTACTAGGAATGCAGATGGCTGTAAGCAGAATGTGACATGAACATAAATACCATTAATGGCTACTCAAGATACACTGGGTGACATTACATTAGGCTGATCATGCCGACATCATGAAGCTAGAAACTGAGAATTTTGCAATTCCCACACTGAACCAGCAGCATTTCACAATGTAAAACTAACTAGCGGAACATTAAAAGTCACTTTCTTCATAGGAAAGTTATAAATAGCACAATATGTGGATGTGAAAGTTGCGGGAACAATTTCTTGTCAATTACATTTAAGTTCTTTGAAGATTGAGATGTTGTGTGATGGTGACTGAAAGGTCGTAAAAAATGTTTATATTTTGTACATTTTTTTTGGGTGAATTTGATGGCCTTTAGTCCGAGTTCACAAGGGTGCATGATGGCGGTTCTTCTAACTCACACAGGAGAGCAGTATATTGAATTGGCAGAAAATGTTTGGGCAGACATGCTATTCCACAATGCCTCCCAATTGCTCAGGACACCACAATCACAGCACATTAGGAGTTACTTTAATAGTACCTGTCCTCCCTTTAAGTCCACTTGTGTTCAATAAATGCCTTTGCAAACCCAGATATTCCCTTGTAAAAGTAGCAGTGACATCACTGTGCAGCACATTGCCTGTGCAGAAAACTGAACTGTGGGAGGGACCTAGCAGCTCCACCTACTAAAGATTGCCTGCAGAAAGCCACAGGAGGGGGCGGAGACAAGACCAGTCATCTTGCACAAGGAGAGGGAGTGGCAGTGACTGGTCTTTATTACAGGAAATGCCTACACACAGGAAAAATACAGCAGCTGTTTCATCCTGGATTACTGCACATGCATCTCTTGTATTTCAACAATCTTTATCCGGAAGTTCAGCATTAGCATGGCATTTTTACATGCTTGCAGTTCCACATTTTGATATTTGTATAGATAGACAATCTCTTTCGTAGTCATCTGAATATTACTTTGATTAAAGTGGAACTAATATCTCGCAATCAACTAAATAAATAAGTAAAATTTTAATCCTTGTTCCCGTTAGCATTAGTAAATAAGAATGGCATATTATATTTACTTGTTTTATTTTTTTATTTTTTACATTCCTTTAGTTGCTTACTGGTTTCCAAAATTATATCATACATCCCAGGAGTCTACAAGGGCAGATGGATTCCAGGAAGTAAATGCTACAGGAATCATCTGCCCTTACTCAAGATGGCCATTTACGAAATGATTTCCCAACAAATGAAATCATGGAGACATGGATGGGTGGGTGAGTTTGCCTTGAATATTAAGCAAATTAAATTATGTTTTCAGTTTGTGGTGCTCAGATACGATCTGATTCTATTTTAAGATGGGGGGGGGGGGATAAAAAAAATCACATCTGAAAAGACCACTGTCCAATGCAAAAAAAAAATATGGAAAATTCCACATTTACAGACTAATTTTTCTAGCAACATTCTACCAAATTAAGGTGGTCACAGGCATTACAAGCCCCTTTAGGTCCATCAACTACTACTTAATGCTAAAGCCTGCTGACTGGATATAAATGAAACAGACTCCTATCATTCTGATTGGACGCGGTAGAAATCTTGACGTCACCACCCCACCTCTTCCAATCAATGTTTTACGTTAATTGAGAAAATGCAAGTGGTCCCTGAATGCTGCCTCTTGTGTTCAGCAAGCAGTAGGGCAACTGCTTGGCAGAGGACCCAGAAGCTAGTGGAGATCACTGGAGGTGTCTACTACAATGATTTTCAGCTTCCAGGAGTATGGCATATACATATGACTATATTGTCAAAAGTATTGAGGCGCCTGCCTTTACACGCACATGAACTTTAATGCCACCCCAGTCTTCGTCCATAGGGTTCAATATTGAGTTGGCCCACCTTTTGCAGCTATAACAGCTTCAACTCTTCTGGGAAGGCTGTCCACAAGGTTTAGGAGAGTGTCTATGGGAATGTTTGACCATTCTTCCAGAAGCACATTTGTGAGGTAAGGCACTGATGTTGGATGAGAAGGCCTGGCTCGAAGTCTCTGCTCTAATTCATCCCAAAGGTTTTCTATCGGGTTAAGGTCAGGGCCAGCCAAGCTCCTTCACCCCAAACATCAGATAATACAGGATGACCATAACATACAGTACGATAAAGCCACAATACTCTGTCTATGAGGACAGGGCATTTCCAACACGTCTCAAGTAATTGATCTAGAACTCTTCAACAGGGGAGGCTTTGTGCACTGGTCCAAATCATTTGGTGGGGGGGGGGGGGATTATGGTGTGGGCTTGTTTTTTAGGGGTTGGGTTTGACCCCTTCGTTCCAGTGAAGGGAACTCTTAAGGCGTCAGCATACCAAGACATTTTGAACAATTTCATGCCCTCAACTTTGTGGGAACAGTTTGGGGATGGTCCCTTCCTGTTCCAACATGACTGCGCACCAGTGCACAAAGCAAGGTCCATAAAGACATGGATGAGAGAGTTTGGAGTGGAAGAAATTGACTGGCTTGCACAGAGACCTGGCCTCAACCTGATTGAACACCATTCCCATAGACACATTCTTGTAGCGGTTATAGCGAAAAAGGGTGGGCCAAATCAATATTGAACCCTATGAACGAAGACTGGGATGCCATTAAAGTTCATGTGCATGTAAAGGCAGATGTCCTTTGGTAATATAGTATATACATGTAACTATGTAAAAATTGGCTTACCTAAACTTTAGCTTTAAAGAGTGAGCATAGCAGAAGTTGTTTGGCTCTCTCCAATACTTTGGATCAAGCCATGTGAAAATTTCCCCTCCAGTAGAGTCACTACTCCAACTCATTCACTCGTGGGTGTAAATCTCAGTTTGTACTATTGAGGTCTGTAAACAATAAGGTTTTGCATTGGGGCAATTGTCAATAGGGTGGTGAGGTCAGGAAAGTCTTTCACAACTGCCAGCAATATCCAGCATTCTGGAGAACGTCTACTTATACTGTGTATTAAACCAGACCTCAAGTCAATAAAATGAGGTCAAAATTGCTGGCACAATAAAAAGATGATAAAATAAAACCAGATTTCTCTGCAATATCAATCCAGAGTTTTCCCTTACATTACTTGTCCTCCCCTCTGATGACCACCATTATTCAACCCACTACTTCATCCTGGACCCACCATCGGCCTGAGACTGGATAGTGAAAGGGATGAGCTCAAATCTGTCACTCTGATTTCTCCTACTCTCAGCATTTGTCTAGTCAGCACATGAACTAAATGACTCCTTGTGTTGCTTCTTCCTCTCAGTCTCCAGCTCTGTTGTACAGGGAATGCACACGTCTGATACCATGGCCATATGCTGGTACTTACTCTGCTTGTATTTATCAAATACATTTAATAAAGTATTAATATTTACAGAGCTGTCTTTTTGAAATGTGCCTTTTTATGCTGGTCTACCAATATATTGTTTTGCAGATTACTGCAATAAAGCTGAATTTTTTTCTCCATTACTGGCTACCACAATATTATAGATCCTTGAAAATGACCACAATCGTACAATAAAGGAGATTCTAGAAAGTACAGGAAGGAGGTTTCTGAAAATTAGATTGAAACCTGGATCCTGCTTTAAAGAGGCTTACCACAGGTCGATAGCTTCGTCCTTCAATGGGTTTTCTGGGCAAGATGTTGGTTGTTTGAAGGCATAGGTATCTCCGTGACCAGAGAGGATTATCTCAGCTCTGACATTCTGAGACTTCTACAGGATTTATTGGTTGAAATAGAATATTTTTTTGTATTTCAGTGATGACACAAAATAAAAAAAAATAAAAAAAATAGGACTTGGCATCTTGCCCACCAGCATACCATTTGAAGAGGTCTTGGTTATCCACAACACACATCTGCACTCTATCAGTTCCCGTATTGTGGCGATAGGTCTTCCCTGTTCTGAGTGTTTCACTCTTGCTTATGAGTTAAAACAAGACGAGCACAAGGAAGTAGAGAACAATGATCAAAGAAGAAACAACAGTAACGGATTGTTGCTGCTGAATGAGGGCAACAAACTGCTTTGCTATTTTCTTTCCTTTTCCAAGATTGGGGGAGCAAACATCGCAGCAAAATGACTGACAAGCTGTTGCATATCCAAAGCATGTGTTATTTGAAAAGCCAATAGATGGCAGAGAGTCCCCCATGACCCACCAATATTCACCTTGCCAATGCTCCTCATCAGCAAAACCTGGCGCTTCCTAACATGGAGAAATGCGACCTCCTCCCATGACTAAGAGTGAGGTCACCACTCTCCTAGTGTTCAACACCAGCGGACGTTCGGGATTTTAGTATCAGCTGCTGAGGTGGAAGTGGAGCAAGGGGGTGGCAAAATTAGGATCACTAAATTAAGGGGGGGGGATCTCTTTAAATAAACTCAAAATTAGGCCCACCACTGAATTTCCAGGCCATCAGGAAAGACTAGCCTTGCCTTTGCCAGACCTACAATTTAAAAAGGTTGACTTATCGCACAACCTCCAACCCTAAATAAAAGATGCAGAGGGCAGGAACAGGGTAAAAAAAAAAAAAAAAAATGGAAAAAAAAACAACATTTAAAAAATACTTTCCACGCACAAAGACTTCTGATTGGCTCACCTAGGTGAGAGTGAGGTCACTGGGCTACTCTTGGGATGGGAAAGCTGAGGGTTACAAATAGGACTGTTTGAGATCTTCACCTTTTCCATAATCCAGCGGCGAGGCCCAGTGATGTTGTAGACACAAGCTGGAAGCTGGGGCTATATTTTTTTACATTTTCTTCCATTGTCTTAATACCATGTTTCTTTCAGTTAGAGTGAAGATGGGGGGTGCAAACAAAAGGGACCTTCCATGAAAGGTCAATCTTACCCCTAACTCTATCTGCAGTCAAGTGGACTGCCATTTGGCCTGATGTGCATCTTAGGTTGTTTTTGATAGAGCATGGAAGGTGTCCACGCCAAGGTGATTCACCATCTTTGTTTGTCCTGGTGATCATAGTTACTGGGATAGAAAGTGATAGGAAAACTACACCTATTCTGGTGACAACTGAAAAGTTTGAAGGGGAAATCCAGAAATCCTTTACTCCCTTACAGCTCTGTTCAGCCACCAGGATTAAGGAAAGGAAGCCCTGTGTAAGCTCTAGTTAGCGCTCAACTTCCACTCCCATGTGACAGTGCCGAACCGATCATCGAACAAGAGTGTTGTTGCTTGAGAGCAAGGGGAGTTAAGGCCCGTACACACGGTGCGATGGCCGTATGAAAACGGTCGTACGACCACTTGTTTTACGATCATACTACCGTTCGTATGTGCGGTTAGAACAGCCGACGTACGACGGTCGTACAACAAAAGTTGGATGAGCAAACTAGAAAACTTTGATTGTACAACACGCGGTCATACGACCATTGCATCATGTGTACAGAGAAGTTGGTCCAACAAGTTGTACTGTACAAAACACGCATGTTCAGAAGTCAGGAACGCATGGAAGTGTCCGTTCATGTAAACCTACGTTCCCAACTCACAAATCGCATGCACCTGAACTTCCTCTTTATACGTCCGTAACACATCACTACATTCGGCTTGGTTGTACGATCGCTTAGTGCATGTCAGTACGCGAGATACATCAGCCAACATACGATTTGGGCCATTCAGTCGTACGACCGTCGCACCTTGTGTACAAGGCTTAAGTCATGTGCTCCTCTATACCTTTTATACAATGGATATCTCCATTCCCAGTGGCTGAACAGAGCAAGGGGGAAGAAGAGGACAGGGGGTATAGGCCGCTGGGCATTAAAGTAAAACTGTTGTTTTGTTCTGCATAGGGATTTCACAGGTTTCCTTTAAATGGTATGAAACAACTACAATACCAGTGCTCGCGTGCCAGAGGTCAAGCACAAAATGGGAAACTCTTCTCATTCACTATTCCAGTTCCTGTGATGTCATAAAATAGTTTACAGCCTTGCAGCTCCCTTCAGATTGGAGAAATCTTCAAATGTTACTAAATTGACAGTAAGAGTGCAAAGTCCACCTTCGGTCAGGAACCACAGGGGCTGGTGTTGTGTGGGGAGGATCGGAGAATAAGACAAATATATCCCAGTTCTCAAATTCCCTGGACAAAAACACAAGTAGTTGACTTGTGCAGTCTGGGCACAGCCTCACTGCATGGGAAAACCTTTTCTTTGCTTGGAGTTGGGCTTGAATTTAGAGGTCCATACACCAATACGAACAACATACAAAGCCTTCTACAACTTTGCCCTAAGCTATACCACAAAATCTTGAAATGTCACTCAAATCAGTCCGGTCTGATCCTTCCAAGACTGCCTGCTCTCTAGTTCCCTCATAACCTCATCCCTTGCTTGCCTAAAAGACTTTTCCAGAGCCTATCCCATCCTTTGGAACTCCCTACCTTAATCTCTCCGGCAATCTCCTACTCTGTTGACCTTTAGGTGATCCTTGAAAGCTCAACTTTTTAGTAAAGCCTATTACCTCTACCTAACAACTTTTACCTTCTCCATCAACTTGTCCCTCACAGGCATTACTTCCCCCCCCCATCCTCTCCTTTGTAGATTGTAAGCGAACAGGAGCAGGGTCCTCCTAACCCTCTTGTCTTGCATTGTAACAGTATGGTCTCCCTTTATGTTGTAAAGTGCTGTGCAAACTGTTGGTCCTATATAAATCCTGTATTATTATAATAAAAATAATAATTATTCTGCAGCTTATTCTCTGAAGTCGCACAAACGGCACAAATGGTGTCCAAAATGCGGCAGCCCCTTGCAGGAAAATCAGAACTTGGATTCTGGTCGTTTGCAAGGGGTTATTTTTCTTTTCAATCTTTCATTAAAAAAAAAAAAAAGAGCAATATCTGTTTGGTCTTCATCAGTGTAATCTTTGTAGGCAATAATTCAGTTGCAGAATGTATTATTTAGCTGGAGACAAAGCCACATTGCTCAAACTGCTTAATAAGTTGTGTTTAGTTCCTGAGCCTTACAAGCTGTTTGGCTGGGAGCCTAAGGACGGGAAGCTGTCCCGCTGTACACAACTCTACAAAGTGTATTGTAGAAATAAAGAGTCAAAACAAACCCTTAATACACAACAGTCTGCTTTTAATGGGAAACTCCCTTTTAAAGGGTCAGTCTACCCAAATGGGTCCCAAAAATCTGTTCTGCTGACATAATCACTGGCTTCTTAGTTCTCTACGGGACTCTAAGCTGTAATAAACCCAAAACTAAAAATATAATGAAAAAAAAGTATTTACAAAAACTTTTTTCTGTGTAAAACAGTTTAACCACTTCAGCCCCAGAAGGATTTACCCCCTTCCTGACC
The DNA here is from genome assembly GCA_018402905.1 of Glandirana rugosa. Lineage (NCBI taxonomy): Eukaryota > Metazoa > Chordata > Amphibia > Anura > Ranidae > Glandirana > Glandirana rugosa. The sequence goes on along the minus strand of BLSH010354574.1, from coordinate 432,820 downwards.
AGAGCACTTTTTGCGATTCTGCACTGCGTCGCTTTAACTGGCAATTGCGCGGTCGTGCGCCGTTGTACCCAAACAAAATTGACGTCCTTTTTTCCCCCAAACAGAGCTTTCTTTTGGTGGTATTTGATCATCGCTGCGGTTTTATTTTTTGCACTATAAACAAAGAGCGACAAATTTGAAAAAAAAAAAAACACTATTTTTTAGTTTTTGCTATAATACACATCAAAAAAAAATTAACAAAAATGTATTCATCAGTTTAGGCCAAAATGTATTCTTCTACGTATTTTTGGTAAATAAAATCGCAAAAAGCATTTATTGGTTGGTTTGCACAAAAGTTATCGCGCCTACAAATTGAGAATTGATTTATGCAGTTTTTATTTTTTTTATTTTTTACTGGTAATGGCGGCGATCTGCGATCTTTAAGCGGGACTGCAATATTGCGGCGGACAGATTGGACACTTGACACTTTTTTGAGACCATTGACATTTATACAGCGATCAGAGCTAAGAATAGCCTCTGATTACTGTATAAATGTCACTGGCAGGGAAGGGGTTAAAGTGGTTGTCAACTCATGACAACCACTTTAACCTACAGGTATGCCTATGATAAGGCTTACCTTAGGTGCCTTGCATATCTCCTAAACCTGTAAGGTACAGGAGATATGCAGTGTATTTGCTGTGCCGACGTCATGTCCGCACATGCGCAGTGAAGAAACAGCTTCCGTGCCGTTCATCCACTGTGATCGTGCCGTGACTGGCGGCTCCTGCACGCATGCGTGGGAGTGACGTCACTTGACTCCGGCCAGTCACAGCGCCGGAAGGAAGAGGGACTGAAGATGGACGTCACAGGTTTCGTTTGCAGGTAAGCGACACACAATGGGCTACTATGCGATGCACAGTAGCCCATTATGCTTCTACATTACAGGGGCATGTAGAGGAAGTAAACCCAATCTGGGTTTACTTCCTCTCCAACACTAAGGGCGCAATCAAGGGGTTAAATGTGTTCCCTCAGCGTGTTCTAACTGTGTGGGGGCTGGGCTGGCAGGGACATAACAGATCTAACTGATCCTGATTACAGGGATCAGTAGATCACAATCATATCCCCTGACAGAGTGGGAAACCGGCGCGTTTACATTGGCAGTTCCCCGTTCTGCCTCTGTATTAGGCGATCGCAGGTCACTGTCAGACAGAGTCCGCCCAACCTGTGGCCACACTCATGTAGCATGCGGGGGGCATGAGGGCTGCCACAGTGCAGCAGTAAATGTATGCAAAGCGGTCGGGAAGTGGTTAAGGGGATGGGCAGTCTGTAGGCAGGCGCTGTCCATCTCCTCCACTGCAGGTGGCACTTGGAACACAGTTAACCCTTACAGCGCCCCCCCCCCAGTTAACCCCTTCACTGCCAATGGCATTTACACAGTAATCAGTACATTTTTATAGCACTGATCGCTGTATAAATGGCAATGGTCCCAAAAAAATATCAAAATGGTCCGACATGTCCGCTGTAATATCGCAGTACCGCTAAAAATCGCAGATCGCCGCCATTACTAGTAAAAAATTAAAAAAAATAAAAACCCCAGAAATGAATTATCATCCGTAGACGCTGCCCCTTTTGCGCAAACCAATCAAATGGTTAGGGCTCCTTAGAACACTTCAGATGGCTCCACCTACATCCCAGCTTTCTGACCAGAACACCTTCTCCAGGTTTGTAGAAAGTTCTGGTGACCTCATCTGTTCAATCCATCCAATCCTCCCTGAGCTTCTCCTCCCAGCCCAGATCAAAACATTCAGGCCTGCACCTTACAGTCAGGCCTGACTAAATTTACCTCTCCTAGCCAAAAATCCTGTTAGAAAAGACGCACCTATACTAGGGGGGTGCTACACATAGAAGCTGTAAACGTCCTTATTTTTCTTTTATAAGCTACTCATCCAATGAACTGCCATTTAACAGAGATGAATAAAGGCAGACATGTTTGATCTCTGGCCTGGGTGACAGCTATGGCTACCCCCACAGATAGTGGATTAGGGAGTGTAGATACGAAGGGACAGGGAATGTGTTATTTTTCAGGATTCAGTTGAACATTAAGAAAAGAAAGGGAAGAAAACTTGAAAAAAAGAAAATGAATGCAACTACCACATCTAAGAATCCGTATGTTGCAATAGGTTACATTTTTGTTTTGTTGATATGCGTGAACTCTTCAGCACCCACCAAAAACTGAAATACCACTTTTAAGCAAACATAAGTGAAGACATTACCTAAACTGGTAATTTTTCCTGCCAGGATTTTACAGAGAACATCTTCTGCCACAAACCGTGAAACAAATTGTTTAGCACCAGCATCAACAGGTTTATCTTGACATTGAAGAATGGTGGGGGTTTTCACAAAAGACAACAATGTAAAGACAACAATGAGCAACTTCCGACAGACCATGCAAGAAAGGTCAGGGGATATGATTCACTGGTGTCCATACATTACTAGCATTCCTGACATGCCTAGAATGCAACTGTCTTTTGAAACAGTTAAATTGATGGGTTTAGTTCCGCTTTAAAATGTCACTAAAATGCGGAACTACATTTAACTTCACTCCAACTATCCCGTCCCTTGATGGCACCAGCATGTTCTGCTGCGTGTTGGTCTTTGGCCATCTTCATTGGCTAGCACAGGATGAGATTACTCCTGCAAATGAGAAGCAGTCAATCATCCCGGCACACAGAGGCCGGGCTGGTGGTGTAAGCTGAGCTGCGCATGCACAGCTCAGTTTACATACTAAAGAAGCCAGCAAGCAGGCAGGAAGGTAGATGAATCCTATTGCATGCCTCTTCTGCAATAAAGAGCCTGTCTGCTCGCAGTCAGTGACAGAAAAACTTCAGTTCTGCTTTAACAATTATACATGCTATTGTCTGGATTTCTGTTGAATAGAAGGCCCCATGAACATTGGGTGTTTAGCCTCAGTGCAGGAGACTCTGGTGTTTAGGTGCAGGCAGAAGGCACAGGCGCACTGTCCAGCCCCATTGCTGGCAGCCTGTAAAAAAAAACCAAAAAAAAACCAAAAAAAAAAAAAAACAGATGACAGCTACTGCAGCTAGATGGTGCATTAAGTGTTACTGATGTTTAGGCAACTATGCACCCTCTCATGTGCAACTAGTGTGGGTAAATTTATTTTGTTGACTCATGGTAGTTGTGGAAGTCTATAATTGGGTTGGATTTCTTCAGGTCAGGCTGGAGGGCTCTGCAGGGCACGTCTCTGGTGCCTCCCCCTGGTTCTAGAAACATGGAGAAGCTTCTGGAAGTTAGTGGGTGAGGGTAGGAGGTCCTGATCCGCATACTTGAGGGAATCTGGCCAATCCCCAGACATAATGCACTGGCAGGGTGGCTGGATTAGCCCTTAAATATGGTGGAGCCTGAGCAGCAGGGGAATCGGGTGTAAAATGGAGTGATGCGGTTGCTGTCATGTGGCCTGGGAGGGGAACCCCGGGTCTGGGGTTCTGCCTCCAGGCTGGAGCTGAGGAAAGGAAGAAGAGGAAGCCTAAGAGAGGGATCTCCATTACTTCTGGGTCTTGTGCAGAAGAAATCCAGGCTGGCATGGGAAGATATGACCAGTTGGAGTCTTGCCCAGTGCAGCGAGGAGCAAAGGACAGTGTGAGTACCTCAGCACACCCGGAGGCATACAATGGGAGACACTGCCAGATGTAGCATACTTTCCAGGGACAGCTTTATGATAAAACCCAATCCCTTGTCCTGAGGCGTTCCTCAGAAGCAGCCAGGAGGGCTGATAGCATCTACAAGCGTCAGGACTGTGTGATGTTCTACTGAGGAGACACTATTCTCCTGCATACAGAATAGGACTTTGTGCCATTTCACTGAAGGGGACTGAAATGTCCTAGTTCTAACTTTGCAACTGATCCATAGAGACACTGATGATTCCAGAGGGGGTACAGTGCAGGATCTTCATCTCTTTCGGTACACAGTAATAGAAGTTTGTCCTCATCTGTTGTTCTTCAAGTCAAGTTGGGTATCCCATAATCCCTAAACCCTATCCACATTTTCCCCAATAAAACAAGCCCATGGACTGTTTTTTGTGTCTGGATGCAAGTTGGAAAGGCTTGTTGCCTGGCTGTGCAGTAATAGGGGGAACCAGTAATCAGCAGCTCCTGCAGGGGCAGCACTACACGTTCATGGACAAATGCCCAGAATGTTAGTAGCACTCTTTGCACTGTACAAGCCTGTGCAGCCACAGAAGCTTTTAGCCTCTCACACTTTTACAGGCTGCCAGCAGAGGCGCTGGACAGTGTGCCCGTGCCTTCTGCCCTCACCTAAACGCCAAAGTCTCATGCACCAGGGCTAAACACCCAACATGTATGAGGCCTAGCAGTACCAGGTGCAACATATGCCAAGAACTTTCAATACTAAGAGACACTCCTCTAAAAATTCAAAGGAAAGAGAAACAGCCCTATGAACATTCAATGCTCCAGAAAGAACATGTGATCAGACGAGAAATTACAAAACAGCTTTATACATTGCGAGAAAAGAAAACCCTTAATCAAAATAAATGCAAAAATTCTGGTAAATTCACACAGAAATAATGTGCACCCAGTTTCACAGGACACATTTTATATAAACAGACCCCATCGTGTTTACTGCACATAGTCCTTTCAATTTCTACAAAGCGTTCTCCGGAAGACTTTCATGTTACTTCTAGGTCATTGCCAGGAATAAGTTGTCTTTTGTTATTCTAACAGCCTTGATGTCCAACAATTATTTTTAGAGTCTGGTTATAGTGGTTCATGGTGGATTTAAAGTGGTTCCATATACCCAGTGAATTGACTGGCCTCAGGTGACAACAGAGATGAAACAAATCCTCCTACATACAGTCTTCTCTTCCCTACCTCCGTTCAAAGTCCAGAATTTATAAATCTTACCTGAGTGTTCAGAAAAACCTAGACAGATAGCTGAAATCACTCTGCAGATCTCACCTTGCTTTGTGCACTGGTCCAAATCATTTGGTGGAGGGGGGATTATAGCGTGGGGTTGTTATTCATGGGTTGGGCTTGGCACCTTAGTTCCAATGAAGGGAACTCTTAAGGTGTCAGCATGCCAAGACATTTTGGGCAATTTCATGCTCCCAACTTTGTGGTTACAGTTTGGGAATGGCCCCTTCCTATTCCAACATGACTGAGCACCAGGGAACAAAGCAAGGTCCATAAAGACATGGAGGAGTGAGATTGGGGTGAAGGAACTTGACTGCCCTTCACAGAATCCTGACCTCAACCACTTTGGGGCACCTTTGGTATGAGTGTAGAAGGCAAAATTCTGTCTAAAGGTTGCAGGTTCTCCAGTCGGCGTTCACAGACTCTTGGCAACTCCCTATCTCCTAGTCTGTTTCAATGACCAGACCTAAAAAGACCTGGTTGCATATTCTAGGTGGTACTTCCAAGTGTAGATTCTGTCAGATGCACACATCTACACATAAATCGGTCATTTCCTGTGTCACTGGAAAGGAGTTCCCCATTAAAAGCTACGTTAATTGCGGCTCTAGTAATGTGGTGTATATGATCGTCTGCACAGATTGCAATTTACAATACGTAGGATGCACTACACATCCATTACGCACTTGCATTGGGGAACATTTTCATGGAGCCTCATATGCCTGTGATAGAGGGCTCTCCAATGTCTTCAAGCATTTTAAGTATCTTGTATGTTTACAATGATTGTCTTTCCAACACCCGCCCATTGACACATTGCGAGATGCTTGCTGCTCTTTACACTCAGGTGGATTGTATTTGCTAATGAGTGGGTGTTGCTTCCAGGTCAAACAGTCCTTATATATTTGCTTATTTTATCTTTGTATTGTGAGCTGTGATCAAGGCGCTAGTACGCCGAAACGCATCAGCCATTTCTGTACCTTATTTTTGCACATGCCTTAATAAACTTTTGCAAGAACTTTGGAGTGCCGCCTCTTCTACGCTATGTGCTGATGGATGGATGTTGAGAGGACATCGAGGCTTCAGGCACCCATCAGGCATGGATCTAATTAAATATGGGCTCTCACTAATCAATGTCTGTGAGCACAGCACACCTGTCTTTGATTGACCTTTGGTATGAATTAGATTAGAGGGGATTATATATGCCACAAAGACGCAGCAAGGGGATCTGGTAGAAATAAGGGTCAGTTCACGACAGAATGCAGTGCGTTAAAGGTGCGTTCCATGCTCATTTCCTGCACCACTTATTACATTGAGCACTCTGGGTGTCACTCTATTCCTTGCCTGGTGAACATTCAAGGACCATTCTGCATCATATTAATTTAGACTGTGATCCAAAGTGGTTTCATACACATGCTGGAATCCGTTAGGACTTTCATTATTACCAGGCGCGCTTATAATTTATTGTTTTATTGGGAATCTGCATTCAATATATCCAGCGTAGCCTTTTGTTTGTTTTGTTATATAGTATGCCCTATTGTGTACATTGGCTGCAGCTCTTTCAGAAGACTCTAGCGCGGTGTTCCTATGTATTTATTGCCATTTAGAATGCAGGCAGTTCTGAGGGCAAAAGGGGGTCCAACCCGGTACTAGTAAGGTGTACCTAATAAAGTGGCCAGTGAGTGTAGATGCCACAAGAAAATAAAACGCAACAGAGGTTTTAACCATTCCCTACTCTATCTAAACCCAAAGTTTTTGCCTATTGGGTATACTTGAATAACCTTTCCTAAGAGTCTAACCAATACAATTGTTTTTGTTCAGGTGAGCTGAGCTCCTAGCATGGTGTGATCGGAATTCCCATGTTATAATGGCTACTACTATTCCCGACACCTGCTGCCATTTGTAATGACTTTATACACTGCGCACAATGCTGGAGCACTGGAAGCTGTAATAACCAATATTGATTACAGCCCAACACAAAGGAAATACTGTATTAAAGACAAACATAAAATACTTGTGGATTTACACAGCTGAGCAAATGTAATACTGAGCTGAGGGTTACAGTGACCTAATCCTTTAAGAGCACCTGTCAATACTGGGATCACAGAACAAGAAAAACCCCCCAAAAAACCAACATCTTGAGCTCTCATTTTTACAGTCAGAATGGATTATTAGGGATGAATGGGCCGATTTCAGCTCAACCGATTTTACAGTCAGCAAAGCGGATTGCTTTTGCTGTTGGTAAAATTAAAAATTCAGTTAGGTACTTATGGAAAACATTTTTTTTTGGAAATAAAGAAACCTAAACGACCCTATTTCATCATCATTTGTGTACTGTCACTTTAGATTTTTTTCTACCCCCCCCCCCCCCATTGTCTGTCTTTCTTTTAAAAAAATGTAAAACAACAAGGTTAATGAGGGGCCAATGTTTGGCACCAGAACAGGTCAAGGATAGTTAGAAGGAGCTTCTGTAAACTGCGGCCTTAAAACACCCAAAGCTATAATGTCCTGCTTTGCCTCCCTATTTGATTCGTGCCCCTTCCTAATCTCATGCTGCTCCTATGAAAACGATATTTTACCATCAATTTAACCCATTAAAAATCAAGCCGCTCAAGGCTTCCCTCTACTTTCACAACTGGTCAATTGCATGTGGCGCTTACCCCGGTAGGGACCGCTAGAAAGAACTCAGGTCTCCTTTACCTGTTCAGAGGCTCCCAGCCCAGGTCCCAGTTCCAGAGCAGAACAACAAAACTCAAGTTCAGTCTAGGGGTGCATTTTTGAGGATTTATTCCAGTACTTGAACACAGGTGTATGGATGAGGGTGCAGGGTCCAAAACACCAGTAGGTAATATAGAGGACAGGTTCTCAAGCAAAGTTCTTTAGTAGCAGCCTTAAAAGCGGTTGTAAACCACAGACATGAAAAAAAGAACAAAGCACATACTTCTATAGTGTGTACTTGTCTCAATCCAGAGCACTAAGTGGAATGTTCTTCTGCTAGAAGTAGGAGTCACTTCTGACGAGTTTTCCTGACATCAAGAGAAAAATGGTGACAAAGGAGGGCACAGTCTGATTGACAGCCTCAGCTCTGTTCCTGTGTGCTTTCCTCCAATCAGCTCTCAGAGCTCTCCTCACTGGTGTAACTTCAGATCCCCACCCCCTGCTTTTCAGAACTGAGCGATCCTGTGTAAATTCTGCACTTTGAATGGACGTAGGGGAAAGACAGCTGTAGACAGACAGGTACAGCTTTTGTAGGACTGGTTTCATCTCTGTGTATCACCTGAGGCCAGCCACTTCACTGGGTATATGTGAGGGTTTACAACCACTTTAAAGTATTCCTGGAGGTAGAGGGGACAGTCAGCTAGTTTTTGACTGCTTTTACAATCTCTGGCATTTAACCTCTCAAAGCACAAGCACCTTGAAGCTCTAGGGAAAAAAAGGTCCTACAGAATGCCCAGAGACCACTCCCCAACCAACTTCCTTGCGACACTCTTCAGTTAAAGGGGTCATTTTGTCTCACAGCTCCCTAGGGGAGTATCCTTCAGCAGATTTCTTTTAGGCCCTCAGCCAAACATAAGCTGAAGCCCAACAGCAACAGATCTTCAGTAGCACAAGCTGCCACCCAAGGGAAGAGGCCCCATGAAAACAGAGCTTCTAACAGACCATCCCAAACTTTTATTTTCTCCCCTCCACACTGGTGCCCCATCCAAGTGATTAGCCGAGGTTAGATAAATAATTATAGCTCAAAAATTGGTCCTCCTATTTCTAAGAAGCTTCTTCCAGAGGCAGACAGGGGCGATCAAGCCTTAGGGGGCCTTGGTTTGCCTCCTATTTCAAAATATTATTACTCAGTCCAAATGGGACACATTTCACTCTGGCATGCAACCCATGATGTTCCCCCATGGCTACCCATAAAAAAGATTACTTCAACAGCCTCGTGACTATTGATAATCTTATATGGCTACCACCTCAATGGGATTCCCATGTCTCCATAGCCATCATAACCTATTCTTTGTTGATGTGAAATGGCAATAAACGCCGTAGCAGTCTTATCTCACTTCACTCCTGTCTATTGACCACCATAAATAAATATTTGCCCCAGGATTTACAGATCGCGCATTTCTTAATTTGATCAGATGTAGTCTAACCAGGTGACAAAAATAGCCTTGGTTCTTAAAGTGGATGTAAACCCTCACATATACCCAGTGAAGTGAACAGCCTCAGATGAAACACAAAGATGAAACAAATCTCCCTACATAAGTTTTTAAGCTCCTTTCACACGGAGGCGGCAGGTTTGTTAGCAGTGAAGCGCCATTAACCGTTTTAGCCGTGCTTTACCATTGTTTAAGCAGTGCTTTATGACCACTAGCAGAGCACTTAACCCCAAGAAGCCCATATTGCAGCACTTCAGCTGCTTTGGAAGCACTGCCCATTCATTCCAATGGGCAGGGGCGGTTTAGGAGCATTGTATACAGCGCTTCCAAACCGCCCCAAAGATGCTGCTTGCAGGACTTTTTTTTTCCTGTCCCACAAGCACACCGCCCCAGTGTGAAAGCACTCAGACTTGTACAGGCGCTATTTCAAGCTCTAAAACACTTGAAAACTGCCTCAGTGTGAAAGGGGTCTTACTGATCTGTTGTCTTCAACTTTACATATTCTCTTTTTGTGCTTGCCCTGTTACAGATTTTCTCTTCCTGTTCAGCACTGAGTGTGAAGTCTGGGCATACAGCCAAGACAGCTGATTGGAGGAAAGGCACACACCCCCACTCCACATTGACATTTGGCAAAGGAAGGAAGTAATGTACAAAGCTGTGCTGTGACAAGACAAACTCTCTGCTAATCTATTCATAGCAACCTCCAATGGACACAAATTTCAGGCTGCTTTTATCTCCTGTGTCGGTGAACTTGCCAAAAGTTATCATGCTGATAACAGAGCTATGATGCAGGAGAAAGCCATGGGACTTAGTGCTTTAGCGAGAGATAAGAAAACACTGCAGGCCTATGTGCCCAACTCAAATTTCATGAAATCAGGTTTACATACACTTTATGTGATTGGTAGCCAGAAAATGTGATCTAGGTAGCCTGCCTGGGCAGCCACCATGCATAATTTAATGACTGGTAGCCAGAGAATGTGATCTAGGTTGCCTGGACAGCTACCCTGCAGAATTTAAGGATTGGTAGCTAGAGAACGCGATCTAGGTTGCCTAGTCTGGCAGTTCAAGAGAAAAAATGCATGGATTCCAGTTTTACATAAGTTGCCACTGTCTACATTTGTTGGTGATCTAGAAATCTAAAGGCTACAAAATTCACCTGCTGCACAGATGTAAAAAAAAAAAAAAAAAAAATACTTAGAATGTTTCTAAAATATCATCAGCCTGAATGCTAATTAACACAGAGACCACAAAAAACATTCTAAGGAATTAGTTGTTTATCGTGATATTCCATGCAGCATTTACACAGATGTGGTAAAATACAACGCAGCCTTTGATCTTTCTCATGTATAAAGATGTTGTAATCCAGATAAACAGCAGAAAACCCCATAAACAAACAGATTCTCCAAAATAAGTGGATGACTCTGGACGCAAATCAAAGTAAAAGTTGTGATCAAGGGAAAATGATCAACTCATTTTAATTTTTTTAGAGGGCTCTTTAGATTAAAATCACAAATATGAGACCCATTTCCATTTTTTTTTTCTTATTAAGAAGACGAGGATGATTTACTAAAATAGTAAAGAATGTTCACTTTTCAAAGAATTGTTTGTAATATGGGGAAACTGTGTTCCATTTAAATAAATTGAATCATGTACTGGAAAAAAAATCTGGTTTTATTTTTTTAATTTACCTCAATTAGGTATCCAATGCAAGCAGAATTTCATCCTTAATGCAAATATTCACTTTGCTGGGTGAAATGTCCCTACTCCTTTAGTAAATCAACCTCAATGGCTTTCCACTGTACCCCCATTTTTTGCAATATGCAGATGTTCCTTCAATAATACCGAAAACTAACTTAACTCCATAGCGCTTTCCCTGGGACATTTAAGTACATTTCGTTTTGCCATTGGGTTTAGTGCTCTCTCCTTTAGCCAAAACCAGACCAACTATATTACTTACTCTTTAACCACTTCTCATCCTGACACGTCGCTCCTACATGTCCAAATCTTTTTTTACTAGAAAATTACTTAGAACCCCCAAATATATATATACAGTATCTCACAAAAGTGAGTACACCGCTCACATTTTTGTAAATATTTGATTCTATCTTTTCATGTGACAACACTGAAGAAATGACACTTTGCTACAATGTAAAGTAGTGAGTGTACAGCTTGTATAACAGTGTAAATTTGCTGTCTCCTCAAAATAACTCAACATACAGCCATTAATGTCTAAACCGCTGGCAACAAAAGTGAGTACACCGCTAAGTGAAAATGTCCAAATTGGGTCTAATTATTCATTTTCCCTCCATGGTGTCATGTGACTGGTTAATGTTACAAGGTCTCAAGTGTGAATGGGGAGCAGGTACGTTAAGTTTGGTGTTATCGCTCTCACTTTCTCATACTGGTCACTGGAAGTTCAACATGGCACCTCATGGCAAAGAACTTTCTAGAGGATCTGAAAAAAAAAAAAAAAAGAATTGTTGCTCTACATAAAGATGGCCTAGCCTATAAAAAGAATTCCAAAACCCTGAAACTGAGCAGTAGCACGGTGGCCAAGACCATACAGCGGTTTAACAGGACAGGTTCCACTCAGAACAGGCCTTGCAATGATTGACCAAAGAAGTTTAGGGCACATGCTCAGCATCTTATGCAGAGGTTGTCTTTGAGAAGTAGATTTATGAGTGCTGCCAGCATTGCTGTAGAGCTTAAAGGGGAGGGGGGTCAGCCTGTCAGTGCTCAGACCATACACCGCACACTGCATCAAATTGGACTGCATGGTTGTCGTCCCAGAAGGAAGCCTCTTCTAAAGATGATGCACAAGAAAGCCCGCAAAGAGTTTGCTGAAGACAAGCAGACTAAGGACATGGATTACTGGAACTGTGCCCTGTGGTCTGATGATATCAAGATAAACTTATTTGGTTCAGATGGTGTCAAGCGTGTGTGGTGGCAACCAGGTGAGGAGTACAAAGACAAGTGTGTCTTGCCTACAGTCAAGCATGGTGGTGGGAGCGTCATGGTCTGGCGCTGCATGAGTGCTGCTGGCACTGGGGAGCTACAGTTCATTGAGGGAACCATGAAAGCCAACATGTACTGTGACATACTGAAGCAGAGCATGATCCCCTCCCTTTGAAGACTGGGCTACGGGGCAGTATTCCAACATGATAACGACCCCAAACACACCTCCAAGACGCTGGAAAATAATGGTGGCCACACAAAATATTGACACATTGGGCCCAATTTGGACATTTTTACTTAGGGGTCTACTCACTTTTGTTGGCAGCGGTTTAGACATTAATGGCTGTGTGTTGAGTTATTTTGAGGGGGCAGCAAATTTACACTGTTATACAAGCTGTACACTCACTACTCTACATTGTAGCAAAGTGTCATTTCCAACCTTATGACGGGGCATCGGGTCAGAAGTTTCCCTCCCCTAGTACGAGACGAAGTCATACAGTGTCATGTACAACCGAAAGTACCAAGGGAGTTACTT
>BLSH010354574.1:400353-410712 GCA_018402905.1 Glandirana rugosa | reverse complement strand
CAGTGAGGTCACCAGTCTCCAGTGAATGGATAGGCTACCTTGTCAGTGAGGTCACCAGTCTCCAGTGAATGTATAGGCTACCTTGTCAGTGAGGTCACCAGTCTCCAGTGAATGGATAGGCTACCTTGTCAGTGAGGTCACCCATCTCCAGTGAATGTATAGGCTACCTTGTCAGTGAGGTCACCAGTCTCCAGTGAATGGATAGGCTACCTTGTCAGTGAGGTCACCCATCTCCAGTGAATGTATAGGCTACCTTGTCAGTGAGGTCACCAGTCTCCAGTGAATGGATAGGCTACCTTGTCAGTGAGGTCACCAGTCTCCAGTGAATGTATAGGCTACCTTGTCAGTGAGGTCACCAGTCTCCAGTGAATGGATAGGCTACCTTACCAGTGCGGCCACCCATCGCCAGTGAATGGATAGGCTACCTTGTCAGTGAGGTCACTTTTCTCCAGTGATTGGATGGGCTGCATTCTCAGTGATTTCTAGTGAACGGAGAGACTACATTCTCAGTGATTTCTAGTGAACGGAGAGACTACATTCTCAGTGATGTCATTGGCTCCTATGTAATCAGAACAATTTCTCAAGTTACAAAACAATAAAACCTGCTGATTCAGAAGCCAATGTTCCTGGAATTGGTTTATAAGAGTCAGTTATGGCTAAAGTTTTTAGGAGGCATCCAAAATCCCTCTGTGCACATGACATCAGCTCTTACTTTATGTTCTGCTGAATAAATGATGCAGATCAATTACTATGCAAAGTACAAACGCAGATATAAAAAAGAAAAAAAAAAGTATTGATCTGGGGGAGGTCTGCTAGAGTCATACACTTTTGGAATGAAGTTAATTTCAGCTAAGATTCTCTCGTCCAGATCAATAAAAAAGTGCCTTGAGTCACCCAAACTTTATAAACTGACATATACAGTGCCTTGAAAAAGTATTCATACCCCTTGAAATGTTCTACATTTCGTCATGTTGCAACCAAACACATTAATGTATTTTATTGGGATTTTATGTGATAGACCAACACAAAGTGGCACATAATTGTGAAGTGGAAGGAAAATGATAAATGGTTTAAATAAATATGTGAAAAGTGTGGGGTGCATTTGTATTCAGCCCCCTTTACTCTGATACTAAAATCTAGTGGAACCAATTGCCTTCAGAAGTCACCTAATTAAAAAATAGTCCACCTGTGTGTAATTTAATCTCAGTATAAATACAGCTGTTCTGTGAAGCCCTCAGAGGTTTGTTAGAGAACCTTAGTGAACAAACAGCATCACAAAGGCCAAGGAACACACCAGACAGGTCAGGGATGAAGTTGTGGAGAAGTTTAACCACTTCTCTACCGGACCAATTCTGACACTTCGCTCCTCCATGTAACACTCATCATTTTTTTGCTAGAAAATTACTCAGAACTCCCAAACATTATATATGGTTTTTAGCAGGGACCCTGGGGAATAAAATGGTGGTCATTGCAACTTTTTATCTCACACGGTATTTCTGCAGTAATTTTTCAAACGCTTTTTTTTGGGAAAAAAAATTTTCTTGCATAAAAAAAAAGAAAAAAAGAAAAAAGTCCCCAAAAAACAGTAAAGTTAACCCAAATTTTTTGCATAATGTGAAAGGTGATGTTACGCCAAGTAAATAGATACCCAACATGTCATGCTGAAGTTGCGCACACTTGTGGAATAGCGCCAAACTTTGGTACTTAAAGCGGTAGTAAACCCATCCATGTAACAGTTTAAAAACCAGTTCCATTTCTGGCAGGTGCCGGAAACGTAACACTCCCATTGGTTGTGTTCTAAACCAAACTGTCAAACCATCCAATGGCTGGTGTCATAGCTGATCACATGTGCAGCATCACGGCAGTTGTAGATTAAACAGAGGCCAAGATGGCAGCTTCCTTGGCTGAAAATATTAGGAGGGTTAACTACCACTTTAAAAATCCCCATAGGCGACGCTTTAAGAAAAAATTTACAGGTTACCCGTTTAACCACTACCCGCCCGGCCTATAGACAAATGATGGCTAGGCGGTGGTTCATTTATCCTGACCAGACGCCTTTCAGGATAGCCCGCGGGGGCGCGCATTGCGGCGATCGGTGGTGCGTTGTGTCAGTCTGACCCACCACATTCCATTGGAAGCTCTTTACCACATGATCAGCCGTGCCCAATCCTGGCTGGTCACAGTGTAAACAGGAAGAGCCAATTATTGGCTTTTCCTCTACTCGCGTTTGCAGACGCGAGGAGAGCCGGTCGGCAGCTATCCTGACAGGGGGGTCTGTACTGATTGTTTATCAGTTCAGCTCCCCCTAGGATCGCCATCCAGGACTACCAGGAAGCCCACCCAGGGACCACCAGGGACAGCCCACCCAGGACCACCAGGGAATGGGCACAATGCCCAACATGGATGGCACTCAGTGCCAATTTCAGATGCCACCCAGGACCACCAGGGAAGGACTACCTTACATTGCAAGACGATAATGCCGCCTATCAGTGCCCACCAGTTTCAGCCATCAATGCCACCTATCAGTGCCTGGTATTGAAGTGGTTAAAGTTACAGGAGAGGTCGAGAGCTCGAATTATTGCTCTCGCTATAACATTCAGTGATACCTCACATGTGGTTGAACGTTGTTTACATATGTAGGCGCTACCTACGTACGCGTTCGCTTCTGCGTGCGAGCTTGCAGGGACGGGGGGCGCTTTACATTTTTTTGTTATTTATTTTACTTTTATTTTTCTATTTTGACACTTTTTTTAATTACTTTTATTCCTATTACAAGGAATGTAAACATCCCTTGTAATAGGAATAGTGTGTGACAGGTCCTCTTTACAGCGAGACCTGGGGTCAATAAGTCCCCACATCTCACCTCTAAACTGGGTAGCATGAAAAAAAAAAAAAGAAAAGGAAAAGAAAAGGAAGACGATCCAGGCTTCCCAGCTGAAGCGGCTGCATTTTTTCAAACGCATAGGCTGGGCGTGACGCCATAACATCCGCCGGAAATCTCTATGATCAACATCCGGCATGGTCGGATTCCTTCTCCCTGTCGCCAATGGTACAGGCGACCTGGGAGAAGCAGCGGAGGGCGGCGGAAGGGGGCATCCCAAGCCCAAGCTTTGAACATCTCACGGAGAACTGTTCTTTCCCTTTTCAGATGATGGATTGAGTATGGCACAACTGCAACCCTACCAAGACATGGCTGTCCACCTAAACTGACAGGCCGGGCAAGGAGAGCATTCATCAGAGAAGCAGCCAAGAGGTCCATGGTAACTCTGGAGGAGCTGCAGAGATCCACAGCTCAGGTGGGAGAATCTGTCCACAGGACAACTATTAGTTGTGCACTCCACAAATCTGGCCTTTATGGAGGAGTGGCAAGAAGAAAGCCATTGTTGAAAGAAAGCCATAAGAAGTCCCTTTTCAGTTTGCGAGAAGCCATGTGGGGGACACAGCAAACGTGGAAGGTGGTGCTCTGGTCAGATGAGACCAAAATTGAACTATTTGGCCTAAAAGCAAAACGCTATGTGTGGCAGAAAACTAACAATGCACATCATCCTGAACACACCATCCCCACCGTGAAACATGGTGGTGGCATCATCAGGTTATGGGGATGCTTTTTTTCAGCAGGGACAGGGAATCTGGTCAGAGTTGATGGGAAGATGAATGGAGCCAAATACAGGGCAATCTTAGAAGAAAACCTATTAGAGTCTGCAAAAGATTTGAGACCAAGATGAAAGTTCACCTTCCAGCAGGACAACAGCCCTAAACATACAGCCAGAGCTACAATGGAATGGTGTAGAAGATCAAAGCATATTCATGTGTTAGAATGGCCCAGCCAAAGTCCAGACCTAAATCCAATTGAGAATCTGTGGCGAGACTTGAAAATTGCTGTTCACAGACGCTCTCCATCCAATCTGATAGAGCTTGAGATATTTTGCAAAGAAACATGGGCAAAAAGGTCACTCTCTAGCAGGGGGCGGCCGTCCATTGTGGGCACAGGAGAGCTGCCCCCCCATCCCTTCCGCCGCCTCCCCTATCCATATGCCCGGCCCCTTTCAGGACGCTGCACCTCATGAATTACAACTACGGGGGTGAGCGAGGATGTTTTTTATGAGGCACCTATTAGAGCCAAGACAGATATTCGCTGTTGTAACACTGATCCTCCTCCCAGCCAATCAGGTAACAGATTTTGACACCAGTCACCCGATTGGGTGAAGGGACAGGTGATCCTATTGGACGCCTAGGAGGAGTAGAGGAGGAGCCGCATGCTGGAAGCCGCCGTGGACAAGAGGACACAGAGCTGTTGCACGCTACCCACCTAGATGGGGTAAGTGCAGGGGGAAACTGTGGGGGTGGGATGTCACCACTGCTCTCTAGATGTGCAAAGCTGGTAGAGACTTCCCCCAAAGGACTTGCAGCTGTAATTGCAGGGAAAGGAGGTTCTACAAAGTATTGACTCAGGGGGGCTGAATACAAATGCACCCCACACTTTTTACATATTTGTAAATCATTTGGAAAATCACATAACAGTTGGTCTATCACATAAAATCCCAATACAATGCATTTATATTTTTGGTTGTAACGTGACAAAATGTGGAAAATTTCAAAAGGGGATGAATACTTTTGCAAAGCACTGTATATGTCAGTTTATAGTTTGGGCAACTCCAGGCACTTTTTAATTGATCTGGACGTGAAAGACTCTTAGCCAAAATTAACTTCATTCCAAAAGTGTATGATTAGCAGACCTCCCCCAGATCAATACCCCCCCCCCCCTCCTCCAAGGCATTGTGTATATATATATATATAACAGTATCTCACAAAAGAGAGTACAAAGTAATATTTATATCTACCGTTTCATTCATCTGCATATCAAAAGGGATGAGTTACATATAATGACCAGTAAAATTTTTTTTTTTTTTTTATAAATAAAATGTGTTCCTTTTTAATCTCTTATCAACCCTTAGGCTGGCCATACACTCTACAAATTTCTTGTTCAACTTTCCTTTAGATTTACCAAAACCATATAATATCCAGGTCAAACCTAAACACTTTCACTTTGTATGCAACCAGGCAGGCCCACCACATAGATGAAGGTAAATCCAAAAGGAAATTGAATAAGAAAAAATTGTATAATGTATGGCTAGCCTTTGTTTAGTTTCAGCCCCAATTAACTCCAGACTACTGACCACTGAAATGCTTTGGACCAGATTCATACGTTTTGTGTCACATTTAAACAGGACAAATTGTAGAATAAAATGTATACTTTTAACCACTTCAGCCCCGGAAGGATTTCCCACTTTAGGACCAGAGAACTAATTGCGATTCAGCACTGCGTTGCTTTAACCGACAATTGCGCGGTCGTGCGACGTTGTACCCAAACAAAATTTGTGTCCTTTTTTTCCCACAAATAGAGCTTTCTTTTGGTGGTATTTGATCACCTCTGCGCCATTTCTGATCGCCACTATGAACAGAAGAGCGACAATTTTGAAAAAACAAAAATTTCTTACTTTTTGCTAGAATACATATCCAGAAAAAAAAATATATAAAAAAAAAAATTTTTTTTCTCCAAATCGGCTTTGGCCAATTTATATGCTTGCTCATATTTGCTTGCTAATAAAAAAAAACGCAATTGCCGTTTATTGACTGGTTTGCGCAAAAGTTGCCGTGTTTACAAAGGAGAATTAATTTCTGGGGTTTTTATTTTTTTTTATTTTTTTACTAGTAATGGTGGCAATCTGCAATTTTTAGCGGTACTGCGCTATTGCGGCGGACATGTTGGACCATTTTGACACAGTTTTGGGACCATTGGCACTTCTACAGCGATCAAAGCTATGAAAATGCATTGATTACTGCGTAAAGGTCACTGGCAGGGAAGGGGTTAACCTGCAGGGGGTGCTCTAAGGGTTAAATGTGTGTTCTAACTGTGTGTGGACTGGGCTTGCAGGGAGAGGGGAGTGATCACAGCTTCCATATACAGGAAGCCTGTGACCGCAGCCCTTCCCCCTCTATGAGAACAGAGATCCGTGGTTTACATACATGGATCCCCGTTCTCTCACTCCAGGGGGGGTGGTCGCGGGTAGCCGGCGGAGATAGAGTCCGCCCCACCCGCTCCCTGGCCCCCCCAGAACACAGTGTGACAGGTGACGGCGGTTTGCGATAATAGGCCAAGTTGCCACCATCAAGCCATGGCGGGCGGTTGGCAACAGGTTAATCCACAGCAGGGGGTCTCCAAACTTTCTAAACAAAGGGCCAGTTTACTGTCCTTCAAACTATAGGGGGCCAGACTGTGGCCATTTATAGTAGAAATTGTCCTGGTATCAATGGCAGAAATCGTACAATGCAAGCAAAGGACCGCAGTTTGGAGATCACTGATCTACAGTAACAATTTTTTTCTTTGATCAGTTTTTGCCTATGGCCTACATAAAAATATTTTTTTTTGTAAGAAAATACCACCAGAAGAAAGCCATGCTTGTCCTAAAAGAAGTATATATTTATTACTTTGTTATGTTATGTAATGACAAAGTAATTGTAGATAAATCAGGCCCATAGTAGAAATGTAAAAATTGTTATGGTTCATAGAGGGTGTACAGGTGTGAAAGCTGAACTTTGTAAAGAGACATACACTATATTACCAAAAGTATTGGGCCGCCTGCCTTTACACGCACATGAACTTTAATGGCATCCCAGTCTTAGTCCATAGGGTTCAATATTGAATTGGCCCAACCTTTGCAGCTATAACAACTTCAACTCTTCTGGGAAGGCTGTCCACAAGGTTTAGGAGTGACTATGGGAATGTTTGACCATTCTTCCAGAAGAGCATTAGTGAGGTCAGCACTGATGTTGGATGAGAAGGCCTGGCACACAGTCTCCACTCTAATTCATCCCAAAAGGTGTTCTATTGGGTTGAGGTCAGGACTTTGGAGGCCAGTCAAGTTCCTCCACCCCAAAAGCACTTATCCACACTATACTGCCAAAAGTATTGGGCCACCCCTCCAAATTAGAACGTCCATTTTTTGTTGGATGCTAGTCTCATGTCGAAAGTGAAGAGCGTACTAACAATACGAACTCAACGTCAGAAGTGACGTAATGTTTTGAATATTTTTTCATCTTTTTTTGGTTTCTGAGCGTGCGTGGTCTCAGTTGTACAAAAACCGTGTGTAGGAGGCTTAAGACTGGGATGCCATTAAAATTCATGTGCGTGTAAAGGCAGGTGTCCCAATACTTTTGGCAATATAGTTGAACATGGGAAAATTTGCATGCATTGCAGAGACGCAAATTATTATTTATTTTTTTTTTTATTTGATCTTGGTACACTTTAAATTGATCATAAACCTTACAATTGTATTTTAACAATATCAATCAAGCTGCTTAACATTTACCCACCATGTTCTATGATGCCGACCCAAAACAACAACAACTTAATTTCTTTACATTTAAAAATGTCCTTGCGCTACATTGTTTAGTGGATTTCCCATGCCTACAGGGAATGCACAGAAATAATTAAATAAAAAAAAAAAAAAAGGAAATAAAATAAATAGAACATAAAAAAATGTTAAAAATATTTTATTTCTGTGTGGTCAGGTATACTGTATATCCAATATATCACAGAAAGAGTTCAGGTTTACAATTTGCAGGCATCAGGTGTTGCATTCGAGGCGGTTTGTCTCCACTTACTATTTTGCCATTAATATCCTGTCTAATCTCCGGATACTCAGTTCACAGATGAATTGATATTGCTCGGTTTTTCCCTGTAGATGGCTAATATAGCTATATTATTCCCATCTTTGTTAAAGTGAACCTTTCAGCATGAATATATTTTTGACTTGTCCCAATATGCAGCAACATATGCACCACCTTTCATCATTAGAACGCCATTCTCCAACTCCAGTCCACATTTAAAACGCTTAAAACAGATCAGGGCCCTCTATCTAGTAATCCAAAACATCAAAATAATAAGGGCTCATGTACACAGGATGTTTAAAAAACGCCAGCGCTGCTAGGAAAAAGCAGCTGTAAAATACGCTTTTAGCTGCGTTTATGTGCTTTTTTGGCGTTCTTACAGTAAAAGCTTTCCCTATAATGTAAAAAAAATGACTAAAAACACAAAAAGCGGCTAAAAGCTTGTTCCAGTGTTTTTACAGCTCAATAACCTCTGCTCCTGGATGCACAGGCTGTAGTTTTTTTCTACTGCCTCTAACAGTTTGTGTGCATGGACCCATAGGCCAACATGCAGGGGCGTTTAGAGGCGGTAGAAAAAAAACAAAAAACAAAACAACAACACGTCAGACCCCTTAATAGCAGCTTTATAAACATCCAGTGTGCATGAGCCATTAATGTCATACAGACCTACAATATCCAGAACACAAGGGGCCCTTCCTACACACACAAATGTTATATATATATATATATATATATACACACACACATACATACATACATACATACATACATACATACATACATACATACACACATACACACACTCTCTATCTCACAAAAGTAAGTACACCCCTCACATTTTTGTAAATATTTTATTCTATCTTTTCATGTGACAACACTGAAGAAATGACACTTTGCTACAATGTAAAGTAGTGAGTGTACAGCTTGTATAACAGTGTAAATTTGCTGTCCCCTCAAAATAACTCAACACACAGCCATTAATGTCTAAACCACTGGTAACAAAAGTGAGTACACCCCTAAGTGAAAATGTCCAAATTGGGTCCAATTATTCATTTTCCCTCCCTGGTGTCATGTGACTTGTTAGTGTTACGTCCTCTCAGAATGAGGAGCAAGTGTGTTAAATTTGGGGTTATCACTCTCACTCTCTCATACTGGTCAGTGAAAGTTCAACATGGCACCTCATGGCAAAGAACTCTCTGAGAAAATGAAAAAAAAGAATTGTTGCTCTACATCAGTGGTTCTCAACTCCTGTCCTCAGGACCCACTAACAGGCCAGGTTTGCAGGGTAACTGAAATGCATCACAGGTGATATCATTTGTTGCTCAGTCATTGCAGTATTCTAGTCTGCAACTCCCCAAGGTAATACTTAAAATCTGGCCTGTTGGTGGGTCCCGAGGACTGGAGTTGAGAACCACTGCTCTACATAAAGATGGCCTAGACCAGTGGTTCTCAACTCCTGTCCTCAGGACCCACTAACAGGCCAGGTTTGCAGGATAACTGAAATACATCACAGGTGATATAATTTGCTGCTCAGTGATTGCAGTATTCTAGTCTGCATCTCCCTAAGGTAATACTTAAAATCTGGCCTGTTGGTGGGTCCTGAGGACCGGAGTTGAGAACCACTGGCCTAGACTAGAAGAAGATTGCCCAGACCCTGAAAATGAGCTGCAGCACTGTGGCCAAGACCATACAGCGGTTTAACAGGACAGCTTCCATTCAGAACAATGAACTGAAAAAGTGAGAAATGACTGCGCTACCTAAAATTACAAGTAAGCAGCTAGCACACCAATTATAACAAAGTTGGAAAACGAATATAAAACACAGTGCAGCGCTAAAGGAAACCTATATAAATAAAGTGCATCAGCAAGTGCATAAATAAAATTATGTGCAAGATAACAATCAAGACCAACAAAATGCTTATTATTAAAAGTGTAAACACAAAACATAACATAAAGTGCAAATGCTAGCGATAGTTTAATGTTCAAGTAAGTACGTCAATGAAGTAGTGTTCATAACAGTCTCAGAAAGGACGCAAGATCTTGCTGTAAACAAATTCTTCTATAGGGTCTGACGGAGGATATGGGTTACAATTTCAAAACATCCACCCACATGCAGTGCAACCTCCCACCAAAGTTTACATGGGGTACTCTTACCAGATACTTCTGGATATGTGCACATAAATTAATCACACTCCACGGACCTCGGTCAGATTTCCCTCGTTCAGCTTCCACATTGAAAAGGGACACAATAACGGCAGCACCTCGACACCTTGGTCTCGTATAATAGGGGGTCACTCCATAGGGCACCAGATTCAACAACCATCAAAGGTGATACCAGTCAACTAGCTGGAGAAGACCTCAGTGGACCGCAGTGACTACAAAGAGTGCTGCATAGTGTTATATCCTTTAACCACTTACCAACCGGAAGGTTTTCCAGCTTTAGGACCAGAGCACTTTTTGCGATTCGGCACTGCGTCGCTTCAACTGACAATTGCGCGGTCGTGCGATGTTGTACCCAAACTAAATTTGTGTCCTTTTTTTCCCACAAATAGAGCTTTCTTTTGGTGGTATTTGATCGCCTCTGCGTCATTTCTGATCGCCGCTATGAACAGAAGAAGAGCGACCATTTTGCAAAAAACACCCAAATTTCTTACTTTTTGCCACGACGGCAATAACACAGGGAAAAGTT
>BLSH010354574.1:376381-397134 GCA_018402905.1 Glandirana rugosa | reverse complement strand
CCCAAACCATGATGCTGCCACCACCATGTTTCACAGTGGGGATGGTGTGTTCAGGGTGATGAGCTGTGTTGCTTTCACGCCAAACATAACGTTTTGCATTGTTGCCAAAAAGTTAGATTTTGGTTTCATCTGACCAGAGCACCTTCTTCCACATGTTTGGTGTGTCTCCCAGGTGGCTTGTGGCAAACTTTAAACGACACTTTTTATGGATATCTTTAAGAAATGGCTTTCTTCTTGCCACTTTTCCATAAAGGGCAGATTTGTGCAGTATATGACTGATTGTTGTCCTATGGACAGAGTCTCCCACCTCAGCAGTTCATCCAGAGTGCTCATGGGCCTCTTGGCTGCATCTCTGATCAGTCTTCTCCTTGTATGAGCTGAAAGTTTAGAGGGATGGCCAGGTCTTGGTAGATTTGCAGTGGTCTGATACTCCTTCCATTTCAATATTATCGCTTGCACAGTGCTCCTTGGGATGTTTAAAGCTTGGGAAATCTTTTTGTATCCAAATCCGGCGTTAAACTTCTCCACAACAGTATCTCGGACCTGCCTGGTGTGTTCCTTGTTCTTCATGATGCTCTCTGCGCTTTAAACGGACCTTTGAGACTATCACAGTGCAGGTGCATTTATACGGAGACTTGATTACACACAGGTGGATTCGATTTATCATCATTAGTCATTGGAGGTCAACATTGGATTATTCAGAGATCCTCACTGAACTTCTGGAGAGAGTTTGCTGCACTGAAAGTAAAGGGGCTGAATCATTTTGCACGCACAATTTTTCAGTTTTTTATTTGTTAAAAAAGTTTGAAATATCCAATAAATTTCGTTCCACTTCATGATTGTGTCCCACTTGTTGTTAAATCTTCACAAAAAATTACAGTTTTATATCTTTATGTTTGAAGCCTGAAATGTGGCAAAAGGTCGCAAAGTTCAAGGGGGCCGAATACTTTCGCAAGGCACTGTATATAGTCATTCTTTATCAGCTTCTATATAAAAATACTACATCTCCCAGATCCTTGGATTAGGTGTAAATCTTCTATCCACTTGCGGATCACCCACTCACAATGTACTACGGACGGATGGCCAGTGCAAGCAAAGCATCACGCCCGTACGTCGCTGCCTGCGTCCACTGTGGTTGTACACAGCAGGAGTCTGTCAGCAGATCTCAGCCAATGATTGTTGGCAATGATTAATTGACAAATTCCACAGGGCTCTGTACAGAGGGAACAGTCTATCTTCTTCCATCTTCTTCTTCTCTACCTCTATTGAGATACTGATGTTATACTGCACCATTCTCCCCTGGCCAGATGAGGGCGAGCTAAAGTCAAGCAAGCCCATAGACGTCAATGCAGAGCACTGAGGATCCTGGGAGTAGTAGTTTGAGACGGCGACGAATGGCACGAATAGACGGTTTACATTACAGATCCCAGTAGGCACTGTGCAGTAGGAGTGGAGAGAGGAAATACTTTTCTACACCATTAATTATAAATCCTCTTGGCACCAGGGGAGTGAGAGAGAACTTGTGCCTGTGCCTGCGGTATACAAAACTGGGAGTGAGAGGACACCCCCCCCCACATCACAGCACCTGCACGGAAATTGTAGCGTCCACTCACCCTTCACTTCCCACCGCTGATCACTGGAGACTTTCAGAGAGAGACTGAGGTGGCCCCCCTTTCTACAGCAAGAGGTCACTACAGCATTCCAGGGAATAGCGAGAGGGCTATAGCCCATTGATGACACTGCTAGCAGGGACTGAGCCACATAGCAGAACACATGGCTACAACAGGGAAAAGAAAAATTGTATGGCAGATAACTGGGAAAGCTTTACCTCATGGCTACAACAGGAAAAAAAAAATTCTCCTGTTGTAGCCTTTAGGCCTGTTGTGCCTTATAGTAAATCCAAGTTCAACCTATATGCACCAACACACTACCCATTGCAATTCTATTATTGATGAAGCAAAGAACAGTATAGTATTGGACTATGCTATAGAAAGCAATTATTCAGATTTATAAACCGGCTTCTCTACAGTTTAATTTTCGTCATGCAAGCCTAAAGACCCCATCATTTGCCGCCCGTATATTCGCACATCCACCAATCAAACATGTGCTTGGTTTGTAAATTGTGCAGCTGCAGTTTGTGGTTGCAGCCTTTGTTTTGCTGCAGTCCACATAAAAGCTCCACTTTGCACCATCATGCGGTTTCGACTTGACTTATTCACAGCCTCTTCTGGAAAGAACCCAGGACGGCGAGCACGGCTTAGAGACATTGGCTGTAAGACAGTTTGTGGTTTAATATAAAACTGCTGAAGACAGCAAGAGAGGGGACATAAACTCTGTGCACTTCCTCTACTCTTCACTAAAGAACCTGCAAATCTAAAACATTAGTTGGTGGATATGGGAGAGCTGTAAGCTACATTTACATCTAAGTGGATTCCAAAAGTTTAATCAGAACTATGAGCACTGGAGAGAAAACACTTAACATTTCAAAATAGATTTTAGGACAATATACCAATTGCATTATGTTATGGAAAGTATGTGACAGCACTAGGGACTTGAATGTAAGAAGTTGCCTTTATATAAAAGATGACTTCCAGGTATGACAATTTTTCATTGTTCTAGCTTGGGCCAATGTCGGGACTAAATTCACCAGTGGCTCCCAAGGGGGTGTGTTACACTATTTCCTCCTTCGAGCTTACAGAGCCAGGTATGCAGCATTTTTCTCTTCCTTCCACTGGCTCAGAAAACAGTCTAGGGCGGGGCTATCTTAATGCATGGTGCTCAAGGTACATTGGGCCCCATGATAGTCTTGCATTACATTATACAGTACTTGTCAACTGTCCCAGATCTGCCAGGCCAGTCATGCTTTTTACTAAGCTTTCACAGGATGGCCATGTCATTGGATGGAGAGCCTCTGAACAGCAATTTTCAAGTCTTGCCACATTCTCAATTGGATTTAGGTCTGGACTTTGACTGGGTAATTCTAACACACGAATATGCTTTGATCTAAACCAGTGGTTCTCAACCCTGTCCTCAAGTACCCCCAACAGGCCATGTTTGCAGGTTTTCCTTTATCTTGCACAGGTGCTTTAAATCAGAGTCAATGGCTTGGTATTTTGGACAGCTATTTTATCTAAGAGAAAATCCCAAAAAACATGGCCTGTTGGGGGTACTTGAGGACAGGGTTGAGAACCACTGATCTAAACCATTCCATTGTAGCTCTGGCTGTATGTTTAGGGTCGTTGTCCTGCTGGAAGGTGAACCTCTACCCTAGTCTCATGTCTTTTGCAGACTTAAATGGGTTTTCTTCTAAGATTGCCCTGTGTTTGGGTCCATCCATATTCCCATCAACTGACCAGCTTCCCTGTCCCTGCTGAAGAAAAGTATCCCCACAACATGATGCTGCCACCACCATGTTTCACAGTGAGGATGGTGTGTTCAGGATGATGTGCAGTGTTTGTTTTTCATCACACATAGCTTTTGCTTTTAGGCCAAAAAGTTCAATTTTGGTCTCATCTGATCAGAGCACCTTCTTCCACATGTTGGCTGTGTCCCCCACATGGCATCTCGCAAACTGCAAACAGGATTTCTTATGGCTTTCTTTCAACAATGGCTTTCTTCTTGCCACTTTTCCATAAAGACCAGATTTGTGGAATGCACCACTAATAGCTGTCCTGTGGACAAATTCTCCCACCTGAGCTGCGGATCTCTGTAGCTCCTCCAGAGTTACCATGGGCCTCTTGGCTTCTTCTCTGGTTAATGCTCTCCTTGCCCGGCTTGTCAGTTTAGGTGGACGGCCATGTCTTGGTAGGTATGCAGTTGTGCCATACTCCGATGTTGGATTGAACAGTCTTCCATGAGATGTTCAAAGCCTGGGATATTTTTTTATAACTTAACCCTGCTTTAAACTTCTCCACAACTTTATCCCTGACTTGAGGGCTTCACAGAACAGCTGTATTTATACTGAGATTAAATTACACACAGGTGGACACTTACTAATTTGGTGACTTCTGAAGGCAATTGGTTGTACTAAATTGTAGTTAGGGGTATCAGAGTAAAGGGGGCTGAATACAAATGCATGCCACATTTTTCAGATATTTGTAAAAAATATGGAAAACCATTTATCACTTCCTTCCATTTCACAATTATGTGCCACGTTGTGTTGGTCTATCACATAAAATCCCAATAAAATCCATTTAAGTTTTTGGTTGTAACATGACAAAATGTGGAAAATTTCAAGGGGTATGAATACTTTTTCAAAGAATTGTATAGGTTTAATTTTATCAACTATTTATACTTTAATTCTTCAAAGTAGATGTAGACTGGGGCTGGCTAGTAGGGTTCCAGTGCATTATTTTGCCCAGGGGCCCATGATGGTATTAAGGAGTTAAACAAAGATACACAGAGTCACTTCCTCCAGCCCTGAGGGTCAATTGGTCACAGGATCATCGGTTGCCTCCAGTTGCAATCCACTAGGTTCTTCCTAGTGAGGAAGACGTAGACTCACACCACCATAAGACAGCAGGACTCTTCCCCACCAACGTCCTCCTGGCTCTCTCCCATGAGCTTCTCCAGACCAAACATGATCCCTGGACTTGATCTTGCCAATAGGCCCCCCAGCTAAGCCTAGCTGGGACCTCAAATTCTTCACAAAGGCTTCTCCATTACTCCTGGCCCAGGGGTCTTCTCTTACAGGACATGTACCCAAGAACACTGCACTACTGCCTCAGACTATATATGGGCTCCCCACCACCTACTAGGCACTCCTCCCCAAGTTTTGGTTACACTGCCATAAATATTCAGGCTGCCTACACTTTCCTTCCTCCCACTGTTTCTAGAATCCTGTAGAAGACAGGGAATTAACAGCAGCCTGTGAAACACTGAGCAGCCCCAACCAATAAATCCTCTGCTCCTCTGGTTGCAGGTGAGACAAAATAAACATTCCTGGCAGCCTACTGTATACTAGCAGGGTGCTACATATGTATGGATGTGACATACTAGTGGGATCCCTGTGGAATGTGGAAATCACTTTAGTAAGCACCTCTACTTCAGGGATCTCTAATAGCTTCTAACGCCGAGCAGCTGCTCTACTGCATTGTGACGATAGGAGGTTGCTCATTTAGCATAAGCACCATTCAGGGATCACTTTGCATTCTCATTCTCTGATTGGACGAGGTAGAGAGGTGGGTGTCATGATCTTCACCTCATCTAATCATAAAACACTTTACATTCATTGAGAAAATGCATAATGTTCCCTGAGTGGTGCCCTTATTGAATGGCGGAACGATGCAGCAGGGCAGCTATGCAGCACAGGACCCTGAAGCTAAAGGCAATCGTTGTAGTAGTACAGAGATTTCCAGCTTCTGGGATCCCACAGGTATGTCACATACATACTTACACTGCCATATCTAAAGCCAAAATGTAAAACCAACGTAAAAAGTTTTTTACCATCTGCATCTCATTAGGAAGACTTCCCGTCCTATAGACTTACTGGGGTTGTAAACCCTCTGGGTTTTTCACTTTAATACATTCTATGCATTGAGGTGAAAAACCTCCTTTAGTGTAGCAGCCCCCCAGAGCCCTCCTTTTACTTACCTGAGCCCTGTCTTTCCAGCGCCAGGGACGAGCCCACCCGCTCCAGTCGGTGTCTCGGGTCCTGATTGGATAGATTGATAGCAGCGAAGGCATTGGCTCCCGCTGCTGTCAATCAAATCCAATGATGCGGGGGCGGGGCAGAGTCCTGCTGTGTCAATGGAGGCAGCAGCAGGACTCGGGAGCGCGCCCACACGAGTGTCCCCAGGGAAGCGCTTCCCCGTGGGGGAACTCTATGCGGGAAGTAGCCAGGAGCGCAGCAGAGGGACCCCAGAAGGAGGAGGATGGGAGGGACCACTCTGTTCAAAAACATTTTTTTTAACAACAAACTAAACTTTACAAATCACTTTAAATAAAAGTGAGGGGATATCTTTCCAATGTTGGGTACATCCCTTCTTAGTTGTCAAGGGTCTCCATTGGAAGATTTCCCCTCTATTCCTGTTCTGGTGGCAACTTGAAATTTTGATGTGTAGATAAAATGAGTTACTGTCTAAGGAAAGATTAACTTGGAGGAACCCTTCACAAAAGTGTTGAGATCTCAGGAAACCCATGAAATAATTTTGTGACCTACAGCTCGTGGATCACTAGTGTGATCCGTAAGCTGTTGATATAACAATTATCTTTAGAAATAAGAGACAATATAGTGAATATTAAAAAGCTTTCCTCCTTAATGTGAAACTTTTTTTTTTATCCTTTTTAACAGGCCAGGGTACGGGGGGCAGGCAGGGAAGAGCACAGGGAGTCAGTAGTAGTCTGTAGTGTAGAAGTTTCCTTCACATACAGAGCAGGGAAGCTTTAGTGACAGATTAATTACAATCTGTTCTTCTGTGGTCCATACCATGTGTTGCAATATACAAGTGCCTGGGATGGGCAGAAGGGGAAGACCAATGGAGACAACGTATTCGAGAGAAACTGAAATTGCTGGTGTAGCGCCCCCCATAGTATATGTGCATTTTTGTAGGATTCGGCTAGGAGAGGCAAAATTTAGTCAGGCCTGACTGTATGTGCAGGCCTGAATGTTTTGATCTGGGCTTGGAGTGGCTCAGGGAGGAGTCAACAGATTAGGTCATCAGAACCTCACACTTCTTTCTAGAAACCTGGAGGAGGGTTTCTGGTCAGAAAGCTGTGAGATAAGTGGAGCCATCTGGAGTGTTCTAAGGAGCCCTGACAAATCCCCAGGAAGGACTGGCAGGGGGCAGGCCTCCTTAAATACTCTGAGTCAGCCCAATCTGGGAGGAGTTGTAGGAGGTGGAAGTCTGAAGATGTAGCAGGAGGTGCTGTGGAGGCCACTATCCGGGAGGAAGCTCCCGGGGGGGGGGGGGGACCTTGAGGCCTGGAGGTTCGGGTGCAGCCACGAGTGGAGGGGATTCCTGGAGTCACACAAGGGAACAGGAGAGTAGCAGAGGTGCTACTGAGAGACTTTAAAGGGTTCCACTGGAGTCAGTGAGTGACAGACCCTGTGAGCTGGAAGAGAAAGTGCTGGAGCAGGCTGGGAGAGGAATAGTGGATGCTCTGTGACAGTCCTTCCCGTGACCGGCTCCCAAGGCTTCCACAGAGGAAAGCAGGTCGATGGGACCTGGAAGAGGAATGGCTTGGGAGTTGTAGTCCATCAAAGGCCCGGCTAGCACCAACGTACTA
This sequence comes from Glandirana rugosa, assembly GCA_018402905.1. Lineage (NCBI taxonomy): Eukaryota > Metazoa > Chordata > Amphibia > Anura > Ranidae > Glandirana > Glandirana rugosa. The sequence continues at coordinate 389,907 of BLSH010354574.1, read as the reverse complement.
AAGTACATATTCAGGGGCCCATGATCCCTGGCCTGTAATGGGTGGTCCTGAGGTCCTGCTGACAGTGTAGGCCTCACCATGCGCTAGCCACGGTGAAGAGAAAGGAGTAGAGAAGCTTGATAAATTTCCTTTCAAGCTGGAAACAAAGTGCAGTGCTGGAGAGAAGTGAAAGAGTGATAGTCTGCAAGTACAGTGCTGGAGAGATAACTGTAGGAGAAACGGTCAACTAGCTAAGTGCTGGTAAGTTGTGAGGAGTAACAGTCTGCAGAAGGATAGTCTGCAGTGCAAGTGTGCATATACAGGACTGTATATGGAAGTCGTGTACAATAATTTCTGGGGCATCCCACAGTCACCCCTTTTCCACATCCAAGTTATATCCCCTAAATAAAACAACAAAAACAAGAGCCGGTCTTGTCAGTATCTACGGATATGTGATATATGGTGTGATTAAAAGGTGAACCACAACTACTGCCACTCCCAAAGGAGCACATGGCTACACTGGCAAAATGACAGCTCCGAGCCATTACATTAGGTTTGTAAACTAAGTAGCCAGAGATTCTCTATCTATAGGCACTTATCCCAATTGAGGGTCTGGTATAGAGGTTAAATGGAGGAAAATATACAAAAAAGTGAGGTCTTCCCAAAAAATCCACACCAGACCCTTATCCGAGTGGGGCTTCACTGGTTTGAATTATGGGGGGAACCCCCACACTTTTTTCCTTGATAGGGCCTAGCATGATTTATGAGGGGAACCCCTATCTTTTTTTTTTTTTTTTTACTATGCCAAGCTCCTTAGTTTACATAGCCAGAGATTCCTTTGCCAGTAAATTAATTGGGCCTGATGACATCACTGGTCACCAAGGATGTGGTGGTTGCAAGCACACAACACTAACAACCATTAACAGCAGAAGAAGGAAGCTTTCATTTATAGTGGTAGGAGAAAAACTTGTTACTATGATGTTCGACTCCTGGTGATGGGCTGAAAGTCTACTTTCCAATGAACTTTGAACAAGCAAAATTTGGACTGCATCTTTGTTTGGACCGAATCTAGAGCTCATCCCTAACTGCCTATTTTAATGAAAGCTATAGATTTAAAAGAATAAAATCTTTGACATGTTGAATCGTATGAGATTTTAGGGGATTGGGTTTATATCAGCAAACAAATACAGGATTTGATCTAAATGAAGAAAAAAACGTGCAGATTGCGAAACATAAAATTTGGGTAACAACTGAACAGCAGTGTAATGTAATTGAATTACAAAAATGGCCCACGATACAGAAACTGCTCACCACTATAGCATGTGCTGGGCAGCTTTCCATCAACATCTGGGCCCTGTCGCCCACTTGTCACAGCCACTATACTTATGCTGACAGCCTATAAGCCTCACTTGATCCTACAGGAGGAACGCCTGATGTTCTGGTTCTGGCACCCAACACACAAGCCTATCCCTGTGTGTAGTTGTGGGAGCCAAGGTTAAAAGCTTAACTCCAGGAAGAAATACATTAAAATACATGATTTAATATGAGTCGTATGTATTCAACAAAATGGATAAACCTTATTTTTAGCAGGCTGGGAAAGAGGGGGCAACATTCTGAGCAAGTCAGTCTCTGCTTTATTGCCCAGACAGTGACCATTGGGAGTAGAAAAGGCCCCAACGTCAGTGGGAATATACAATGCCCCATTTTTGAGGTCAGTGGGAGGAATTGTGCCTCATTGTTGGTGTCATTGGGCCCAATTATTGGTGTTTTTGGGAGAAATTGTGCTCCTTCATTTGTGTAAGGAGTTGTGCCCCATTGTTGGAGGAATTGTGCCCCATCATTGGTGTCATTGGGAGGAATTGTGCCCCATCGGTGGTGTAATTGGAAGGAATGGTGCTCCCTTACTGGCCCCAATGGGGGGGGGGGGGGATAAATATGTCTCACTGATGATATCCATGGATGAAATAGTGCCCCAAGGGCCGGATAAAAGCAAGAAAGAGGCCTACAATTTGGAGACCCCTGATATAAAAAGGTTCAAGAGTATTGATCTTTCCAACACATCTGTACTCTTGTCAGCTGTGTTATCCACGTACAGCACCCCCCCTTACCCCCAAAGGTGGTTAGGGACCTACAGGTGGCTCAGAGGACTAGCATTTCACTTGCAGGCAGAATCCTTGACCCGTGGGGTAAAAGAATTGGGTGGCAGTCACTTGAGGACAATTTAAAATTGGAAATGTTTGAATTAGGACCAATACACTCGGGAAGAGAGGCATAAAGGAAACTAGATACCAGAAAAGACCAAAATGCAGACTGCGTAACACTACTCACAGTCAATATAGAAAAAGGATCTTTACGACAGACAGACACTCTGTACTATTCACCCTATACTGCAACTTCTGTTCAGCACATTTACTTCTTGGATGAGCAACCAGAATTTCATGTTCCAAGCTGCTCCTGATACTCTTTGGCAGATGAAGTTTCACCTCTGGTGCCCCAATCCAGATAGTCACCTTCCTTTTCCACTTCCAAAAACTTGGGCTTCTGTAGTACAGCACACCCTCCCTAGGCAGCAAGCAACTCACACCACCTCCACAGGCATTAGCGCTTATACCCTTCTCCAGCATGCACTACTGGCAATAAACCTACCGGATGGTCATGGAGACCTAAATAGTCTAGACAGGCAGCAAGGGGGTGGGGGGGGGGGCGGGTTAGGGCTTTAAAATCAGGCATTTGAGCCGTGCTTTTTAATGCTCCTCCCTTCCCCAACAGCCTACCTAAAAGAACATGCAGCTGCAAGGGGCTGTACACATGCCATGGCTGCTATGCTATGCAGCCACAACATATTTCACTCAACTTGACAGGTGTCACCACCTCGTCAAACCATTCATAAATGTCAATATGCCAAATGCACAGCTCGTGGTTGTAGCATGGTAAGTGAAAAATCACCATTATCAAAAAATAGCCTAAAAAGGGATTCAGGAGGCAGCAGGATCACCTAGTGAATGCCTGAAATTCACTCCTCTACCACCATCTAGAAAACAATACAAAACAGATCACTTTCAAGAGGGCAATAGAAACTGATGCACATCAAAACTTGGTCTACCAGATTATTGCAGCTTTTCACACTATTGTCAACCACACTTCCCAACAGCAGGCAGAAGCAAACACTGAGCTTAGGGAGAATCCAAGGAAAGCAGATCAATTAGAACTTAGGCTGTCTACAGCCTAGCAGCACTACAGTATATGTTGACGGGGGACACCACTGTTTAGGACAGGGCCCCCTCACATTCACTACTGATACTTACATAGAAGCCACTGGAAAATTTGCCCAGATTCTTCCCCATTGGATTGCTCTAGGCCAGGCACACGATCGCCAAACTTCTCCTCAATAACCAGTCTAGGGGTGTTTTTATTTTTGGAGAACTTGGATAGGGTTGAGAGAATTGAGTGGGATACTCCAAAACCAGAAACTATGTACAAATTGAGGACAATTAATCCTTTATGAAAAGCTGAAGTAGAAGACCTCACATATAGCAAACTGTGGACTTTGTAATGTCCTGGAACTAGAAAGGGTTCAGAGAAGGGCAACAAAGCTAATTAAGAGACTGGAGGACCTTAGTTATGAGGAAAGATTACAACACTGAAACTATTCTCTTCTTGAGAGGGGATATGATTTCAATGTACAAATACTGTACTGGTGACCCCACTATAGGGACAAAATGATTCCGCGTAAGGGAGTACACCAAGGCATGCGGCCATTCATTAAAACAAGAAGAAAGGCGGTTTAACCTTAAACTGCATAGAGGGTTCTTTACGGTAAACTGTGGTTTCAGCTGGAAGCATAGTTCATTTCAAAATACTATTAGATGGGCACCTAAGGGACTACAACATTGAGGGATAAACAATGTAATACTGACAAATGCACACACAAAAGGTTGGACTTGGTGGACTATTTTTCAACCTATGTAATAGAAGCAGTTTACAGCATACACGCTTTAGAGCACCAACACAGTCCCTTCACAGAGAACTAGAGAAGCTGAGCTGTTAAGGACATCCACCAATGTCCCCTTTAGCAAACACACAGCTCACCTTGCACAAGAGCTGTGGTGGCAGCCAACAAGCCTCTAAGGTCTCTCAAAAGCAGTCTTTTTTTTTTTACAGAATGTCCAGGGACAGTTATTTTCCAACTTCTAAGCTACACCTTTCACCTGTTATACCAGATCTTCAGCAGACAGCCTCTTAGCCATCTCTCTGTAGCTTCAGCATCCAGGCCCTCAGGTCGTCCACCTGCGGGCTCTCGAATGGCAAGCACATGGCAGCACTGCCCTGGAAGGCAACAAGCCCTCTAAAGCTCTGCAGGAAAAGACCCAGAGGTTTAGTGTACCACAGAGAATATATACAGACTACTACCATGCTCCCTGGGACTGGCCAGGGCTGCATAAATATTCATACTGCCATCTGCATAGCTCCACACCTATGATCCAGAAAGTTCTCCAGTTCTCTGGAAAGCTGAGTGAGTAAACAGACTAGCAGCAGCTGAGAACACTGAATTGACCTGCAGTCAATCAGCTGCATTGGCTACAATCAGCAAAACTAAAATTTACAAGAAACAATAGTCCCAGCCACACTGGTGCCAATGAGGCAAGCTAAATTTACCTATCAAAACACACCCAGCTCTACTGAACACAGTGAGCTAGCACTAAATCTAACAAATCCAAGCATATGTCTAGGAGGGTGCTATACCTAGAAATAAATATGTGACTTGAGAACCTGGAGACTTGTAGGACAAATGGGAGCATTTAATCTACACATCTGCCCAAGATGATAAAAGATGGGTTTGGACATTGACAACTAGGTCCAATGGGCTAAGCAGGAAAAGAGGATGTTTCCAGTCACAAGCCTCGCTATCCCTTATCGTAAAGAATATTTTTTACTTTGGCGTGCATGGGGAAGGGTTAGACCATCTGCCAAATTTTTATATCAGTCTGTGTCCTTGCTGGGGAGATTCATCACTCGGTTTACCCTAATGATTACGGTTCGAGACCAAAAAAAAAAAAAAAAAAAAGAAAGAAGTGGTGAATTCCAAAATATAAGAGTGGTCTTCAAAACAAGAGGTTAGGGGTCAAAGCTTCCAATGGGGACACCTGTAGACAGAGGCGGCCCTTTAATTAGGCAAATTAGGCGGTCGCCTTAGGCCTCGCACTCACAGGGGCCTCGCGGCCACCTAATTTGTCTTATTAAAGATCCTCCTCTGCTAGCAGCACAGATCTCCCCTGCTTAGCGCAGAGTCCGTGTTGATTGATACCAGGGAAAACAGCCTGCGAGTGGGAAAGTTTACTGTGTGATCGGAGCTCATTGAGAGCTTCAATCACAGCCAGAGAGACGCTGAGCTCATCAGAGCCACTGCTGACCCCTCCCCCTCCAGCCCGCACACCAGACAGGAGAGAGCTGCTTTTACTCCTCCTCCTGTGTCTGCCCGCCCACTCTCCCCAACAGGCAGTGCTCTGAGTCTCTCTCTCTCTCCACCTCAGGGTCCTTCCATAACCCCTGCAAAGTACCGAAAGAGAGCAAAAAACTCTGGAGGGGGAAGGTAGATGGAGATCTGTGAGGGAAGCTTCCCTGAAACCACTTTACTGTACCCTCCTACCCCCTGTACGGTGTCCACTTACCCACCCCCCTGTACTGTGCCCTTTTGCTCCCCCCCTGTTACTGTATCCTCCTGCCCCTTGTACTGTGCCCACTTACCCTCTCCTCGTGCTGTGCCCTCCTGCTGCCCCCTGTACTGTACCCTTTTGCCCCCTGTACTTTCCACTTTACCCTCCCCCTGTTCTGTGCCCTCCTGCCCCCTGTACGGTCCACTTACCCTCCCCCTATACTGTACCCCCCTAATACAGTTCATTTTTATCACATTAATTATTTTTCCCCATTATGGGCGGGAGTGGGGCCTCATATCTAAGTTTTGCCTCACAAAGCCCAGAGCCGCCTCTGCCTGTAGAGATGGCAACTGTATAGGGGAGAAACACCCTTATATTGGAGATTTCCTCTAACCCTCTGTTGGTTCTCTGGGAAGTGAAGGGAAATTTCCTCAAGGGTACGCAAACAGTAAAGAAAACTGGCAAGGGTTTTAACCCTTTCCTACTCCAAATCTGGAAAGAATAGTTTGGGCTTTCAAAACATATTTAGCAACTCTGCTGAACTAAAGTATCAATTAAGGGGGGAGAAGATCAACATGTACAAGGGGTCCATATAGTGAATTTGGTGTTGAGTTATTCACTTTAAAAGGTCATTGCAGAGGACAAGGGGACACTCTTTACATCTAGAGGAAAAGAGATTTCATCTTCAAATACGGAAAGGCTTCTTCACAGTAAGAGCTGTGAAAATGTGGAATAGACTCCCCCCAGAGGTGGTTCTGGCGAGCTCAGTAGATTGCTTTAAGAAAGTCCTGGATTATCTCCTTATTGTACAGAATATAATTGGATACTAACATTTATAGGTAAAGTTGATCCAGGAAATATCTGATTGCTTCTTGGGGGGGATCAGGAAGGATTTTTTTCCCCTTGCTGGAGAAAAATGGATCATGCTTTGCAGGAGTTTTTCGCCTTCCTCTGGATCAACTGTAGGTATAGGATTGTGTATATAATACTGTATGATATAGATATATAGATATATATATATATATATATATATATATATATATATTTTTTTTTTTTTATTGGTTAAACTAGATGGGACTTGTGTCTTTTTCAAACTGACTATGTAACTAGGTCTATGGAAGAGCTATATAAAATTAATTAAAATCCCCATAATGCCCATATCAAATTGATTGTCACTATTAGAAAGAATTTACTTACAAGACTAAACTTGCTGACAGGACGGTTTTAGAGAAGTAAAATTCTGGAGTTTCTGGCTCAGGTTTGCAGTATAAACAGACAATAAAACCAGTTTATGAAACAGAGTGATGCGGTTTGTGTGTAATTGCTGCTGGTGTATGCAAGATAACATTACAGGACAGACAAGTTTCTAGAGAACTCCTATGATAAATAGGGCCTGTTCACACTAACCACTGGTGTGAAGGTGTAAAGATGTCCAATGAAAATCTACTGAAAAATAAATAAATACTTAATATGAATCATTTAGGGAGTAGTCAAAGTGAACCCAGCTTTACTACACTATTAGCAGTTTTGTGTTCTCTGAAATTTTGCACATTTTTTTTTTACAACTTTTGCTATGCAAAGTGAAATTAAAACAAAAATTCTTTATGTAAGCGCAAATCCATTTTCCCCTTCCCAAAGCGCTCACTGAGAAATCTTTGTGGCGAAGACCAGGCTTTCTCTTTACCTGATGCTATTCCTGCTTTTTCTGCTGTGAATGCATTTTTGTTTTTAGGCAAAAAAGGTGAAGATCAATCCCTTTTTGGCATTTTTTTGCTGCATTATGTTATTTGAGGTTTTTTTTTTTTAAGACAACTGGAAAAAAAAAAAAAGTCTACATATACAGTAACCAACAGTGGAGGCTCGCCCATAAGGTCTCCTGGGGCAGCGCCCCACCAAAAAATAAGTAAGAAATAAAAAATAAAAATGAACTATAATTATTAACCAACAGCAGCACAGCTAGAGAGAAACTGCAAAGAAAAAAAAAATATTTGTGCTGCTGTTGCTAATTACTAGAATAGATAGATTAGATAAGAAATAGAAGTGTAATCTACCTAGCAACAGGGTAGCCGTCCCAAATCTCATTGAAAAGCCCTATCTAGAACACAGTAAAATGAATTCTCCACCCTCATTGGCTGCTTTCCAACATTCCATTCTAAGAACAGGTGCTTTCTGGGGCGTCTGAATCTACAGACCTTAAACTGCCTAGTCCATTTGGTCTCTGCCTGGGGGGGGGGGGGGTGCCAAGATCTTTTCTGCCTGCAATTACACATTCTGGCCTGCTGCCCAGCCATGCCCCCCCGCCCCCTCCACAAGTCACACTCCGACACTTAGTCTCTACCTCCAGCAGAGTTTCCACTCTCCACCAGGGACCCATCCCCCTCCCACCATCCTGTACAGAGCGGAAGAGGAGGACATGAGTGATCGTTCAATGGAGGAGAGGAGTGGGAGCAGCAGATCTCCTGCCTGGATGGATCATCATGGGTGACTACAGCTTGAGGGAATGAGAAGCTCAGATGGACAATCAGATCCAAGGACAGCAATGTCTGTAAGGTAAGATCTCTGAGCATACATGACAGGGAGCTCCCAGCAATACACAGGCAGTGATTAGTCTGCATCCATAGATAACAGATAAGGCTGAATAGGTCCCTTCCAAAGCTCAGGCAGTAATTGATCTGCAATTAGTCTGCTGACATTGGGGGACCACAGAGCTCAGCAGCACCGCACACCCTCAGCTCTTCATACTTTACTGTTTAACAGGCAGCTTCAGCCAACACAACAACTCCACTCCTGGTGACTTCTTCATCCCTGCATTCAGTGCATTGTAGGTGATGATTCATGACTTACAATGCAGGGACCAATATGTAAAATGAACACGTTTGCCATTTTTTCCAAAATGTTTGAAATAAACCCATAAATCACAAAATACATAAAAAAAAAATAAAAAATACAAAAGTAGGATAGAAATGTAGCCGACAGCGGACTACAGTCTTACCCTCTCCTTTCTTAGACTGCCTTTGTGTTCCCCTAGTGCTGGGCTCAGATTACATGCATCATATTCCAAAGCCAAGCAGGGAACATTGTGGGAACTGTAGTCTCCTGAACAGACCTCCCTAACCTGCAATACCATCCAAGAACTACATCTCCCTGCAGGCCATCTACTCTAGGGAAAGGATTCTGGGAGAAGCTATAAAAGGGGTCAGCAGACCAGGCCCAAGCTCTCTTGCTTCCCGGATCTCATCACGTAAACCTCCCCTTCGCTGCTGTGCGAGAGGACTGCGGCCTACCACGCGGCAAACAAGGTGCTTCCCAGCACCGATCCAGGTGGGTCCAATGCCTCTAGCTACAGGAGGGGCACCACTGCAGCATCGCTGAAACCAACAGGACCAGAGGATTTACTGTTCCAGCAGCCAGCCCTTCATCTCTGTCCGTTCTGCAGGAGGAAGAATCGACTTTGATCGCTCTTAAGGAAGTTCCTACGCTGTCTCCAGATTGGTGACCTGCCCACAAATCCAGTACTAGTCAATATCATACTTCACAGGACACTGTATACAGACATCTTATCTCTGAAATTGGATTGCCACTGGTCAGTCTCAGCTGTTTGGCCTTGACTATCCACTTTAGCTCCGGAAGATTTACCCCCTTCATGACAAGGCCATTTTTTGCTATACATCACTGCGTTATTTTAACTGACAATTGCACAGTCGTACGACGCTGTACCCAAATAATAATTTATGACCCTTTTTCCCCCCCACAAAGAGCTTTCTTTTGATGGCATTTGATCACCTCTGTGGTTATTTTTTGTGCTATGAACAAAAATAAAAACAAAAAAACTGACAATTTTGAAAAAAACAAAAAACAAGAATTTTACTTTCTGCTATAAAACACATCCAAAAAAAAAAAAAAAAAAATCAAATCAATTTAGGCCATTATGTATTCTGCTACATATTTTTGGTAAAAGAAAAAAAAATCCCAGTAAGCATATATTGATTGGTTTGCACAAAAGTTACAGTGTCTACAAACTACAGAATATATTTATGGAATTTTTGTTTATTTTAATAGTAATGGCAGTGATCAGTGTCTTATAGCGGGACTACGACATTGCAGCAAACAAAATCGGACACCAAGTGACACTTTTTCGGGGACCAGTGACACTAATACAGTGATCAGAGCTAAAAAACATGCACTGTCACTGTACTAATGACACTGGCTGGGAAGGGGTTAACATCAGGGGCGATCAAAGGATTAACTGTGTGCCTAACCTGTGCTTGGTTCCTGTGTGAGAGGTTCCTGTACTAGGGGGAAGGCAGAGATCCATGTTCCTGCTTTGCAGAAACACCGGATCAATACCTTCCCTACTGAGAGAACGGCAGTCTGCCTTGTTTACATAGGTCTTGTGTCCCGAACGATCGGTGTGTCCTGGCAGACAGAGTGGGAGCGGGTTGCTGGTGGCACGCATTAGACCCAGAGGTGCAGGATCATGTACTAGGTACATGATCCTGCCCAAGAGAGACATATTATATATACACGCAGTATACAGTCGGCAAGCGGTTATAAGAACAGCTTGTTTTTTGGTATATATATTTTTTTTCAATGTGTATATTTTATTGTAGTATAAAAACCATCAAATAAGGAAAAAAATACGTTGGAATGCAACGAGCACTCATGGGTCATTTAAAGCCCTAAGTAGTCCTAACAAAAAAAATACATAATTTTGTCTTCACTATGGACTCCAATGCATATTTACTAAAGATACAATTTTACCAAAACTTCTGCAAATTGTGCCAACATTGCAAAAAACTAAAAAATAAAAAAGTATGCTCATGCCCATTTATCACTTGCAGTTAAGGGGATGGTAGCCTGTGCAAGGCTCTAAAGCAGCCTCTCTCAATGTTTTTTTAAGTTGGAAGGTCATTTGAAATAACTTTCCAGGCCAAGGTAACCCCTGGTAAAAACGATTAGATCTACAGCTTAACTTGATGGTCACTGGGAAGAATGCGCCTTACATTTGTGGTCATTGGCAATAACCCCCTTACAGATAGCTGATCACTGGTGTCAGGGGTTACCTATACAAGAGGCAGGAATTGTCCACTGTGCAAGGAACCCCTAGGAACCTGTGGAGGAACCCTAGCTGCTCTAAAGACGGCCTTACAGATGTTCTCTGAAGAGTCTCCCTGCTGATGCCTAAAAAAATATCTAAATTATTATTCAGGATTTATATAGCGCCAACAGTTTACGCATCGCTTTATAATATAAAAGGGGGACAATACAGGTACAATACAAGAGGATTAAGAGCGCCCTGCTCAGAAGAGCTCACAATCTAATAGTGTGGGGCAGGTGGTACAAAAGGTTGTAACTGTGGGGAGTGAGCTGATGGAAGTGGTAAAAGTTTATTTGGAGATGTAATAGGCTTCCCTGAAGAGATGCATTTTCTAGATCGCCTGAAGGCAGCTAGAGTAGGAGATAGCCGGACAGGTTGAGGTAGAGAGTTCCATAGGATGGGAGAGGCTCTGGAGAAATCCTGGAGACGACCATGGGAGAAGGAGACAAGGGAGCTTGAGAGTAGGAGGTCTTGAGAGGAGCAGAGAGGACGGTTTGGGTCATATTTGGAGACAAGATTGGTGATGTAGCTCGGGGCAGAGTTGTGGATGGCTTTGTATGTTGTGGTTTGTATTTTGAATTTTATTTGCTGGGCAAATCGGGAGCCAATGTAGGGATTGGAGAAGAGGGGTGGCAGACACTGAGCGGTTGGTAAGGTGGATAAATCTGGCAGCAGCATTCATGATAGACTGGAGAGGGGGGCCAATGAGAAGAGAGTTGCAATAGTCAAGGCCCGAGTCATCTAAATGACTCAGAGGATGGACGCATCCTCCTCCATCTCTGCTAAAACATGCATGCATCAACAATTGGACCTTGCAGAGGAATGTTGTGAATGTCTACTTTATTATTAAAGTGGTTGTCATGACAACCACTTTAAACTACAGGTAAACCTATAATAAGGCTTACCTGTAGGCCCCCGGGAATATCTCCTAAACTTGCATCATTTAGGAGATATTCCCTGTATCTACATGTGACGACGTAATCGTCACATGCGCAGTGAAGAAACAGCCCGACAGCGCCGTTTCTTCACGAAGTGTGCCATAAATGACGGCTCCCGTGCGCATGCACGAGAGTGACGCCAGCGCGGCTCCTGCCAATCACAGCGCTGGAGTCCGCGCTGTGATTGGTCGGAGCCTGGGATCCTGGAAGACAACGGACACAGCGGTGCTCGGGTACCGCTGCAACGGCATCTAAGGTAAGCATTTCATAATGAGCTAGTATGCGATACATACTAGCTCATTATGCCTTTATCTTGCAGGTGTTCCCCCCCCCCCAAGCATTGACAACCACTTTAATCATGTATTAGTTGAATATGGATTTTATAGGATTCATTAAAAATGTAAACACCATTTTTTAAACATCTTAAAAAAAATAATAAAAATTATGGCTAAAAACATTATGGTTTCCCTTGAGTAGATAAAGCAGCAATCTGAACACGTAGGGTGGAAATTGTCTTGTTGTCAGAGTTTTGGATTTGCTTCCTTTTAAGTCAGTTAAATACACATTTGAAGTAGTTTTGTTCTATTAGAATGATGAATGCAAAGAAATAATGGGCAGCACAGTGGTGTAGTGGATAGCACTTTCCTCCTGGCAGCAAAAGGGTCGCTGGTTCGAATCCCAACCACGACACTACCTTCCTGGAGTTTGCATGTTCTCCCTGCGCCTGCATGGGTTTCCTCCGGGTACTCCGGTTTCCTCCCACACTCCAAAGACATGCTGATAGGTAAAATTAGATCCTGTCTAAATTGGCCCTAGTATGTGTATGAATGTGAGTTAGGGGCCTTAGATTGTAAGCTTTTGCGCTGTTCGCTTCTGCATGTGATTTTTAGTGATCTATGACCACACCTCCCATGTTATGGGGAAGAGGAGAGAAGGTAGCTTTCAGTCATTTTGTGCCAGGGTGACAACACCGCTTAGTCGAGGATAAAGCACACTGGGGTTTATTTTCTAGATCTGGAAAGTATAAAATCAGGTACCCTTCTGCATAGAAACCAATCAGCTTCCAGGTTTTATTGAACAAGCTGAGGCTGGAAGAGGATTGGCTACCATACACAGCTGCTCCAGAATCTGAGAGCACCAGTTTTAGTAAATCTCCCCAACAGAGTGCATGTTGTCACTATCGCAGGATTTGAATTACTGGCAGGATTGCCAAGTGAAGGTAAAAAAAAAAAAAAAAAAAAAAAAAAAAAAAACTGCTGCAATGTATTTCATAGGCTGTGATTGGACAGTGAAGGGAAAGCAGCACTCTGATGTGCTCATCTGGCACTCTGCTTTCTCTGCCTACAAGCATACCCCTTGCACGGATAAATACAAGGAAATCTGTGTGCACTGCCACCTAGTGTTAAGGAATAAGCAGCAAATAAAAAACTAAAAATAGGCTGCTGCTGACACTAAAATGTGTTCCCACATCCAATAGATCAGTGTTTTCTCATATATGGATATAACAAGTAAGTGATTCAACGTAAACGTCTCCGTCACGATTATGTGAAGATAAAGTCCATTAGATAACGTCACAAAAAGTTGAGGTCCGGAGTTCCGTGTGGTTGTCCAGTACAAAAGTCCTAAAGGTACTCAAACGTGTCCACTAAACTAGTCAAAGTGACGGAATCATTAATGGTGTCGACAAAGTAGACTCCCTTTAGGACTTTTGTACTGGACAACCACACGGAACTCCTGACCTCAACTTTTTGTGACTAGATAACCTACACCCTTGTGTAAAATCACAGTCGTCGTCGGATAAAAATCAAAAAATAAACGACGAATAAGGAATTGTGATCCACCGTCACGTGTGTCTAA
>BLSH010354574.1:306329-327487 GCA_018402905.1 Glandirana rugosa | reverse complement strand
TCCCCCCCCCCCTCTAGTGCAAACATACCCAGGCCAGCATAATCCCCCATTGTATTCCCCCTATGTGAACCCCCCCCAGATGTGCACACGGCTCCATCCACATGGTGACATGGATGGATGTCCCTGCTCCCAGGCTGCGTCGTGATGCCAGTGCCAGGCAGACTGAGACATTCGGAATGTCACATTCCAAACATTCCAAAACAGTACTCACATGGCAATGATGGTCTCTCAGGCCTGGTTTCACAGTGCAGCAGTGGTGGGTGGGTGGAGGGCGGCGGAGGCGGAGGCAGAAGAAGGAAGTGGAAGCACGGAGCACCAGGCAGGCCATACCACTGCGGTGCTGCGGGGGTGTTTTAATTCCAACTAAAAAAAAAGAGAGTAGCCAGGGCTGAGGGGCTCTTGCCGCCAAGATGTGCAGAGTGGGAGCGCACTCCACTAGAGAGATGCCATCATGCCACACTGTGACTGAACACCCCCCAAAATGTGGCACTTGGGGCGGCCCGCCCCCCACTTGGTCCGCCCCTGCGGGACCTGTTTATGTGGCTAGCTTGCCTGATCCATAGGAGGCTTGGACATTCCTGGAGCGGTGAATTCTTGCAGCACCTGAGAGCCGATGGAAACATTGGCTGCGGTGCCAACATCACTAGATTTCAGGACAATTAAGTGTCCTAATATAATATACAATATTATAATTATTTAAAAAAGTATTATATAATCTTTTTCATTGTTAATAGTATTAACCAGTTAACGACCGGTTTGCGTACATTTACTGCTGCAAAGTGGCACGGCCAGGGGGCGCGCGCGGGCACGGCGGTCTGATTCGCTAGAAGACTGTTCAATCGACAGGAATAGAGCAATGATATTTGGTCTATACCTGCTGATCGGTCATGGCGAATGGAATGCTTCCCATGTCTGTGATGTCACTCTCCCTCTCTCCTTCCTTTTCTGTTCGAGAGAGGAGAGAGGACATCAGAAACGTGAGTTACACCAACAGTACACTGACACAGTACACACAGGCACACTTTCCACCCCATGATCGCCCCCCCCCCCAGTTAACCCCTTCACTCCTGTCACCCCCTGTCACAGTACAGCGATCAGATTTTTCACTTATCGCTTTACTTGTGTCACTTGTGACACTAATCAGTGTTAGGGTAGGTAGTATTAGGCCTAGGTAGGTATTAATACCCCCCTTACCCCCCCAATAATGTTTTTAACCCCTTAATTGCCCCCTGTGATCACCGTATAAGTGTCACGGGTAATGCTAGCTAGATAGTTCGTTTTTTTCCCCCATCAGATTACCCGCCGTATATTATTTAATATACATTTTATAGGTTTTAACCCCCGATCGCCCGGCGGAGACCTTAGTTACGTTTTAGCGTGCATTAGGGTCAGTGTCCATCCCCGGCAGGGTCAGATTAGTACAGGTACTCTGACACGCATACATACACCTAGATAGGTCAGTTAGTAGTATATTTTATCTGAACAGATCAATATCTGTGATCTGATCAGATCTATATTAGCCTCACCACTAGATTAGCCCAGATACCTACTAGCACCTGCGTTTAGCCCCTCCGCCCAGCCCAGCCCACCCAAGCATAGTATCTAATAGATCGCTGATACTTACAAAACGCATATCACATATCTGCAGCGTTTGCAGAGATCACGCCCGATCCCTGACAGTGATTTTGGTAGCGATTTGAAACAGGCAGTGACAACCAGGTGTGCTTTTTTGCCTGTGAAACACACTAGTGTACCTATAAATTTTGAGCCCGACATGTCCAATCCAAGGTACACTAGTGAAGAGGCCTACGCGTTGCTGAGTATGACAGACGAGAGCGATGGGGAAGCCTCCCTGTCAGAATCAGGCTCAGCATATGAACCGGTAGACTGCAGCATCACCCTGTCAGATAGCTATGACGGCGGAGTGGTCCCTGCTAAGGTCAGGCGTACCAGACCCCATTCTGCTGTCGCTGAGGTGCAAGAACCCCAGAGCTCTCATATGGAGCAGAGAGCCAGTACTAGCACCGCTACTCCTTCTGGTGACCTGGCAAGCACCAGCGGCCTAGTACATCCTGGTCATAGACAAACCAGCACTGCAGTAACACTTAGTGACGTGGCGAGTCCCATAAGTGCAGTTCAAGCTGGTATGGCTAGCACAAGTAGTGTTCTGCAGCCACAAAGACAAACACAGGCCTGCAGAGCCCATAGTGCCCTTCCTGCAGCGCTTGCAAACCCTAATTGGCAACCCACCACTGATGCAGCACCCGTACTTCCCCCATTCACTGGCCAACCCAGAAATCAGGTGAATACAGTTGATTTTAAGGGCATCAATTTTTATTCGCTGTTTTTCACCAAAGATCTCTATATTGTGGACCAAAGTAATTTATAATGCTGGTCAATACATCGCTGCTAATCTCCATTTGTCACTTGCCAGAGACTGGAAACCAATTACGGTTACAGAATTTAAAACCTTTCTGGGCCTTACCCTCCTCATGGGCATACATAAAGAACCTGAGTTGCGGTCATATTGGCCCACTGACCCAATTCATCATATGTCCGTGTTCTCTGCTTCCATGGCCAGGACACGATATGAACAGATCCTGCGGTTTATGCACTTCAGCGATAATGAACTTTGTTGTCCACGGGGTGACCCTGGATATGATCGGCTCCACAAACTTCGGCCCCTCATAAGCCACTTCAACACCCAATTCGCAGAACTGTTTATTCCCAACCAGGTTGTCTGCGTAGACGAGTCCTTGATTAAATTTTCTAGCCGTCTTGCTTTCAAACAGTTTCTTCCCAGCAACTTGTATAAGCCCTGTGACAGGGCCACAAGCTATACATATAGCTTTATGGTATATGAGGGTAAAGATAGTCACATGGAGACAGAAGGATGCCCAGACTACATAGGAAGCACTGGCATAATTGTGTGGGACTTGATGTCACCCTTATTTGGAAAGGGGTACCATTTGTACGTGGACAATTACTACTCTACTACTACCAATAAATAAAGAAATCATAAACACAAAAAAAATATATAAAAAAATAAAAAACAAAAACAGTTGTACATTTCTTGTTTTTCTATCTCTATTTCTCTCTAATCTCTTTCTATTTCTCTCTCAATTGTTTTTTATGCATACCTGTAATGTTTTGTTACTGTTTATCATATTTTTTTTTTGCAGGTACGTAATGTTTTTATAATGTTTTATTACTTTTTCTTCTTAGCAGGAATGTTATTTTGTATATGTTACTCTGTTTTATTAATCTTTATTTGGTTTTCAGGTATGCCAGCTGCAGGACTGATTTATATATGGTGACAGCAACATCATTTGCTCCCACCATACATAAAGCAGCGAAACCAGCGCAGCTGGAGGTGATTTCACCACCACAGTTAAAAAAGAGCATATATACTGGAGCATAGGGGCAGGGGTAGAAATTGGGGCGGATTGCCCCTATGCTCCGGTATATATTTTTAAAAAGGGGCTATGTCCATCATTAGAAGTGGGTGGATGAAGGGTGTTTTTCTAATGGTGGATGTACCAACGATTGATTCTTTTTTTTTTCATTTAACCCACAGGCTGCATGAAAAAAAGAACATTACAACATATGCCCTACAAGGACACTAGTATGTTGCTGGTCTTAGCATAATTATGCCGGAATGATGCCTGCAGGCATAGGCATCATTCTTTTCAGCCGGCGGTCGCTTTCATGTAAAAGCATTCCTAGCAACCGATTAGCTGCTAGACTGGTCTTACAAGCAGTGGGAGGGAACACCCCCCCTCTCCCGCCACCTTCCATGGTTTTCTCTGGCTCTCCTGTCCAGAACCAGAGAATGCATCCGGTGGTTCCGACAGCTGACCATAGAGCTGATTGAAGACTAGAATGGCTCAAATCATCTCTATGGCCTAAGAAACCGGAGGCTACAAGCATTTCATGACTTTTTGCCAGATATAAACAGCGCCATTGGGAAATTGGGGAAGTATGTTATCACACCGATTTTGGTGTGGCCAGATGCTTCAAGGGCTGAGGAGAGATCTAGAGTCTAATAGACACTAAATGTTTTTTAAAAAATATGCGACACTACCTATTTTTATAATAGAGAATATTTCAATTTCCTGTGATAACAATAAAAATGAAAAAAAAAAAAAAAATGAAAGGGACAGTGTAGATGTAAAATAAAAAGCAAAAAGTAATAATTAAAAAAAAAAACGCACCCATGTCCCCCCGTGCATGCGTGTAAAGGTGAAAGCAAGTGTCGCTCTCGTGTCATATGTAAACAGCAATTGCACCATGCATGTGAGATATCACCACGAACGTCAGATCGAGGGCAGTAATTCTAGCAGTAGACCTCCTCTGCAAATCTAAAGTGGTAACCTGTAAAGGCTTTTAAAGACTTTTAAAGATGTATATAGTTTGTTGTCGCTATGCGGGTATGCATTATTTTTAAAGCATGTCATGTTTGGTGTCTAGGTACTCGGCATGAGATCATATTTTATATTTCACCAAATATTTAAGCAATATAGTGTGTTTTTGTGCATTAAAAATCTAAAAAGTGTTTTCTTCCACAAAAATTGCGTTTGAAAAATTGCTGCGCAAATACTTTGTGAAAAAAAAAATTGCAGCACCTACCATTTTAATCTGTAGGGCATCTGCTTTAATAAAAATATATAATGTTTGGGGGTTAAACAAATATTTTTCATGTAAACGAAAAGTGTCAGAAAAGACTTGGTGGTTCAAGTGGTTAGAAGAATGGGTGATGCGTGGCATAAGCTTCTAATGTTGGGCATAAATGCCAGGACAGTTCAACCCCCCCCCAAATTACCCCATTTTGGAAAGTAGATACCTCAAGCTATTTGCTGGGAGGCATGTTGAGTCCATGGAATGTTTTATTTTTTTGTCACAAGTGATTGAAAAATGACAAAAAGAAATAACAAGTTGTCTCTGAAATGATACATTGCTCCCACATGCCATGGGTATATGTGGCATTACACCCCAAAATACATTCTGCTGCTTCTCCTGAGTATGGGGATACCCCATGTGTGATACTTTTTGGGAGCCTATCCACATACAGGACCCCAAAAACCAATCACCGCCTTCAGGATTTCTAAGGGTGAAAATTTATGCCTTCACCCCACACTACCTTCATAGTTGTGGAAGCCATGAAATGCCCAGATAGTACAATCCCCCCACCCCCCCAAATGACCCCATTTTGGAAAGTAGACACCCCAAGCTATTTGCTGAGAGGCATGTTGAGTCCATGGAATATTTTATATTTTGCCACAAGTTTCGGGAAAATGACAATTTTTTTTTCTTCACAAAGTTGTCACTAAATGATATATTGCTCGAACATGCCATGGGTATGTGTGGAATTACACCCCAAAATACATTCTGCTGCTTCTTCTGAGTACGGGGATGTGTGAGACTTCTTCAGAGTCTATTCGCGTACAGAACCCCAAAAACCAATCAACGTCTTCAGGCTTTCTAAGGGCATAAAATGGTGATT
Organism: Glandirana rugosa; assembly: GCA_018402905.1. Classification (NCBI taxonomy): domain Eukaryota; kingdom Metazoa; phylum Chordata; class Amphibia; order Anura; family Ranidae; genus Glandirana; species Glandirana rugosa. Next base: position 321,984 of record BLSH010354574.1, on the reverse strand, counting down.
TTACTGCTCAGTACCAATCATGGTTTAGGAGGCCCCATTTTGGAAAGTAGACACCCCAAGGTATTTGCTAAGAGGCATGGTGCGTATTTTGTAGTTCTCATTTGTTTTGGAAAATGAAGAAATAAACAGAATTTTTTTCTTACTTTTTTAAAATTTCAAAACTTTGTGACAAAAAGCGAGACCTGCAAAATGCTCAACGTGCCGCTCAGCAAATAGCTTGGGGTGTCTACTTTCCAACATGGGGTCATTTGGGGGGGGGGTTGTGCTATCTGGGCATTCCATGGCCTCCAAAACTGAGATAGGTAGTGTGGGTTGAAGGCATAAATTTTAGCCCTTAGAAATCCTAAAGGCGGTGATTGGTTTTTGGGGTCCCGTATGCCGATAGGCTCCCAAAAAGACTCACGCATGGGGTACTCAGGAGAAGCAGCAGAATGTATTTTGGGGTGTAATTCCACACATACCCATGGCATGGGTGAGAAATATATAATTTCAGTGACAACTTTGTGTAATTTTTTTTTTTTAATTTTTCAATCACTTGTAACAAAAAAATAAAATATTCACTGTGCTCAACATCCCTCTCAGCTAATTCCTTGAGGTGTCTACTTTCCAAAACGGGGTCAATTTGGGGGGGGGGGGGGTTGTACTGCCCTTCCATTATAGCACCTCAGGAAATAAGATAGGCAGTCATAAAATAAAAGCTGTGTAAATTCCAGAAAATTTACCCTAGTTTGTAGACTCTATAACTTTTGCACAAACCAATAAATATACGCTAATTGACTTTTTTTTACCCTAGACATGTGGCTGAAGGCATTTTGGCAAAAATGTATGACTATAATTTGGTTTATTGTATTTTTCTAATAACAAAAAGTAGAAAATATCATTTTTTTTTCAAAATTTTTGTTCTTTTTTCGTTTATATTGCAAAAAATAAAAAGCGCAGAGGTGATCAAATGCTGACGCCTTAAGAGTTCCCTTAACTGGAACTAAGGGGCCAAGCCCAACCCCTGAAAAACATCCTCACACCATAATTCCCCCTCCACGAAATGATTTGGACCAGTGCACAAAGCAAGGTCCATAAAGACACGGATGAGCGAGTTTGAGGTGGAGGAACCTCACTGGCCTGCACAGAGTCCTGACCTCAACCCGATAGAACACCTTTAGGATGAATTAGAGCAGAGACTGCAAGCCAGGCCTTCTTGTCCAACATCAGTGCCTGACCTCACAAATGTGCTTCTGGAAGAATGGTCAAACATTCCCATAGACACTCCTAAACCTTGTGGACAGCCTTCCCTGAAGAGTTGAAGCTGTTATAGCTGCAAAGGATGGGCCAACTCAATATTGAACTCTACAGACTAAGACTGGGATGCCATTAAATTTCATGTGTATGTAAACGCAGTCCCAATACTTTTGACAATATAGTGTGTGTGTGTACATACATACATACATACACACATGCACACATTTTGATGTGAACAATGTGCACAGGTTTGCCATGGTTTTTAATGGTGCTTGTTCACATCTGTGCGCTCCATTTTTTGCACCATCAATGCGCTGTAAAGGGCCTATTGATGGGAATGACATGTACATAAGCACACAAGAATGCACCTACCCAAAGCCAAAAAAGAAAGGCAAGCTAAAAAAGAACCTGCCACTAACTTGAAAAAACAATTGCTGGTAGAAGCACAAACAATCAAGTATTTTACATGCTTACCCACTTCAATACTAGGCACTTACCCCCCTTCCTGCCAAGACCATTTTTCAGCTTTCAGTGCTGTTACGCTTTGAATGACAATTGCGCGGTCATGCGAGGTTGTACCCAAAAGTTTTTTCATTTTTTCCCACAAATAGAGCTTTCATTTGGTGGTATTTGATCACCTCTATGGTTTTTATTTTTTGCGCTACTAACAAAAAAAGACCGAAAATTTTGAAAAAAAAAACACGTTTTTCTCTGTTTCTGTCACAAAACTTTGTAAATAAATACATTTTCTCCATCACTGATGGGCACTGCTGAGGCTGCAGTGACGGGCACTGATGAGGCAGTACTGATTGGCACTGATGAGGCTGCACTGAGGATGAGGCACTTATATGCAGCACTGATGGGCACTGATAGGCGGCACTAATAAGCAGCACTGATGGGCACTGATAGGTGGCACTGATATGCAGCACTGATGGAAACTGATAAGCAGGACTGATGTGCACTCATAGGCGGCACTGATAGGAGGCACTGGTGGGCACTGATAGGTGGCACTGGTGGGCACTAATGGGCACTGTTGGGCAGCAATGACAGATGCACTGTAAGGTTCCCATTCCCTGGTGGTCTAGGATGGCATCTGAAGTTGGCACTGAGTGCCATCCATGTTGGGCATTGTGCCACTTACCTGGTGGTCTATGGTGGGCTCTATGGTGGTCAGGGTGGGCTTCCCTGGTCGGCTCCTGGTAATTCTGGGTGGGCTCTCCCTGGTGGTCCCTGGGTGACATCCCTGGTGGTCCTGGGTGGAGATCCTAGGGGGGCTGTGCTGATAAACACTCAGCACAGATCCCCCCTGCCAGGAGAGCAGCCGATCGGCTCTACTCTACTCACGTCTGCAGACGCGAGTAGAGGAAAAGCAGATAAACAAATCTTTCTGTTTACACCTTGACCATCCGTGATTGGTCACGGCTGATCACATGGTAAAGAGTTTCCGATGGATCTCTTTACCGAGATTGGTAATGCGGTGGGTCAGACTGACACACCACATCACCAATCGCCACAATGGGCGCACAATCGTGGGTTATCCTGAATCACGTCATATGACTTCCAGCCAGGATAATGAACCCCCCGCCTGGATGTCATTTTTTTTTTCAACATCTATGAGATTCCCCTTTACTTCCTGTCCCATAGCAAAACAGGAAGTGAGAGGAAATTTAGGGAATCCCTTTGGGAAGTGAACTAGTGTCCCCATTGGAAGATTTCCCCTCTATTACTTTTCTGGGGACAATTCAAAATTTGGAATTTTCTTTCACTTTCAATGATAACGGTAAACAGGACAAATAGAGAGGGGGAATCTCCCTAATGGGGGCACACAAACAGCAATAAAGACTGACAAGGGTTCTAATCCCTCTCTACTCTTTACTTTAAGCAGGCCATAGACAAGTAAAAAACCAAACGTTCTGTTGATCGAAAAATTAATATAGCTCATACGATTGTGCCATTAATTGTTTAGTTTTTCTAAAAAAAAAAAGACAGAAAGTTGGACCAGGCACTTTCTATTGCGGCATGAAAATTGCATGTCACAGCTGGAACACTAATGAACCAAAAAATAAAGGATTCGACAGTCGACACAAATTTTGATTTTCTACTCATCTATGGCCTGCTTTAGTTGCAGAATGCCTTGGAACTTGCTACTTACTGTGATAACTCCAGGAGAGTCACTCCCCTAGCACGGCCCCTGCCTGTCCATTAGGGGTGCCCGGGCACCGCCCCATCTATCCATGCCACCCCCCTATATGTATAATAGATAGATTCATGCATAGCATGAATCTATCCACAGCCACCCCCAATTCATGCGTCCGGCCCCTTTCAGAAACACTGATCCTCAATCCAGCCAATCAGAAGCAGGTGTGAGACTTGTTTTCCGATTGGCCGAAAAGAGAAGACTCCCTCCTCTTCTCGAGGGAGGAAACAGAGGCCGCCGCCACCGTGATGACCCGTGGAGAACAGGGAAAGGGGATCCTGCCGCCAAGCAAGGGGAGCCACCAGTGAAGCGATGGGGTAAGTGCTACCAATAGACTGACCGGGGGGAGGGGTGTCAGTGGCATATTGTCACCGGCCGCCACTGGTGGCAGCCCTAACTGCCAGCTGTCAGAGTCCCGAAAAAGCGACTGCATCTGATTGGATGCAGCCTCACTTCAGCTGACAACTTTCTGCCCAGCTGCATCGATTTTTCAATTGTACAGGAAAGTGATCGACAAGGCCCCCCACTAATTGGTCAGCTTAAAGCGGTTGTCTGCTCAAAATTTTCTTAAAAAAAAAAAATAAAAACCTGCACGATAATAGCATAATGAGCTAGTATGCACCGCATACTAGCTCATTATGAAATACTCACCTTGAAACGAAGATCCGACTGAGCCGCTCGGTCCCCTCCGTGGGAGCGGACATCTTCACCCGGATCTTGCTTCCGGGTACGCGGCTCCGGCGTTGTGACTGGCTGGAGCCGCGAGACGTCAGTCCTGCGCATGCGCGCGGGGGTCCGTAACAAATGCCGGCTTTTGCCGGGACATACACGGCGCATGCGCCGGAACATACACGGCGCATGCGCCGTAACGATATATTACATTAGAAAGGGAAGATATTCATTTTACCTACAGGTAAGCCTTATTCTAGGCTTACCTGTAGGTAAAAGTAAACAAAAAGGGTAGACAACCGCTTTAAATCGGTTCATTCTTGCTATCAACATGTACTTTAATCCCTATGTTGCTAGCATTAGTAAATACATAGGAAGATATATTATATTTACTTGTTTTAAACTTTTTTTTTACATTTCTTTAGTTGCTTCCTGGTTTTAGTCTTCATGGGCATTTTTTTCTCTTTCTTCTCGAGGTGGGTGAGGGTTTTCTCAGCTAAGCACATCCTCCTGGCTGCAGGCCTGAGCTAAGGCCAGATGAATTCCAGCAAGTAAATGGCACATGAATCATCTGCCCTTACTCAAGGTAAATGCAGCTAGAAATGGTAGGGGTTGAATTTCAAAGTGATTTCCCAGCAAAATAAAGCATGGAGGCATGGAAGGGTGAGTTTGCTTTGACTATTGAAAATTAATTAAATAGCATTTCCGGTCTGTGGTGCTCAGGTATAGTTAAGTTCTGCTTTAAATGTACTGGGGCTGCTGACATCAAATCCAAGATGGCAGCACCCAGTAGTGGTCCGATGGCTTTTGAATGTCTATGCAAGGGAGGCTTTTACAAGTAAATTACAACTCCCACGCGCTTTAGTGAGTACTCAAAAATGAGACCCCATCAACATGGGTACCAGGTGCTTTGGGGGTGAGCATAGCCCCCTTGCCCCAAATAGGGTTGCCACCTTTTCTTTAAGTCAAACCCGAACACTTTAGCGGCGCACGGCAATTATTTTTATCGTATAAACTATACATATATTTTGCAATTAAATAAACTTTCGAATCATATGAAGTTAATAACAAACGTCCCCCTTTACATCAGAGTCCACAGAGTTCCCCTTTTACATCTGAATTTAGAGTTCCCCTGTTACATCTGACCTCGCAGAGTTCCCTTTCACTGTAAGGGGGGACTCTGCAGACTCTGATGTAATGGAGAATTCTGGGGACTGTAACATAAGGGATGGTTTGGGAACACTGAGGACTCTGATGTAAGGAGAAAGACTCTGGCCTCTGGTAAAAAAGGAACTCTGATGTAAAGGGTGCTCTGAGAACCCTGATTTACCTTAATGTTCCGACTCGGAGGCAGGAAAGAGAAGGGGGAAAATTCAGTCACAGACAGGGATGGATGGTGAGCTCACTCACCCTTTGGCAGTCAGCGCCTCTCATCCATATGTATCAGAGGCTGCTGGACATCAAATTTCCGGCCCCCACTTTCCTTTTCTGAGGCGCAGCGCCAGGGATTGGAGTGTGGGCAGACACAGAGGAGTAGGCGCGGATCCAGCCCTCTCTCCTCTCCCGTCTGTGTGTGTGTTTGGGTGGGGAGATTGTTAGTGCTGGCGTTAAGTAGTGTGAAAGAGAGTGTAACAGACACTCTCAGCTTAGACAACTGCAGCCAGCAACCCTGCTAGGAAGCCACAGTCCAGTCTGAATCATGTGTCCGGGTTTCAAGCAGTCTGAAACCTGGACACATGATTCCAAACCCGAACTGTCCGGGTGAATCCTGGACAGGTGGCAACCCTAGCCCCAAAGCACCCCCCATGTTGAGGGCATGTGGCCTGGTATGCTTCAGGAGGGGGGCCTTGCTCGCCCCCCCCTCTTTCCAGGGCTGCCAGGCTGCATTCTTGGATAAGGGTTTGGTATCGATTTTGGGGGGAGGGGGGAGACCTCGCACCATTTTTTTATTTAATGTGGCGTTGAGTTCCCATTAAAATCTGTACCATACTCGAAGGGCCTTGTGTGGATCCCCACGCCGTTTTTTCATATTTTTGTATTGCCAGCAATAGTTTCTTTTACGTTCAGCTGTCGGCGGGGAACCCTGCTGACAGCTGATGACCCATCCATTGTTAAGGATGCGGCTGCCGGCTTTCCAGCCACTCCTTAACAACCAGCTAATCACTGTTGTTCCGGTGACTCTTTAGCATCAGTAATTGGACATTTCGATGAGTTGGCTGTTTTGACACAACACCAACAGCGTATACATTCCGCTACGCGATGTGTTGGCTGTTTTGATAGAACAGTGGCTAAGAAGGAAATAAGTTGTCACCACCTTGGAGGCGACCATGTTGTTGGTTACTAGCGGGCGGACTAACAATGTTCACTGATTATATCATCTATTGGAGTGTATACGCTGCCAGTGTCAAAACAGCAAACTCGTCAAAATGTCCAATTACTGGTGTTGGAGAGTCACTGGAAGTATTGTTGGAAATTTTGACAAGTTGGCTCTTTTGACAGAACACCAGCAGCCTCTGCTTCAAAAAAAGAAAGCAAATTCTGCTAAATGCTGGACACTGGTGTTTAGCAGAGTTTGGGTCAGTTTAGGAAAAAAAATTTTCTGCTAAAACGCTGCTCCAGAACACACTGGCCCTGGGTTTTTCTACAACTTGCCTATGCCACTAAAAGCTCCTAAAAGCCTATATGTGCATGGACAATAACATAAAGAGGCGTTTTGAAGCCGTAAAAAAAAACTCTTGACGCTGCTAAAAACGGCAGTAAAAACCAGTGGTGGCCCGTCCATTAGGCCGTCCCCCTATGCGTCCGGCCACCTGATCTACATACAGGGCGCCGGATGCATGGATTCCAATGGGGCTCTAATTGGCTTCAAAAAAGGGTGGGCTCAGGGCGCAGGGTACCCACCCAGTTGTGTGACGATAGTGAATGAATATTCGTTATTTTCACACTAAATCTCCTCCCCACTAAGCAAGAAGCGGGTCGTGAGAGGGTGGAAGTGCAGCGCCGCCGGCTGCCCGGGGGGGGGGTGGTTGTTTTAAAAAACCCACCAGCCGCCCTGGTAAAAATGCCCTGTGTGCAAATCGTTCAGCGTCTGCCACCCCTCTCTGCCAATCCCTCCATTGTCTGCCACTCGCCCAACAAATTAAGTTCAAAATACTAACCGTGAGCTACAAAGCCATCCACAACTCTGCTCCCAGCTACATCACCAACCTTGTCTCAAAATACCAACCTAACCGTCCTCTTCGCTCCTCCCAAGACCTCCTGCTCTCCAGCTCCCTCATCACCTTCTCTCATACTCGCCTCCAAGACTTCTCCCGAGCCGCTCCCATCCTCTGGAACTCCCTACCCCAATCTGTCAGACTATCCCCAAATCTTTCCACCTTTAGGCGATCCCTGAAAACTTTTCTCTTCAGGGAAGCCTATCCTGCCGCCACCTAACAACTGCACTTTTTTATTCTCAATCAACCCATCCCCCCACAGTTATTTCCCTCTCGTATCATTTAACCCTCCCTCTTAGATTGTAAGCTCTACCGAGCAGGGCCCTCTGATTCCTCCTGTATTGTATTGTATTGTATTGTACTGTCTGCCCTAATATTGTAAAGCGCTGCGCAAACTGTCGGCGCTATATAAATACTGTATAATAATAAAAAATAATAATAATGAGGCCTAATTGTTAATTATTGGTATTGTTATGTTTGTTCTTCCCAAGACAATTCCTCTTCTTCCAAAGTGGCTCAGGAAGGTCGGAAGGTTGGACTTCCCTGACCTAAATGATATCACTAGTGGCAACAATAAATATGTACACAAATCCCAACTCAACAGTATCACAGAATAAGCTGATAAACTGATACAAAGTGATACAGTGTGTGAAAAAATAAAATATAAATGGAGCAAAGCTTCTTTCCCCACTCTTGTGTGGTGGTGATGACCAAACATCCACCAACTCCAAACCAAACACCACCACGTGCTGTCCTCCACCCACGTGGATCTGCACCCACTAAAAGATATTGCCACACTTTCACAAATATTTCCATTACACTTACAGTATGAGATCCCAGAAAGGCGAAAGCCGCCTCTTTAGTCAATGAGCTGTCTTCTGATGTTTAAATGTAATCTCTTCACCAGCGAGCATGCAAAGGAAGAGGCCATACATCGTGTGATACCATAGGATTAAAAGCCTTTTATTACCACAAAAACCCTCATAGTCATATTTAAATTGTGCAACAAAGCATTCAAAATGTCTCCCAGCGGACCACAGCAGTGAGTAAAGATCGCTCCTGTCTGCGTCTCATACATGGCTGGCCGCAATGTGGGAGGAGACACTGCCTAATACACAGAACATTGCCGCCGACCAACACACACAAAGCCTGGCTCTGTTGTAATGCATTTGATCGGTCTGATGACTTCTTCCAGAGGGACCCTGGTAGTTTTTGTCCTTGAGTACAAAATAAATGGGCTATAATGCACCTCAATGCCCGAATATTTTGTGCTGAATTTTTTTTTTCACACACACACTGAAATGGGCGTAAAATATGCCTCAATTTTTGTGTCAGTGGCTATATGAATAAAGCCCAGCACCTCTTGCATTGGTGTCAGTGACTGCAAAATAAGCTCTAGCAATGGTGTCAGTGGCCATAGTAATAACCTCCAGCATTGGTTTTAGTCACAGCAATAATAACCTCGATCATTGGTGTCAGCCAAAGCAATAATAACCCTCAGCATTGGTATCAGTCACAGCAAAAATATCGCCCAGCATTGTTGTCAGTCACAGCAAAAATAACCCCCAGCACTGTTGTCAGTCAAAGCAATAATAACCACCAGCATTGGTGTCAGTCACAGCAAAAATAACCCCCAGGCTTTGTTGTCAGTCACAGCAATAATAACCTCCAGTATTGGTGTCAGTCACATTAATATTAAGCCCCAGCATTGGTGTCAGTCACATAAAAAATAACCCTTAGCATTGATATCAGTTGCTGCAATAGCAGCCGTCAGCATTGGTGTCAGTTGCTGTATTAGTAACGCCCAGCATTGGTTCAGTGTCAGTGACCACAATAATAACTTTTAGCATTGGTGCCAGTGCCTGTAAGAACCCCCAGCATTGGTGTAAAGCATAGTAATAAAAACCTCCAACATCGGTGTCAGTCACAGCGATAACTACCACAATTCAGTGGCATTGTTATTTCAAACTTACTTCACTGGAGATCAGTGGCAGCACTGTTAACCCCCTCCCTCAGTGTTTACTCACCACTCCCTCCCTGATGACATCACTCTGCCTGACTTCATCACAGTGTTCATCACAAGGCCTAAAGAACGCCTTAGTGAATAATTTCCAATACCCAGCAATGTGCAGTTTTTATTTTCTTTAAAATGTAACTAAGCATAATTAGGTGTTTGAAAGGAACAGCAAGCTCACGGCTTACCCCGTAGGAGCTGCTGGTGAAAGGGATACTCCACCCTCCACAGCCAGGCACACTGAATTCCACAGGCACACTAGAGTCAGGGAATAGTCCAGCAGCTTTGTTTTATATTTTATTAAGATGTATTCAACTTGGATGGGGGTGACATGATTATGGGATGTCCACTTAACTGGAAAAAAGTATTTTCAGGGATACTCAACTATATACATTCTCTGTGTACACTCCTTTTCCTCCAGCACATCACTTGCTCACAGAAACACTCAGACCCAGCTAGATCCAGCAAAAGCCCTTTACAGGCAGGGACCATGGGCCCCTTTGGAGTGTAGAAAAGTCCCAGTGTCCAGCTATGTTCCTTCTGTGGCTACTTATCCCAGTACCACCTCTTCAGGCACTGCCAGCCCACCTGGCTACAGCTGCCCATTTCCACTAGTCCTCCTGGCTAATCTTCCCACAGCCCTCTCAGACTGTTTTATTCAGCAGCCACCCGGCTGTCTTCTCCCTGGAGATCTCCTGGATGTGCTCACTGGCTCCTGCTGTCCTCACACCTGCTCCCGTGCGTCTAGACAGGACTTGTCTGTGAGTTTTGAGAGGATCCCACCAGCACCCAAGCCCCAGGTCCAAGGTCACCCCCCCACACACACACACACACACACACTAGGGGATTACCCTCAAGGGCCACGACAGCCTTCTGGGCACTACATCCCAAGCTTCCACCCGAACTCCACACTGCCCCTGCTGGGCTGACCCAGAGCATTTAAATGTATCTGTCCCCTGCCAGCCCATTTGGCTGGGGATTGGTTGGGGCCTCATTAATGCTCCAGGCAGCTCCTAACCTTCCTCCCATTCTTCTTGAAACTTCTCCAAGGTTCCAGCACGTAGGGGGAGGTACCGGAGGTGCTGCCTGATGAGTCACGCAGCCTCCCTGAATGACTCACCTTGACCCATATTCGAAAAAACACAGGCTTGGCTGCCAGCCAAGCCAAACAATTTACCTACACTACAAAAACCTATGTACACTAGCACACTAAGCTAGAGGGTGCTACACTAGTATGAAAATTATTTCCTATTCAACCATTTTGACAAGTACCACATTCCCCCTAAAATGCAGGCTCTTTGGGACCAATAATGAGGCTCTTATGCTGACTATACAAATAACAATAAGGGTATTAGATTTATGTGAGACTATGGGGTTGATTTACTAAAGCTGAAATGTGCAAAATCTGGTTCAGCTCTGCAAAGAAGTCAGTCAGCTTCCAGGTTTTATTGTCAAAGCTTGACAATATACAGCTGCACCAGTTTTAGGAAATCATCCCCTATATGTTGCCTGTTATACAGATTCTACTAATTGTTGCCTCCCATGGGACTTTATATGGCAAAACAAATGTGATATACTTTATTATACAATTTAAAATTCATTTACGTAAAAAAAAACAAAATCTTGGCAGAGTGATACATCTTTTATAAAATCACAAAATCCATACATAACCGGTGGGGATTTGTTGCAATATCCCCATACAAGAATTTCTGTATAGGATGCTCCCGGGCCAGAATAATCGTTTCAATTTACTCCTTTTACAAATCTTCTTCAGGGTAGGGTATGCCAATCCACAAAATGGCATGCAATACATCATAAATTGTCATATCCACAATAATCTTATTAATGTATCTACTTCATTAATAGTCATAGTGTCACACCCACATACTATGTTAACACAAAGAGCTCAGCCAAAAGTTTAAAAGCAGATGCCTCATCTCTAGGCTCAGAGACCCTCATCAGTCATTAAGGACAGTGTGTGCATACACAAGGGACCGCAGACATGCCAACCAATCCAAGGAGAGAGCCATTATTTAGCCTAGAGAATGTAAAAAAACGTTTAAATTACCTGATGTATGTATGATATGTTTAGACCATACAAATTACCCTCAGACCATATGAAATAAACTGTAATCCCTAACACATATATTCAAAGATTGCAAAATCACATACGTATTGGGATTTAAAAATATGGTTCTAAAACAAGTGACAACTAAAGTCCTGAAACAACCCTGAATAAATAAATATTGGGGTACCCCAATAGTTTATAACAATACCCAGGGATAAATTATATACCAGCTTAGAAAGATTGTGACAAGATTGGGTTTTAATGCAAGTTTATTTTAAATTGTATATCATAAAATACATCACATTTTGTATACTGTATATTGTTTGTTTTGCCATATAAAATCCCATGGGAGGCAATACATGATAGAATGATTAGGTCTAAGGATACAGTTATTTCCAAATTTGGACAAAGTGAGTTAGGAATTTAACATATAAATAAGTTCAAAGATTGCAAATTTGCATATATCTTGGGTGATAACTAAAATCCTGAAACAACCTTGAATAAATAGATATCGGGATACCCCAATAGTTTAATAAATTACATAGGAGCAACTATATACCAGTTTAGGGAAGAGGTCAAACGCAGTCTAATTCACCAGACAGATAAGAGAAAATTCCAGGTAGATATTCTGTTTGTCAATACATACAGTATTTTCATCCTGAACCAAAAAATATTGCCCAAATCAAAATCCACCATCTTCTTGAAATTACCTAGTTATGGGTAACCCCATAAAAAGGCCATTTGGCCATATAGTTTATGTTTATGTCAAAAATCCTTGCATTTCAAAGCCGCCAACAGTCATGTCCTTCAATAATACCCCAAGGAGTTTTTCTGTATAGCTATGTATCCTTCCCATATATATATATATATATATATATATATATATATATATATATATACCGTATATACTCGAGTATAAGCCGAGTCTTTCAGCACATTTTTTGTGCAGCAAAAGACCCCCCTCGGCTTATACCCGAGTCAGTGTCTGTGGGTAATGAATAAATTCACATTACACGGAGCGCGCTGCTTTTAAGAGCCACTCTGTGCCTGAAACTGTGACCTAAATACATTGGGATGCAGAGAATGCTGAGAGAGGTGTCAGATTTTCAACTTGATGACAGGAGGTAGCGGGACGCGTGGGTGTTAGCTGTTCAGTCCCGCCCACCTCCGATCTCAGTGAAGATCTGCAGCTCTCTCTCTGCATTCTCAGCATTCTCTGCATTCCAATGTAATTAGGTCACACTTTCATGCACAGAATGGCTCTTAGAAGCAGCGTGCTCTGTAGATTGTGAATCTACCATACTCATCTCTTCTGTGTTCTGGCTACAATCTCTGTGTAATGGCTGAGTCCCTGTGTCCTGGCTCCCTGTCACTGTGTCCTGGCTCCCTGTCCCTGTGTTATGGCTCCCTGTCCCTGTGTCCTGGCTAAAATCCCTGTGTCCTGGCTAATATCCCTGTGTCCTGGCTAAAATCCCTGTGTCCTGGCTAAAATCCCTGTGTCCTGGCTAATATCCCTGTGTCCTGGCTAATATCCCTGTGTCCTGGCTAAAATCCCTGTGTCCTGGCTAAAATCCCTGTGTCCTGGCTAAATTCCCTGTGTCCTGGCTAAATTCCCTGTGTCCTGGCTAAAATCCCTGTGTCCTGGCTCCCTGTCCCTGTGCCCTGACTCCCTGTGCCTGTGTTCTGGCTCCCTGTGCCTGTGTTCTGACTCCCTGTCCTTGTGTTCTGACTCCCTGTCCCTGTGTTCTGGCTGCTGCATTTCCCACCCTAGGCTTATACTCGAGTCAATAACTTTTCCCAGTTTTTTTGTGGTAAAATTAGGTGCCTTGGCTTATATTCGAGACGGCTTATACTCGAGTATATACTATATATATATATATATATATATATATATATATATATATATATATATATATATATATATAGCCCAAGAGGTGTCCGCCCATTATTTAAATAATTAGCTCCTCACAGGTGCTGTCTCTGAAGAATGGCTGGTCCGAGCAAATTGCGCAATTTGCTGATTGTCAAAATGGCACCATTCCCGTGGTCCCCCTGGCACTTCTGTAGAGGCAAAAAAGCCACCAGGACATCGGCGGGCAGGCACAAGCACCGGCAAGGATGGTACGTATGCGCAATGAAATCACCTGCAGACGTGGTGATGTCACGCACATGTTCAGATGCACTGACACCCACCAGAAGTCTCACAAATGTGCAACCCTTCTGCCCTCGCTAGAAAGGTGCGGAACCACACCAAATTGGAGAAAGGGATGGTCACAACAACATAAGTGACCAATCACTTGGGAGTGGCCTGTGTATAATAAAGAGGAACACCACCCCACACTCCACTAGGGGGTAATGGGGAGGGACTCCTAGATGCTGGGTGGCACACAACAATGACCCATCAAGGCCACCGGGGGGAAAATGAATCCACGAAGGAGACATCTACAAAACAATGGTAAATTCCAAAACAGTGGAAAATAAAAATATGATGTATAAATGATACATGATGAAAAGGCCTGGGTTACACATGATTTCAGCACATAACAGCCATAAGTTAAATACATTTTATAATTTTTCATGCATATTAATCCTAAAAATAATTAACTAAAAAACCAAAGCAGGAAAATAAATTGTATCAACAGAACCCAATGGAGTGAATTTCAGCAACTATTCTGTCTTGTCGGATATAAAGTCTTCTAAAAAGGGCTTGTAGCTTATGGCTTTATTCAAGCCCAGGGGGTTGATAGTTCTCAAATGATAAATCCATTTTTGTTCTAACTGGTGGAATCTCCCCCTCTAATGGGCCAAATCTACTGTAGTGCTACAAATTTTACTTTCAGCATTTTATAGTTGTGATCATTTGCCACGTCTCCCGACCGTTAGGTATAGATTACCTACCCTCATGCTGTGGACATTTTTGTATACACCTCGCCAAAACTCTTGTTTGGTCTTGCGGACATAAAAAGCACCACAATCACAAGATAATAAATATACTACACCTTTTGTATTACAATTGGCAAAGTGCTGCAATTTAAAGATCTCACCATTGGGTAATGTTAAACTCTATTTTAATCCACAAAAGGACAATGAGAACAATTGCCACGGGGAAATGTACCAAGATCCGAACTCAGGTCGCCCCTTTGCTCACCCTTAAATTCACTCTGCACTTATTTATCTTTAATGGAAGCTGTCCATTTAAAAGTAATGAAGGGTGTACTACTAACAAATTTACCAACTACAGGATCATCCATTAGAATTTACCTATTTCTGCATCTGGTTAGAGTAACGCAAGATTACCTAGGTTGTGTTTTTGGTTGCACACGGTTTATGTAGACATGTCTAAGTGTAACCTCTTTTCAGTAATCTGTTCCTCAGTTTGTCAGCCTCTCTCTTAAATTCTTGTTCAGTGGAACAGTTATGCCTCACCCAAAGGTATTGGCTATATAGTATAGAGTTAATCAATGCCCGTGGATGAAAATTTGAGGCTTGTAGGAAAGTGTGGCTCACAGTTTCTTTATGGAATAAACTGCTGGACAACCATTAGAGAGCGAGAGAGTTTTCCTGAGAGAGATGTTTCCTGATTATCTGTACATCTAAAAAAGTGATCTTTTCCTTATTACATGTCATAGTGAACCTGAGATTGTGGTCCGTAAAGTTCATCACCGACATGAACTGGACCAAAGGCTCCCCAGTACCCTCCAGATGAAAAAAAAACACTATTGATGCAGCTATGCCATGTGCTTATGTGGTATGTGTGCATCAAGAGGATCTAGTCTGAGAGGAAATGATGCTCACGCTCCACCAGGTACAGATTGGCGTAGGGTGGTGAGTGAGCATTCCGCACCCAGAACAGCCCCCATTCTCTCCCCACCCCTTTTTGCTATGCTCCTTCTTTCCCCTCTTTCTTTTTCTCTACCCCCCCTCTTTTCCTTACCCTCTCTTTCTCCTTCTCATCCTCCTCTCTCCCTTCCCTCTCCCTCTCTCTTTCTCTCCCTTGTTCTCTCTCTCTCACTGTCATTCTCTTTCTCCCTCATTCCCTCTCTTTCATTCTCTCTCTCTCTTATTCTCTCCCTTGTCCCCTCTCTCTCTCTAATTCTCTCCCTCATTCTCCCTCTCTCATTCTGCCCCTCGTTCTCTCTCTCTCTCATTCTCTCCCTCGTTCTCTCTTTCTCTCTCTCATTCTCTCCCTCATTCTCCCTCTCTCATTCTGCCCCCCCATCTCTTTTTCTTTCTCCCCTTTCTTCCTCGTATCGTTT
>BLSH010354574.1:295948-306319 GCA_018402905.1 Glandirana rugosa | reverse complement strand
TCACTGTCATTCTCTTTCTCCCTCATTCCCTCTCTTTCATTCTCTCTCTCTCTTATTCTCTCCCTTGTCCCCTCTCTCTCTCTAATTCTCTCCCTCATTCTCCCTCTCTCATTCTGCCCCTCGTTCTCTCTCTCTCTCATTCTCTCCCTCGTTCTCTCTTTCTCTCTCTCATTCTCTCCCTCATTCTCCCTCTCTCATTCTGCCCCTCGTTCTCTCTCTCTCATTCTCTCCCTCGTTCTCTCTTTCTCTCTCTCATTCTCTCCTTCTCTCTCTCTCTCTCTCATTTTCTCCTTAGTTCTCTCTCTCACTTTCATTCTCTTCCTCATTCTCTCTTTTTCGTTCTCTCCCTCGTTTTCTCTTTCTCTCTCTCTCTCACTCTCTCCCTCATTCTCTATCTCTCTCATTCTCTCTCTCATTCTGTCCCTCGTTCTCTCTCTTTCATTCTCTCCCTCGTTCTCTCTTTCTCTCTCTCTCATTCTCTCCCTCATTCACTCTCTCATTCTCTCCCTTGTTCTCTCTCTCTCTCTCTCCCTCATTCTCTCTCTCTCATTCTCTTCCTCTCATTCTCCCTCTCTCTCATTCCCTCTCTTCCCTGTTCTCTCTCCCTTGTTCTCTCTCTCTGGACTGGAGGAGGAGGAGATGGGATGAAGGACATGGGACTGCAGGAGGAGGAGGACATGGGATGAAGGAGATGGGACTGCAGGAGGAGGAGGAGGAGGACATGGGATGGAGGAGATAGTACTGCAGGAGCAGGAGGACATGGGATGGAAGAGATGGGACTGGAGGAGGAGGAGGACATGTGATAGAAGAGAAGGAGGACATGGGATGGAGGAGATGGGACTGGAGGAGGAAGAGGAGATGAGTTGGAGGAGGAGGACATGGGATGGGGGGAGATGAGACTGGAGGAGTAGGAGGGCGTGGGATGAGGGAGACGAGACTAGAGGAGGAGGACATGGGATGGAGAAGGAGGAGGACATGGGATGGAGGAGATGGGACTGAAGGAGGACATAGGATGGAGTAGATGGGATTGGAGGAGGAGATGGGACTGGAAGAGAAGGAGGACATGGGATGGGGCAGATGAGACTTAAGGAAGAGGACGTGGGATGGGGGAGATGGGACTAAAGGAGGAGGAGGACATTGGATGGAAAAGGAGGAGGACATGCGATGAGGAGACGGGACTGGAGGAGGACGTGAGATGGAGAAGATTGGATTGGAGGAAGAGGAGATGGGACTAGAAGAGGAGGAGGACATGGGATGGAAGATGTATCAAATTGTAAGTGTTAAAAATAAAAGTGGGTACACTGAAGAACTCGGCGCAAAGGGCAGTGGGCAAATTCGGTGGGACCGCCAGTGGGCGGGCCGTGGGGAATGTTGGTGGTCAGGCCTGGGGGAGCCTAGCCCTAAAGCTGTGTAAGGGGCCCCAGAATTTCTGATGGCTGCTCTGATTTTTAGATATACAGTAGTGCCTATCTCCAAAACAAAATTGTAAAATTCAGAATTGACCTTGTGTATCAATCTAGCCAAGATTTTTCGATACCAACTTCGATTCCCCAAGATTTTTTGGCACAGTGATTTATATTGAATATTACCCATAAATACCATATTACCTTATGTGAGGGTTTTATTACAATAGCGTGATTCTCATGCAAGCATTGTAGTGCTTTCTTCTCTAACAAGAATACATTTGTATTCCCTTTCCTTCCAATGGGAATCCTCTCAATGTCCTTGATGGTTTGTTTAAAAAAAGAAGCTACACCTGAATCCACGTTTAAAGCTGGACATTTCTGGGATCTTTTCTTAAAGGATGCAGTGGGTCCACTACTGACTCCCCTGCCTCCTCCAACAGTTGTTGCAAATCAATTTGGTCTGTAAAAGCCATTGGGTCATTATCATTAAGTAGAATTCAAAATTGTCATCAGCACACCAAGGATTCCTCAGAAGGGTCCAAAGCTTTATTTACATGGTCACCCAGCTCTGTGTGGCTCCGAAACGTTGCCGTATATGTGACTATGTAAATAAAGCTTTGGACCCTTCTGAGAAATCTTTGGTGTGCTTAGGGAAACTAAATCTTTGACAATCTTTACAATCTTTAGTGGAGTGTTATGACCAATTAGACCAATGGATCAGATGCTCCATTCACCTCTATGGAGCGACGGATGTCAGTGGTGACATGTCCGCTGACATCCGCTGCTATCCGATCTGGTCCGCCAAATCCAGATGGATGAAAACCCTATTTTCCATCCACCTGGCGGATCGGATGGGATCAGATGAAAATGGACAGGCAGATCTGTTTTCATCCGATCTCCCATAGAGGACAGTGGGGATCTGACAGGCCAGTCTCCGCACAGTGAGCGGAGACGGACCTGTCATCCGCCTGCTCAGCAGAGATCAACGAATCGATCCCCGCTGAGCAAGAGGAGTCTGCCAAAACGGACTTACCCTGTGTGAAAGGGGCCTTAATCTTATTAAGGAGTTGCAAATAATTGCAAATCTTTCATAACCTCAAACTTATAAAGCTTCTGATGGGGACAAAAGCTTAGGCCGTGAGAAAGCACATCCTTTTATTAATTTGTGAGTTTGTGAGAGGACAGGTTGATTACATTCAACCTATCTTCTCCATGCTCATTTTCATCATATAAGGTTCAATCCCTCACCTCATTTTCTATGATATGGTAGAGTCCTGTCATGTGTGGCCTAAAAAAATCGGTGGTAGTGTTTTTTAAGTAGTATTTGATTGCCTAGGAGTGTTTGATCCTGTGGTATTAGAAATATCCGATAAAGAAGAATCAGAATCCACCACCTCACCATGTGAGGTTCTTGCCTTTGTGCTCAATTCATACTTAACACTGTGATTGGAAGTATGTGCACCCTTCTCTTGCAATTCTAGAGTGCACTTCTTGTGCTGCTGTTCAAGAGACCATTCTTCATCATATCGCCTTTTGTACTTTTTGCTTTTCTGTGAAAATTCTTCACCTGAATGGAAGAGGAGGAAAGAATCAGAAGGTGAGTAATGTTAATATCCTTCATTGTTAGTAGTATGTGTTCCTGCCATTTTACTTCTCATTCGTTGTGCGGTCTGTGGATAAATCCATTCATAAGCGTTGCCCCTTACTGAATGCTAATCTGTCACGCCAGTATTTCTTTACCTTTTTTTGTAAAATATATTTGTAATTTATATATATTTAGTTCCATATATATTTATATACATACATTTATTTTAAGTCCCATTCCTTGTATAGAGGGTGGGTTTTAAGGGGAACTAGCTGTCCATTGATCACTTCAATATTCTTATCCAATGCTATTAGTTGTATGTCATATTAACGTTAATTATTTAAAAAAAAATAACAAACATGTTTTTTACTTACTTGTTTTTACTTACATGTTTTTGCACAGAGCAGCCCCGATCTTTCTCTTCTTAGGTCCCCCGCCAGCGCTCCTGGCCCCTACCTCCTGCCAAGTGCCCCCAGAGAAAGCAACTTGCAATGGGGGGCACCTAAGCAGGCTTACTCACGAGCTGCAGCTCTGCGCGTCCATTAACACTCAGAGCCGAGCCTCAGCCCTGCCCCCCTCTCTTCTCATTGGCTCAGTGGCTGTGATTGACAGTAGCAGGAGCCAATGGCTCCCACTGCTGTCTTAGCCAATGAGAAGGGAGAATCCCCAGAGAGCCAAGGCTCTCATGCGATTTGCTGGAGGAAGATCAGGCTCAGGTAAGTATTGGGGGGGGGGGGGCTGCTACACAGAAGGTTTTTTACTTTCATGCATAGAGGTAAAAAATCTTCGGTTTTTACAAACATTTTAACATTACCATCATTTCATGTGAACAATACTGTAGGTTTCGATCCCATTCTTTTAAAAATTCTCCCCAACAAAGTGAGTGTCACGACCCTGGTGGTGGAGTCTGGCTTGTGCAGGGAACAACCACTCTTGCGCACCTGATTCAGGGACCCCTGATAGAGCAAACAGGTGGTCCAGGAGTGCAGGATGGCACGAGGGCTGGCTAGTCACTGATGTTGGTGTGTGAGATCCCAGAGCGGCTCATGAAGATCAGAAGAGAGGTGGTACAGGCTGGGTCTGTAACTGGCTGGCGGTGCGGTACAAGGGAGCAGGCAGAACAATGGTCAAGTCCAAGCAGAGTTCGTAACCGGGCTGGCAGCAGAAGTACAGAGGGGTCAGACAAGCGGATGGTCGTGGATAGCCGGGGGTCGGTGCAGGCAGATATCAGCAGGTCAGGACAAGCTGGGTCATTCAGGAAACAGGAAGGGTTAACAGGAACAGAATAACAGGAACAGAGCTGGGGCTCACAGGTACTCAGACGCTGTAGAACGGGGTCAGTCAGCTTAAATGGGCCATTTGGCGCCAATGCCGATGCATACATGCGCTCACATGCGCACGGGCGTGCGCAAACTCACACAGGCATGTGCACACGCTACGTGCGCCTGCGCACAGGCTTCCCGGGGCCACAATAGCTTCCTTACAGTGAGGCACACTCGCTCACACGCTAGAGACTCCTGAAGATGCGCACTTGCATGAAACGCGACGGGATAAGCATGATATGTGACATTGGATCTCCTGTGGCGGCTGTTGATGTACATATTGAGTGGTTTTACATTGGTTTGAACTGGCTGGTATTTTGTATATGACTGCAGTTTTATATATTTCTGGTGAGCATTTTTACAAAGAATAAAGGAGCTGCTGTTTTTATACATATTACACTATGGTCCCTTTGTATTGCTCTGTTGTGTGAGCTTTATTTATTCAGCTATCTGACACTATTTGGCCCTGACTGGGGAAGTGAAGAGGCTGCAGTTGATTTAATGGGGACATCACATATTTCCATATCTGGTGAGTCTGTGTTCTGTCTGGTGATTGGTGGAGCACACTTTCCAGGTTGATATCTGGTGAAGGATTTCATGGATACACGGCTCTTTGTGGTCATATTCACATTTTTATTTGGTGAGCAGTGTGTATACTTTGCAAATATATCATTGCTACAAATGCTACACTATGGTCCCCTTTTTTGCTCTGATACAACGTTGGAGCCAAATTCCTGGACAGAGGGTGGAACGGATTTTAAGGAGGAACACTACCAATTATAGTCATGCATTTTTGCTGGATGTACTTTGGACAGCCAATGATTCTGGTGAGTTCAAAATATGATGGGTTATTGAAGTTTAATGGATCTTTATTATGTGCATTGATGATGGAGGAAGCACACTGAAGTTGAACTGTGAAAGCATTTTTTACATTCATACTTTCTTAGCATGCAAACTTAAATTTTTTGGCACTGCATTTTCTATATTTATTAGTTTTAAATTCCCTATTCGCTTTGTCCAAATTTGGAAATATCTGTATCCTTAGACCTAATGTATTCATTTTCTCCCTCGTATATTTGTCAAAGGATTTGATATGCCAAAATAAAGCAGATTATTTTCTCCAGAATCTTACCCAGGTTGAAGAAGAGAGAAGATATCTCTGCCTCAATGTGCTCCTTCTGCACAAAATCAGTTTAATAGGCAGACATTGGATTTTCCCATTTCTGACCCTTATAATCCTCCCTCCTGTAAGAGAGGAAGGGGGTAGAAAGCAAAAATAAATAGTTCCCAGGTACTGTACTTCTGCACATTCTATAACCTCCTCTAAAACCCTGAACAATGCAGGAGGGGTGTTTAACCACCCTGAAAATATTAATAAGGGTTGCTAACATTCCTATTATACAGAGTCTACCAATTGTTGCCTCCCATGGGACTTTATATGGCAAAACAAACAAAATATATAAAATGTGATGCATTTTATTGCATGCAATTTAAAATAAATTTACAGTAAAAATTAAATAATAATAATAAATCTTGACACAATCTTTTGTAAGCTGGTATATAAGTGATCCCTGGCTATTTTGATAAACCATGGGGGTGTCCTGATATTTACGAGGGTTCTTCAAAAAGTTTCTGCACTTATTTCTATAAGTTTCGCAGCCATCTTCAACGCAGCATAACAACCCGTAGGGCCCATTCACACCTGAGCGTTTTGTAGCTTGAAGCCTAAAGCTTCAAAACGCTGGAGGGGAAAAAATCAATGATTCTCTATGGAGATGGTTCACATCTCCACTCAAAGACGCCTGCAGCTCATACAAGTTCTGGAAGTATTTTTTTAGGCAGATTTGGGCGTTTTTCTGCTTTTTACCTGGCCTTTTGACCTGTACAAAATCGTGGTAAAAATCGTGGCAAAATCGCACGACTTTCTGCCTGAAAACGACACGCTCAGGTGTGAATGCAGTCTAAGGCTCCATGCACACTGGATGCTCTCTGGGCGTCAGATTTTAGTGGCAGGAGACGCTGCTTAGAAAACGTTCTTTAGGCTCGATTCACACTAGTGCGTTTTTTGATGCAGTTTGCAGGAATGCAGGGAATTTTTTTAACATGGGTTCCTATGGAACATGTTCACATTAATGCTTTTTTGGGCCTCTGCGTTTTTGGAAAGGGGCAGGGACTTTTTTCATGCAAAAAGTGCGTCTTGCATGTAATAGTCTTCAATGGGCATGCAAGAAGTGCTGCGTTTTTACCGCGTTTTTTCTGCGATTGGCATTTTGTGTTTTAAATCTGCCTAGCAACAAAATTTTCCCAACAAATAAAATATTATAAAAAAAATATTAAAAATAAAAAAACGCAGAAAAATCACGGCAAAAATACGCAGAAAGCACAGCAAAAAGCAGTGAAATAATGCTGAGAAGCAAAATGTATTTATGTGAATCGAGCCTTAAGTAGCGTTTTGTAAGCAGCGTTTATCGGCGTTTGCATTTTTGAGTGTTTTTTTTTAACTACATTAGTTTCCATTGACTACAAAAAATGCCAGACGTCGATAAACAGCTGTTTAGCGGCATTTACCGGCGTCCAGCATTTTTTGTGGTCAAAAGAACGCTGCTGGCCCGGTCTTGTGCCCGCCACACGCTCCATGAGCGACCCGCGATTGCCTGGTATACAAGAAAAGTGGGGAACCGGCAATGTAAACACGGCGGTTCCCAACTATGTCAGGCGGCATGACAGTGATCTACTCATCCCTGTCATCAGGATCAGTTACATCTGTTATGCCCCTGGCAGCCCAGCCCCCACACAGTTAGAACACAATGAGGGAACACATTTAACCCCTTGATTGCCGAGTGCAGGTTAACCCCTTCCCTGCCAGTGACATTTATACAATAATCAGTGTTTTTTTTAGATCCGATTGCTGTATGTCATTGGTCCAAAAAAGGTGTAAAAAATGTCCAACATGTCCGCCGCAATATAGCAGTCCCAATAAAAATCTCAGATAGCTGCCATTACTAGTAAAAAAAAAAAAAATAGTAAAAACGCCATATATGAACTCTCATAGTTTGTAAACGAGGCAACTTTTGCGCAAACCAATCAATAAATGACAATATCAATTTTTGTTTTACCACAAATAAGTAGAAGAATATAAATCGGCCAAAACTGATGACTAAATTTGTTTTTTTATATATAGTAAAGTGTTGCTATTTTTTTGTTTATAGCACAAAAAATTAAAACCGCATAGGTGATCAAATACCATCAAAAGAAAGCTCTATTTGTAGGTAAAGGACGTCAATTTAGTTTGGGTGCAATGTTGCACAACCACGCAGTTGTCAGTTAAAGTGACGCAGTGCCGAATCACAAAAAGTGCTCTGGTCAGGGAGGGGGTAAATCCTTCCGGGGCCAAAGTGGTTAATAACAGTACATACATCCAATGTATAAACAAGTATTATCAGCAATGTGCTAGAAAGGAGCCCTGGTGGAATTGTGCACTTATTCCTGGTTATATACAGTTATTTATAGCGATACAAAAGTATTCATACCCCTGACATTTTGTCATGTTACAACCAAAATCGTAAATGTATTTTATTGGGATTTTATGTGATAGACCAACACAAAGTGGCACATAAATGTGAAGTGGAAGGAAAATGATAAATGATTTAACACATTTTTTTTTACAAATAAATATCTGAAAAGTGTGGGGTGCATTTGTATTCAGCCCCCCTGAGTCAATACTTTACAGCTGCAAGTCTTTTTGGGGATGTCTCTACCAGCTTTGCACATCTAGAGAGTGAAAATGTTTGCCCATTCTTCATTGAAAAATAGTTCAAGCTCTGTCAAGATTGCATGGAGAAAAATATATATATTTATATTGCAGAAAGCAAACATGAGTTGCACTGTGCAATAACAGCAATGAGTGACAACACAAAAGTTTTAGAAAAACATGATTTCAATATGAATTTTTCCATCAACCCGGGAATTTCTGTAATCTCTTTTATTTTCCATTGCAGCCTGCCTCAGCATCGACATTAATCAAAATTCTCTTATTGCCAGGTGTCTGAGGAATGCAAGAAAGTGTGGGTCTGCAGTGGGGAAAATAATTATTTGATCCCCTGCAGATTTTGCAAGTTTGCCCACTTACAAAGAAATGAAGGGTCTATAATTTTTATTATAGGTTTATTTTAAATGATAGAGACAGAATATCAACCCAAAATCCAGAAAAAACACATGATACAAATGTTATAAATTGAGTTGCAGTTCAGCGAGCAAAATAAGTATTTGATCCCCAAGCAAAACATAAATTAGTACTTGGTGGAGAAACCCTTGTTGGTAATCAGAGGTAAGACGTTTCTTGTAGTTGGTTACCAGGTTTGCATAATTCTTAGGAGGAATTTTGGTCCACTCTTCTTTACAGATCTTCTCTAAATCATTAAGGTTTCTTCGCTGTTGCTTGGCAACTCAAAGTTTCAGCTCTCTTCAGAAATTTTCTATAGGATTAAGGTCTGGAGACTGGCTAGGCCACTTCATGAGCTTAATGTGCTTTTTCTTGAACCACTCCTTTGTTGCCTTGGCGATATGTTTTGGGTCATTGTCATGCTGGAAGACTCATCCATGACCCATCGTTCTGGCTGAGAGAAGAAGGTTCTCATCCAAGATTTTACAATATATGGCCCGTCAATTAGCTCCTTAACCAGTTCCACACTGCCTACCGCATATTTACGGCGGCAGTGTGGATGCTGGCCGCGAATAGGCTTAAAAAGGCGGCGATCTGCGAATGGCCGCTAGGGGACGCGCGCCGCACTCCTGATGGGTGTGCCCGAGGCTTGGGGCGGACCTGATGTCTGCCGGCGAGCCGCGATGAGCGGCCACAGGCATAGAACGGGGAGCCGCCGATGTAAACACGGTGGTTCCCCATTCTGACAGTGCAGGCATGGGAGATCTACTGATCCCTGTCACTGAGATCAGTTAGATCTCTCATGCCCATGGTAGCCCAACCCCCCCACAGTAAGAACACCCAGGGAACACAGTTAACCCCTAGATCTCCCCCTGCAGGTTAACCCCTTCACTGCCAGTGACATTTATAGAGTAATCAGTGGACATTTAAATTTCTGATCGCTGAATAAATGTCATTGGTCCCAAAAAAAGTGTCAAAAATGTCCGACATGTCCGCCCCAATATCGCAGTACCGCTAAAAATCGCAGATCGCCGCCATTACTAGTAAAAAATAAAAAAAAAATTAAAACCCCAGAAATAAATTCTCACCATCCCTAAACACGGCCACTTTTGCGCAAAATAATCAATAAACGCTGATTGCGATTTTTTTTTAGCATGAGGAAGAATATAAATCGGCCAAAACCGGTGAAAAAAAATTTTTTTTATAGATTTTTTTGGGATTTGAATTTTAGCAAAAAGTAAGAAATTTGGGTTTTTTTGCAAAATGGTCGCTTTTCTTTTGTTTATAGCGGCGATCAGAAATGACGCAGAGGTTATCAAATACCACCAAAAGAAAGGTCTATTTGTCGGAATAAAAGGATGCAAATTTTGTTTGGGTACAACATTGCACAACCGCGTAATTGTCAGTTAAAGCGACGCAGCGCCGAATCGCAAAAAGTGCTCTGGTCCTAAACTGGGAAATTCTTCCGGAGGTGAAGTGGTTAATGCGGCAAAGTTGGCCTGTACCTTTAGCAGAGAAACACCCTTAACCTCCTCGCGCCGCCGCTATAGCCGAATGACGGCTACAGCGCGGCTCTAAAATGCCGGGAGGACGTCAATAGACGTCCTCCCATTCGGCTCGTGCTGGGCGCGCAATCCTGGTCTCGTGAAAAACGCTAAGCCGCGACGCAGCGAAATTGACTGTTAATGCGCCAACACGTTACAACATGGGTTTGTTTTAAACGTAGGAAAATAAGGCTGTTTATCTGGAAAGAAAACCACCATAAACTATTGGAGACGCAGTAAAGACTAGCGGCGATATTTGTTTTCTTTTCGCTGGTAAAACGTTTTTTTGGGTTTAAAGAATGAAAAACGATTTTAAGTTTAGGGTTTTTTTAGATATTTTTTTTAAAAAAAA
>BLSH010354574.1:284162-295032 GCA_018402905.1 Glandirana rugosa | reverse complement strand
ATTTTTTTTTTTATCAGCCCTGTTGGGGGGGGGGGGGGCTTTGGTGAGATATAAGGGGGTCTTAAAAGACCCCTGACATCTCTCTTTTGAGACAGGGAGAAGGGGGCAGAGGATGGAGATTCCCCAGCCCCTTTCTCAGAAGCCTCAGCTGCATTGAAGATGAATGGAGAGGAGACAGCGGCTCCTCCCCATTCATAAACTGAAGCATCGTAAGCACAGTTTACGATGCTCAGTGACATTTATGAATGGACAGTCAGTGATCACTGACTGTCCATTCAGAAAAGGAAAGAGCCGATAAATTACAGATTTACCGGCTCTTTCCTCCGCTCTCCATCCTGACAGATAGAGGACACGGGGACTGGAGGAGGATACAGGGACAGTCAAGGGGAGTGATCAGTGCAGCGCTGGGGGAGATTTTCAATCACTGACCTCCCGACTCCCTGTATATATTTCATTGTAGCAGCTGAAAGCCGCGGGAGGAGAATCGGCTGTCAGTTGCTACAATGAAATATATTCTGGGAGTCGGGAGATCAGTGAGTGTAAATCCCCCTCCAGCGCTGCACTGATCATCCCCTGCTTGCCCAAGTATCGGATGAGGCATCGGAGCATTTTGCCCGAGTACAAGTACTCGGGCAAATGCTCAGTATCGGCCCTGATACCGATACTAGTATCGGTATCGGGACAACCCTAGTTATAGTCAGCATTTTCTTCCTCCAAACATGGCGAGTCACGTTAATGCCAAAGAGCTCAATTTTAGTCTCATCTGACCACAGCACTTTCTCCCAATCTTTATCTGAATCATTTAGGCCTGTTCATGTGCTTTCTTGAGGAGGGGGACCCTTGGGCACTGCAGGATTTCAATCCATGGTGGTGTATTGTGTTACCAATGTTTGTTTGGTGATTGTGGTCTCAACTGCCTTGAGATCATTCACAAGCTCCTCCGGTGAAGATCTAGGGCTAGGCTGATCCCTCACTTTTCTCATGATCATCCTCACCCGATGAGGCCCAATCTAGCATGGAGTTCCAGACTGAGGGCCACTAATAGTTATAATATATTTCTTCCATATCAGTGGCAGCTGGTGAAGTTTTAAGATGGTGGGGCGCCAGACCCTGCCCTTCCTTTTTGCCCCATCCCACTTCTTAGAAGCCACACCCCTTATAGGCTCCACCCACTCTGTACACAATGTACAGTATAACTCAGCTGTCAGTCTTAATTCTCAATAAAATATTGCTGGCTCATTCATCCATTAAATCCCAAAGGTAAAGAATTACATGAGCTGTGAGGTCTGCACAGGAACCCAGCACAGACTGGCATTATGTGGGGTTTCATATCCCATCAAGCTCCATCCTAATTACTTATTTTATAATAGGAACACTGGAAATCCTCCACTAACCCCTGACACAAGGTGAGCCATAGAAATGTCCCTGGTTTTTGGAACTGAGCAGCTTCACCAACATAAATCTGCCATTATCTGTCCAAAAAAGTTCAAAATGTAATTATAAATTTAGGCGATTTAAGATGGCATTCATTGGAAAGCAGTTATTGTAGAGGAATTGTCATGACTATACATTCCTCTTGTTCTGTTGTTTGATGCTGAGATACAGAGGCTGAGCACAGGCAGCTTCAATCAACACAGCAACTCCACTGCTGGGGACTTCTTGGTCCCTGCATTGGAAGTCATTTATTTTATTTTATTTTAGGTACTTATATAGCGCTGTCAATTTATGCAGCGCTTTACATATACATTGTACATTCACATCAGTCTCTACCCTCAAGGAGCTTACAATCTAAGGTTCCTAACTCACATTCATACATATACTTGGGACAATTTAGACAGGATCTAATTCACCTACCAGCATGTCTTTGGAGTGTGGGAGGAAACCGGAATACCCGGAGGAAACCCACGCAGGCACAGGGAGAGCATGCAAACTCCAGGCAGGTAGTGTTGTGGTCGGGATTCGAACCAGCGACCCTTTTGCTGCTAGGCGACAGTGCTATCCACTACACCACTGTGCCGCCCAAGTCATGAATCATTGCCAACATTGCACTGAATGCAGAGATGAAGAAGTGACCAGGAGTGGAGTTGTGTTGATAAAAGCTGCCTGTTAAACAGTAAAGCATGAAGAGCTGAGGGTGTGCGGTGCTGCTGAGCTCTGTGGTTCCCCAATGTCAGCAGACTGATTGCAGATTACTGCCTGTGTATCCCTGAGAACTCCCTGTGACTTACATGCCAGCTCAGAGTTCTTATCCTACTGCTGAGCTTTGGAAAAGACCTGTTCAGCCTTATCTGTTATCTATGGATGCAGAATAATCACTGCCTGTGTATTGCTGGGAGCTCCCTGTCATGTGTGAGATCTTACCTTGCAGGCTCCTCCATGTCCTCTCCCTCTGCTCTGCACAGGATGGTGGGTGGGGGAAGTGTCCCTGTGGAGAGAGGAAGCACTGCTGGAGGTAGAGACTAAGTGTCGGAGTGCGACTTGTGGAGGGGGGACATGGCTAGACAGCAGGCTAGAATGTGTAACTGCAAGCAGAGAAAATCTTGGCTCCCCCCCAGGCAGAGACCAAATGGACTAGGCAGTTTAAGGTCTGCAGATTCAGACGTCCTAAAAACCTCCTATATTTAGAATGGCATGTTGGAAAGCAGCCAATGATGGTGGAGAATTCATTTTACTGTGTTCTAGATAGGGTTTTTTAGTGAGATTTGGGACGTTTGCCCTGTTACTAGGCAGATTACACTTCTCCTTCTTATCTTATTTGTCTATTCCAGCAATTAGCAACAGAAGCACAGCTAGAGAGAAATTCCAAAGGTTTTTTTTTTCTTTCTAGTTTCTATCTAGCTGTGCTGGCTGTTGGTTAATAATTATAGTTAATTTTTATTTTTATTTCTTACTTATTTTTTTGGTGGGGCTCCGCCCCTACAGCCCTTATGGATGAGCCTCCACTGTTCCATATGCGTATAATTTCTCTGACAGTTATTTCCTTCTCACCAAGCTTCTTGCTGATGGTCTTGTAGCCCATTCCAGCCTTGTGCAGGTCTACAAACTTGTCCCTAATGTCCTTTGACAGCTCTTTGGTCCTGCCCATGATGGAGAGGTTTGAATGGAAGAAAGAGATTCTGTGGACAGGTGTCTTTTATACACATAACGAGATTTCGTTAGGAGCACCTTCTTAAATTGACAGGACTAATCTGTGTACCACGTGAGCACTTAGCCTGCATTCACATAGGGGCGACCCGACTTCAGCGCGACTTCCAGGACCTCAGGCGACTTTACAACATGACTTTTGCCAGGCGACTTTGCCTTGACCAATCAGAGAAGGGAGGGAGGGGGCTGACTAAAAATAAATTCTATTCTTTTAACTGTAAAGTCGTTTCCATGTAGATGGGGATCCGACTTGGAGGCGACTTCTATTGAATCCTATGGGCACAAGTCGGATAGAAGTCGCCTAGAAGTAGTACAGGAACCTTTTCAGAAGTCGCCTTGAAGTTGGAGCGACTTCAGTCGTGTATATTAAGACGGCTCCCATTCATTTCAATGGGATTTCAAATGTCAAGCGACTTGGGGCGACTTGAGGCAACTCAAGTCGGATCGCAAGTCGCCCCTA
Source organism: Glandirana rugosa (assembly GCA_018402905.1). Taxonomy (NCBI): domain Eukaryota; kingdom Metazoa; phylum Chordata; class Amphibia; order Anura; family Ranidae; genus Glandirana; species Glandirana rugosa. The sequence goes on along the minus strand of BLSH010354574.1, from coordinate 291,428 downwards.
TGTGAACGGGCACTTACTGTAGCCAGTCTGTGGCAGCCAGAATTATTATTGATTGGTAGAGGATCAAATACTTATTTTACTCACTGAACTGCAACTCAATTTATAACATTTGTATCGTGTGTTTTTCTGGATTTGTGGTCGATATTCTGTCTCTGCCAGTTAATCACTACAGATCCGCGCTATAGCCGAAAGGCGGCTACATCGCGGACTTGAATTGCCGCGGAGACGTCCATGGACATCCGCCCCTTTGCGCTCTCCCCACTCACAGCCGCCGCCGGCATGGGGCGATTTTTAGCGGTACTGCGATATTGCAGCGGACATGTCGGACCATTTTAGCACTTTTCGGACCATTGGCATTTATACAGCGATCAGTGCTAAAAAAATGCACTGATTACTGTGTAAATGCCATTGAAGGGGTTAACCTGTAGGCGGCGCTCTAAGGGTTAACTGTGTTCCCTGGGCGTGTTCTAACTGTGTGTGGGCTGCCCTGGCTGGGGAAAGGGGAGTGATCACGGCTTCCATATAGAGAAAGCCTGTGATCATCGCCCTTCCCCCTCTAACAGAACGGAGATCCGTGTTTACTTACACGAACCTCCATTCTCTCACTGCGGGAGGGCCATCGCGGGTAGCCGGCGGCGATCGAGTCCGTCACACCTGCTCCCTGGCCCTTCCCGGACACAGTGAGCGCGCGAGCGCGCCTCCGGCGGCACGCTCACAGCACTAGTTATCGCAGCCGCCGTCGTATGACGGCAGTTTGCGATAACGAGCCACTCTGTCGCCGTCAGACTGCGGTCGGCAAGTGGTTAAAGTGGCGCAGTGCCGAATCGCAAAAAAGTGCTCTGGGCAGGAAGGGGGTAAATCCTTCCGGCGCTGAAGTGGTTAATATACACCTTTGATAACAATTAAAGACCCTTAATTTCTGTGTAAGTGGGCAAACTTACAAAATCTTCAGGGGATCAAATTATTATTTTCGCCACTGTAAGGTGTCCCCACCTGAGGGGCACAAAGAGGTGGACGGGGTAGAAACAGAATTTTCCAGCTGAGGGGGAACCACAAATCACAAGCTCCAACTACCAGTTCTTCAATGCTGGAGGTCTGCAGCCTGATATCCGACAATTATTATTTTATTAAAGATGCACCTATGAAAAAAAAGACGGTCTTAGAAATCAGGTCTTCAGCAATAAAAAAATGTAAAAATATATATATATTTTAACTTAAGCTAGGTACTCTAAATAGGACATATAGCATATGAGCATTTTAATTTTACCTATGTATCTAAAGCCAAAACTATTTTTTTAAAGAATAGGGAATGGTTAAAACACCAGTTTCTTTATTGTTGTCTGTGTCCCATTGGTGATATTTGCTTTTACTTTCTGCCGGAAAGGACACACCAGGCACTGACAAAAGTACATTTTCACTTAGAGTTGTCACTACCAAAGGTGTACCCATTAAAAGAGCTTCTCTCTATTCCTGTTTCAAGAAGGGCTCTTAGAGACAGGCGGTCAGGGGGTGGTAAAAACAGGCAGCTGAGCCCCGTGCACACCACTTAGTTCAATGCCATCCCTCTAGAGCGTATACATGAGAAACCTCCAAAAACCTTCAAGGGGAAGGGGGTGTGGGCCAATGCAGGGCTGCTGCTAGACACCACAGGGCCCCCATACAGCCAACCTAACAGCCCTCCTCCCCCCCCCCCCTCCATTAGACACAGTTTATTTTGCTTTAGCTATGAATGAAAGAAGTGAGTGATCAGTACCAATGTTTATTGTGATCATTCAGGAAAGGAAGGGTCTGGTAAATATGACATATTTACCAGACCCTTACGCTGTCCATCCTGAAAGATACTATTGTGTGCTTGCAGCTTCTGCCAGAATGGGGGAGGGGAACCAGCATCACTGTGGGGGGCAAAAGAGGGGCAGCAGGAAAACATATGGTGCAGAGTGAGGGTGATAGGTGCGGTGGGGGGGCAATTACTGAAACTGATCCTCTGACTATCCCTCTCTGCAGCAGCTGAAAGCCAGCGGGAGGGAGAGGAAAGTGCTTTCAGCTGCCGATCAACTGCGGCAGCCTGTCCATTATGGGCGGACGGGCGCCGTCCCCACCGCCCTCCCTATGCATGCGCCCGGCCCATTTCAGGACGCCGGGCGCATGAATTTCTATAGCGGGGGTGGGCGGGGGTGTGTTTATTGAAGCATTAAATGGGAGCCAGAGGCTCTAATAGGCTTCAAAATAGGGTGGGCTCGAGCTGCAGAGCATTGCGTCCGGAGCCTACCCAGGTGTGTTGAAACAGTGAATGAAGATTCGCTGTTGCAACTCTGATCCTCCTCCCAGTCAATCAGGAAGCGGGTCTGATACCCAGCACCCGATTGGCTGAAAGGACAGGCGATCCTAACGGGGGGGTTGTTTGCTTGCCGCTCCCCCCCAAAAATAAAAAACACCTTGGCCACTGAGATCAACCTCCTTACCCACATATGATTCACCCTGCTGCCTGGGCCCCTTACAGGAGGACTGGTGGTACCCCCTTATCCACGGCCCTGCCTCAAGGTTTCAACTGCCTAGGGGTATTCACAGAGTTTATTCCGGCACTGGGTAGATCTCCCAACAAGCAACTATCCAAAATGGCCACTTCCATGACAAATTTACCTTGACATTATAAAATTAACTTTAGTTAATTAATTAATTTAGTTCAAATTAGCTTTAGCAGTAACATTATTTTTCTAATTAGTAAATGCCTGAATGTAAAAATATTCTTTCTTTAGTTATCTGAGGAGGTAAAGTCCTTTCAATTACTCATTCTATAGCAGAGCTGTATGTCTTCAGTATTAATAGCCATAAACGATTTGTGCCGTTATCACTGCAGTAAATTCATGAACTTTCCACTGTCTGTCTCCTTATCTCTTGCCGGATTACCATCTCATAGGAACTTGTCATCTTTTTTATGAAATTTAACTGATTTTGTAGTAGAGTTGAGGTCCAGATAACAGATGTTATGAAATAATGTCGATATTGTAAAAGGATGTTTTAAAGTCAATCTAAAGCTGAATCTGAACCTGGATCTATTTTAAGGGCATTAAAGGGGGCTTTAACAGATCAACCGAGTCTATACATGGTGGTTCTAGTCTTCCTCCATGGAAGATAAAAGGATCTAGTCTTGAAAAGAGATTTCAGAAGTCCTTCAGCAACTGGAAATGCTCTTTACTGGTGTGGTGGACAACAGAATACGTACAATTAATGCAAGCGATGCTTAAAGTCCAACCTCGGGCTCTCCAATTCAATCCCCCTCCTCCTCTGAGGGCCCTTCCCCAGTATTTTCTTTTAAATTGATACTTACATATCTTTAGGCAAGTTACACACAGGGCTGTCTCCTCTTTGTCTCTGCTGACAGCGATGGGTGGTTATCAGTGATACAGAGAGTGCCGCTGCTCTATTCATTACATTGTGAGTGCAGGGGTCATGTTAAAGACTCCTCAGGGGCAGAGCCATGATGCACTGAAATCATAGTGTAGCACCCTAGTCTTGAACAGGGATGCTCTCAAATCTAGTTTGCTAGGTGGTAACTAGCCTGGCCAATTGTTAGGGGATCTCCTGATTCTTTTCCTAACTCTGAGTTTAATGCACCTCTCTCCTCTGCCACTAGGTGGCATTGTTACTTATGGCATTGGAACGATAAGGTGCATATGGACTTGGAATATGAATGGATAGGTTGCTCCAGCCAATTGGCAGGGGTCTTTTTGGGCCCCATCGCCTGCTGGGAGAGCCTATTTATATGGGAGGAGTCAGGTGATCGCTAATCTGTGCTACCTTGATGGCTGTCTGGGTGGATGTGTGTTGAAAGCTCCCAGCTGCTAGGCCAGAAGCCTGAGGCTCCCCGGGTTGCTAGGCAGTCTGAGGCCTACCCAGGATAAGAAGGAGCAGCGGAGGGTTGGGGCTTCATGTCGGAAGCCTAACCAAGTTGCACGGGTTCTGCCGGCCGGAGAACCCTGCTTTGTCAGAGGTGAAGGGACAAGGTTGCTAATGGAGAACAACCATTCCTGTCGCCAGAGACAAAGCATGAACCAGGGTCAGAGGTAATGGGGAAACTGTCACACTCAAGGGACAACACTCCTGTTATCAGAGGCCAGAGTTCAGAGTCTGAGAGAGTACCAGAGCAGCCTTTTTCACTAACCGGGGGCGGTGAAGAAGTTGGGAAAGTCTCAGAGGAAGTCAAGCTAGGGACCCAGCAGGATAGCGGGGGTGGCGCTTGCAGGAGAGTTCAGCAGTTGGGCTGAAGAGCCGAGTAAGGGACCCAGCAGGTCAGCGTGGGTGGCAATCTCGGAAGATACAGCAGTTGGCTGTGTGAAGTTCAAGGGACCCAGTGGCAAAGTCCAAGGAGTCTTTTAAGAGACTGTAAGCTTAAATTCATGAAGCTGCAGCGGGAGGCTGTGAGATAGAGACCAGGTCTACACAACGAGGATAACAAGCTTGGTATGTGTACAGATCTGTGTTGAAGTCAAAGTACAAGTTCAGTTGCTAAAGGAAATAGCTCTTTCAGGCACAGTTCAGCTTTAAGGCATCCGGAGCTGTATAACCAACATACTGTTCTATTTTTGTGAGTCGCGGAGTTTGCTAAGTGCTTTTGCACCTGCTCAAAGGGTGTCCTGGCCCTAACCCTCTCTCCCCAGTTCGTTAAGAGAAAATAAATCTCTTTTGTTCTGCATTATCAAAGTGCCTGGCGCCCAATTTAATCTACACTACTTCACACCCACTATGCCTAGTGACCCACATTATGAGAATGGATTTCAGCTCTCTCTCTGAGCCTGAAGTTCACCATCAGCTCTTCAGAGGACAGGGCTATGGCTACAATAGTATGTATTAGTCTTTGGCATCAATCAACCAGAAAGACTTGAAGCATGTAGTGCAAAAATTAATTACTGTGAAGGACAGCTCCAGAGAGGTGGTCGGTAATATACAACTGCTAATTTGACTCTCCCCTGCCCTCTATCTTTGAGAACCCTTCCAAGCAAACAGGGGGATAGCAGTCAATCCTGCAGGCAGTGAAACACAGAACAGAGCAGAGTAATCACACACAGCTACACCGGTTACAGTGAGCCCAGTGAACTAAATATACCTAACCTAGCACCTATCTAGGAATCTAGGAGGGTGATTGATATATATATGTAGTGCCCTCCTAGTTTGGGTACTAGTGAGTGCATATAGTTTTTGGCTTTCTCTGCTTAATAGGAGAGCTGACAGGTAAATGTATATGCTATCTGCTTATCAGAGAGCCTTGATTTGAGTAAGGTCTGCTCAGTGTGCTCTGGTGCTGATTCATGTGGTCTGGAGAGGTTTTACCTTGTCCAGTAGTATGGGCCCCTATTGGATACAGGGAGAAAACCCCAGCCAGTGACAGCAGGTGTATTTGAGGGTGGTTCTGACCAAATAGCAGGGGAGTGGTGCCCCACTGCATCTTGGGTGAACACCTTCATAAAAAAAGGAGCACATGGGCTCAAGGTTAGCAGTTCCAGCCCACCCAAGCCTGAGGGGTGAGGTGTGTGTGTTTAGCTCCTAGCTGCTAGGCCTGAGAGCCTATCCAAGAGACTGCCAGCTGCTAGGCCTAGTCGAGGTCTATGCAGATGCTGAAGCTGTTACCCACAGTTCTTTAAAAGCTGACAGAGGGAGGATGTCCTTAGATTCCGTCTGATACTGCAGTGGCAAAGTGTCGCTTGGATGTTGGCAGAGAGAGGGCTACCGACTGTCCCAGGACATGGTTTGAGTGCAGATCTGTGAGAGGATCCTTGAGACTGTGTTGCTAGAATTTTCCCCTGTCCTCATATCAGCTTAATCATAGAAACATAGAAAAGTGACGGCAGAAAAAGACTGAGTAGTCCATCGAGTCTGCCCCTTTTTATTTTTTTATTTTTTACATTAACCTTGTTGTCTGACTATAGATTTATGTTTATCCCAAGCATGTTTGAAGCCATTTACTGTTGACTGTCTCGCAACCTCTGTTGGTAGTTTATTCTAATCATCAACCACCCTTTCAGTAAAATAATACTTTCTAAGTTTAGTTTTGAACTTCCCCCCAGTTAGTTTGAGGTCCCCGTGTTCTTGATTTTGGTTTCATATTGAAAAGACTGCCCTCCTGAACCTTATTCACCCCCTTGATGTATTTAAATGTTTCTATCATGTCTCTCCTCTCCCTTCTTTCCTCCAGACTGTACATATTAAGTTCCTGAAGTCGCTCTTGATATGTTTTATCCCCCAGACCTTTCACCATTTTTGTTACCCGTCTCTGAACTCGTTCTATCTTATCAATATCTTTTTGTAAGTGAGGTCTCCAGAACTGGACACAGTATTCTAAGTGAGGTCTCACTAAAGATCTATATAGAGGAATCAGAACCTCCTTCTTCCTGCTGGTGATCCCTCTACTGATACATCCCAGAATTCTATTTGCTTTTCCCACTGCCTGGTCACACTGTTTGCTCATTTTGCAATCATCTGAAATAAGCACCCCCAAATCTCTTTCTTCTGTAGTGCTGGCTAACACTGTACCCCCAATGCTGTACTCTCTAAGGGGATTCTTATTCCCTAGATGCATTATTTTACATTTAGAAATATTGAACTGCAGTCTCCACTGCTTTGACCAATCTTCCAGCAATGCCAGATCATGTTCCATGTTACAGACCCCTCCAGGGATATCAACCCTATTACACACCTTTGTATCATCAGCAAAGAGACATACATTGCCCAACAAACCTTTCGGGCGTGCCAGCTAGAAAGGAGACACTGGAGAGTATCTTGAACAGAGTCCAGCTTCTGTCCTTACTGCTTAACAAGGGACTTGTTCTGCTGAAGTCAGCCTGCCATAAAGTGCCTTTGGTAGTCGGCTACACTGAGTTAGAAAGGAGACACTGTTTAGTGTCTTGAAGAAGCAAAGTCCAGCCTGTCCTTTGTTGTTTAAAGATGGACTTGTTTCACTGGAGTCAGTCTGCTGTGTAATGTCACTGACCGCCTGCTATACAGAGCCTAGGAAGAATTTGTCCTCAGTTACAGTCAGTTTACCTGGAGTATCCCATACCTATCCTTCTCTTATCCAAGTTCAACAATAAAGCATTGAAAATTCATCCCCTAGACTGGTCATTGGAAACGAGCAGAATTTTGAGTGCACCTGGCTGTGTGAAAATGCTATAGTGACTGGCTGCAGGATTTGTTTCCTGTCCGACCTGAAACGAAGAAGTTCTGTGATTTGTCACAGAGGAAAGATTGAGTCACATCGGCTGATGGTTTCCG
>BLSH010354574.1:247840-258855 GCA_018402905.1 Glandirana rugosa | reverse complement strand
TATAAGAGACAGGAACACTATAGGATTATATAATCATGTATGCGTTTGGTCAATTTAATATCACTGAAGAAAGGATTACAGTATATGCATTTTTTTTCCTTGGAGGTGGTTGTTGAAGTGTTTGCGTATGGGACGTTTATGTATGAATATATGTCATATATTGACTGCCCATCTATGTATACGCTCTATTCACCATGTAATTATAGATTATTTATATATATGTATATTGATGTGTCTAATTATATTATATATTGCATATATTTTATATTTTTAATTTTGATTGTAACATCTTTGGGATGACCTCCCCCCTTAAGAGGAGTTAGATTGTTAGTTAGTAAAAAGCAATTAAAAGTCCTGGTATGGGACTATGAAGCGGATGGCTGTCTCTCTTTGCATTGTGCCGTTTTAGCTCCCTTCATGTCAGCAAGGATCCTACACTGACATGCGGCTATTAGAATATAGAACGTCATATCGGGGGGGGGGGAGTGTGAGCTCGGCCCCTTTGTTGCCGTCCCCTCCTCCTGGTTGTGCCGCTGCTATAGGCTGTGGGCGACCCGGGGAAGACAGCTGGAAAGCCTCTCTGTTTCCTCTTCCGGGTCGCCGAGCCGGCTGGCACTCCACGAGTCTATGGACGCCGACATACTATGAATATGCAAATCTGTGTACTATCCCTGCTCTATGACAGGAGACAACGCCTCACTAACAAGGTACGTTTTGGAACTGCAGGAACACAGGCAGATCACACTATATATAATCTATGTGGCTGTGTTCCAAGGTGCATATAATATATATAATGTGTGTATATATATATATATTTTTTACTTTTGGCTATAGCTCTTGGATACATCCATTTACATCTGTAATATGATTAATAATATAATATTTTATTTTTATTTTTATTTATTTATGACTTTTTATTCACCATCTTTTTATTATCTGCTCTGTTTTTGTCTGATCTTTGCCGACTATATGGTGAGACATGCAATAGCAAGGTGTGTTACCTAATGTCTCCCTATGGTTGTAGTCTAGAGCGGCACATATGCATTTATATATTTGTATTTATATATTTTTATATATATATATATATTTATATTATCACATATGTATTTTTATGTCTTTACTATTATTGTTATCAACATGTATTTGACTGTGGGTGTTCAGTGGTAAAGAGGAGGATTATATCAGGCTCTCCCCTTTCCCTCCCCCTTCCCCTCCCCCTTCAATGCCTTGCCCATTGGAGGAGGGTGGGACCTGAATCACTCTCATTCAGGTATTTAAGAGAGACAGCTCATTCGATAGGCTCTGATGAAGAGGGTTCGCCCTGGAAACGCGTTAGCCTTGCGTAGGACGCCGTTGTGGTTTTCCCCCCGAGTTGTGGTGGAGTTTCACTGAAGTCACTGCCTTTGACGTATATGCCTTTGATATTGCTCCGTTTGTGAGTATATTTTATGTTTGATTTCTACTTTTAATAAACGGTCTTATGGTGTTGCACAAGGTCGGTGCGCCTTTCTCCTTTTTGTGTTTTTCTTAATACAAAGCCATTTACAATTCTGCCCCAAGCTACATTACCAATCTTATCTCCAAATATCGCCCAAACCGTCCTCTTCGCTCCTCCCAAGACCTTCTGCTCTCTAGCTCCCTTGTCTCCTCCTCACATGCTCATCTCCAGGACTTCCCCAGAGCTGCTCCCATCCTCTGGAACTCTCTACCCCAATCTGTCCGCCTATCCCCTACTCTGTCCACTTTTAGGCAATCCCTGAAAACTCATCTCTTCAAGGAGGCCTATCCTGCCTCCAACTAACAACGGAATCTTCTACTCCCCTCATCAGTTCATCCCCCACTGTCCCTACCTTTTGTTTCACCAGCCCCCCCCCCCTCTTAGATTGTAAGCTCACAGGAGCAGGGCCCTCTAACCCTCTTGTTTTAAATTGTACTGTTGCTGTAATGTCTCTTTATATTGTAAAGCGCTGCGCAAACTGTTGGCGCTATATAAATCCTGTATAATAATAATAACTCTCAGGGTAACACAGTTATCCTTATGATGGTTGACTGATTCTCAAAGATGCCACATTGTATTCCACTAAAGAAGTTGCCCACATTCAAGGAAATGGCATCCATTTTTGCTCAGGAGATCTTTTGCTTACATGGGCTTTCCAAGGTGACCATCTTGGACAGGGGTAGACAGTTTGTTTCCAGGTTTTGGCGAGCCTTTTGTGCACAGTTGGTAATTCAGCTTTCCTTCTCTGCGTATCACCTGCAGTCCAATGGGGCCACAGAACGGGCCAACCAGTCCTTGGAACAGTTTTTACGTTGCTATATTTCTGATCACCATAACAACTGGTCTGATCTGTTACCTTGGGTGGAGTTTGCTCACAATAGTGCCATCAATACTGCTTCCCGATTTTCTCAGTTTATGGTGAATTATGATTTCCAACCAGCCATGTTTCCTCACTCATTTGGTCCTCAGAGAATTCCTGCATTGGAGGAGCATCTCCGTGGTCTTTGTTCCACTTGGGTGCAGGTCCGGGAGTCTTTGCGACGTGCCAATGATAGGTACAGACGCCATGCTGACCGCATACGCCTACCTGCGCCTTCTTATCAAGTTGGGGAGAGGGTCTGGCTGTCTTCTCTCAACCTCCGACTCCGTGTTCCATCACTGAAGCTGGCACCACAGTTTATTGGGCCTTTTCGTATTCTATGCAAAATCAACCCAGTGGCTTACGCTTTAGACCTGCCTTCTAATATGCAAATTTCTAATGTATTCCATGTCTCCTTGTTAAAACCTTTGGTATGCAACTGCTTCACCATCTCGGTACCAGGTCCTCATCCTGTTCAGGTTGAGAACCAAGAAGAATATGCAATACAATCTATAATTGACTCCCGTAGGTTCTGTGGGCGCATACAGTACCTGGTTCATTGGAAAGATTACGGTCCAGAGGAGCGTTCTTGGGTCTCATCCTCGGACCTACATGCTGCTGTTCTCCCCCATGCTTTCCATAGACATTACCCCCTCAAACCTGGGGGGGTCATTGAGGAGGGGGTACTGTCAGGGCTGGGCTCAGCCCTCCCTTCTCAGAGCAAACTGCTCAGCTGAGGGTTAATTGCCAGACTCAGCTTCCACTCTGTCTCACCTGATGTCCATATCCTGCTCGTTTGCCAGCTCTCCTAGCTATATAAACTGCCTGGATCAGATCTCAGACACCTTCACCTGGTCAACATCTCTGGAGAAATCTCTGCTGTGTTTTCCTGTGAAAGACTTTGCCGGTTTGACATTCCCTTCTGGTTCCTGCATTCAAGACCCTGCTCAGCTGACTCTCCTCCTGACTCCTGACCCTGCATTCCGTTTGTTTGTTTTCGCTGATTTCTGGACTCCTGTTTCACTGGCTCGCTCTGACTATCTGCTCTGGTTACCTAACCCTGACTATGTTTTGACCATGTTTATTCTGTTTATACCATTTTACCCTTTTATTAAAAAGTGTTATTTTACTGCACTTGGTCTGATTCATGGTTCCTGACAATTTGCAAATCATTGCATTCTGTTTTTATGCAGATTTTACAAATCCCACAAGTTTTTTGGAATTGGGGTTGTATCCAGTAGTTTAGTAGAACCTCTGAATTGATTAATGAATTGTTAAAGGAAAAAAGCAAATAATTTCTCATAATGAGTTTAATTAAATGCTGGATTTTTTTATTATCAAATTTAAATTTTAGTCATTGATTAGAAATTATGTTAAATATTCTGCAATGAACTGCATGCATGTTCTTTAGCACACATCATTCTCCTTTGACAGGTAATTTCCTGATTCCAACAAAGTTATGTGAGGAGCGACGTGCGATCAGAAACACAGGAAACTTAATTTCAAGGAGAGGAAAAGGATATTTAATGAAAATCTTTTACTTTGTAGTTATAAATTGTCTGACAAAGCAAATGAAAAAATAGACGGCAAGACAAAAATATTTTTCAAGCCCTACTTAACACATCATCTATGCAACCTTTTTGTGGAAACTATGAGCTTCATAACAATATTACACTGGCCCTTGAGGGGCCCAGAACAATAACACACTGACCCTTAGGCTTCATGTACACATAGCCTAGGTTGACCGCTGGCTGCGGAAAAATGCAAAACAATGCAAAATTGCTACCACGGTTTGTGGCGGCCACCGGGCAAAACGTTCCTATCCTGAACATGATTCTTCCACGTTCAGGAGAGGAAGGTTGGACCTCCCTTAACCACAGCAGCCTCTAAACTCTTGTAAAGGCCTATGTGTACATGGACGCCAAAATGCCAAAAGCTCCTAAACTCATGTTTAGAAGCTGTAGTGTACATGAGCTCTTAGGGTTCCAGTTTAAAGACACTGCTGCACTAAGGACTACTGTACGACACAGTGCCAGTAGGGACTGAAGTTAAAACAACACACTAACACCTGGGGGTTCAGACCAATGGCACACTTGTAAGGGACCTGGATTGGACAGCAGTTCCTGCCATGCTGGCCCAGGTCCTGCCCCACTTCTTATCTGCATAGAATATGCACATACCTGTCTTTTGGGAGAGATTACACCATATTGTGTCTGACTCCACTGTAGAACTCACATTTCCCAGCCTGAGCTCCTCCTCCACAATAAAGAATTTTCAAACACAAAGTGATTTTCAATACTTTGGTGTAGAATGTTCTTGGCACAACAGTTTTTATCCTTCTCCTTAACAATAGTCACAGTGCAGGGAACTTTAGTGCTATAAACACAGAGCAATAGAGTGCAGCCATCTTCCTCAGTAAACACTTGTGAGTTCCCCAACCGTAGGTTCTCACACAAGGTGTTTCTCCAGGCCGAGACCAGAAGGCCTCTCAACTCTGAGCTACAGACCTGCAGGATGAAGGTCAGAGGTAGCTGATTTTTGATTCTCCCTTTTAGAGTCTCTCTACATGGGCCTTTATCTCACACTTTCTGTCTGTCCTGTCTCTTAGGACTCTCTCTCTGTTATAGATCACAGACCTACATTGTGTTGGTCAGGGGTGACATATTCCCATGCTCCCTTCTGCTCAGGACACAACCCACATCTGTATATAAAAGGGACATAACTCCACCTGCTACATCCTCAGGGGAGTGATATCACTAAAATAGCACTACCACCTGCCTACACACTGATACTTGGGACTCCAGACCACTAACATACTGACCCTTGAGGTCTCAGGACAATGATAAACTGACATTTGGGGCTTTGGAACAATGATACATGAGGTCTCAGAACAATGACATACTGACACTTGGGGCTTCAGAACAATGATACATTGGTCCTCTCAGAACAATGACAAACTAAGTTTTGGGGCTTCCGAGCAATGATATCCTGACCATTGGGGTCTCAGAAAATGGACAACTAGATGCTTGTAATACACTGACATGTGAGGCCCTAGTACAGTTATAAAATTACATTTTGGGTTCTAGTACAATGATAAACTGACACCAGGTGGCTGTGGAACATTGACTCACTGACAATTAGGACAAGAAGTCCCAGAACAATGGCACACAGACAGGGCTCCGGATAAATTCCATGCACACCTAGAGCCAAAGTAAAATGATAAACTTACACTTGGGGATCTCAATGACAAATGCATATTATAGCCCATGCAGGCACTCCAAGTACCATCCATGTATTGAAGACATAATAACAATACTTTGGAAGCCCAGTTTGGAAGATTGGTCCTTTGCTAGGAACTGGTTAGCTTGGAAGTTCATGCAGTTGTTACAGGTGCCCATTGACACACAGTTTGATTACTGATTTATCCATGGGTTACAATTATTTGCATGTGTAGCCCAGTCTGCGGTTTTAGTACGTAGCACTACTTTCACGGGAGCCGCTGGATCTTGATTCCCCCTATTCCTGCACTGCCAGGCAGCACATATTTCCAGACACCAGAAATCAGTCCATGGCCTTCTAAAAGAGGAGGGGCTTTCTTGGGCCAATGTCCTAAGCAAAACCAAGACAAACAAATAACAGGTTGTCAGAGAACAGTCCGCAGAAGGATTGGCAGAACTGTTAACATCCAGCAGAATCGTGCACCACCGACGTTAGCGTGCATGCACGCACGAAGGATTAGATATGCGCCAGTGAGCATGTGTAACCGTTTCTGGCACTCAGTGGCCTATTTAAAGCCAGCAAAAGCAACTACTAATTGCTGGATGATCTTCAGCTTCCTCTGTGTGTTCCTGTGTTTCTGCTCTTGTTATCTTGGATTCCCTGTTGCCAGACTCTGCTTGCCTTTGACCTGTCTTGTCTACAATCCCGGCTTGACCCTTGGCTTACCCCTGTGACTTGCCTCTGCCTGCTGATCCATGCTTGACCCTTGGCTTGCCTCCTCTGACTCCTCTCCTGCCTGATTACAAGTGTATGACCTTGGCTATCCTTGACTCTGCTTGCTCCTTCACCATTGGTATATCTCCTGTGCATGACTCCCTGCCTGGCTCCTGACTCTGCTCCTGGCTCCTCATGCTGCCAAGTCTCATCCAGTGATCACAAGGGACACAAAGCCTTCTGCTTGCCAGTCTCCACCCAGCGGGCACAGTGTCATCTCTTCAGCCTGTCACAGCTGGCAACCCCTGCTTCTTTGAGCACAGTGCTCCCTGTTTCTTTGTTGGGTCACCACTGCACAGTCCTTTGCTAAATCTATCTGGTGCCAATACACTTTGCCACCTACTAAACAGTTTTGTGTCATGTCTGATGTATACAACATGTATCACTGTGTTTTTGAATTAAGACTGTTGTTTCTGAGCAGAGAAAGCTGTGTTTTAAGATTTCTCTGGGTTTTGTAATCCTGGCTCAGGGCCTGGAGCTTGAAGGTGCCAAAATGTCTAAAATGTCTTGGGTAGGACAGAACCTTCAATCCTGTGTCTAGGTTTTGCTGGATGCTTGCAGCCTGTGTAAGTACACATGGGTGTATGGACCTTTATACCAAGTCTGAAGATAGCTCAGGGCTCCCAGATTGGAGACAGACCTTAGCCAGGGGCCAGGCGTGCCCCAGCCAGGAATCAGGAGTGCCCCAGCCAGCTACACCCAAGAGATAGGAGATTCTTCTTCCCCATGAGTCAGGGAGGCGTCACAGGGCAACCAAAGCATGTGCGCCTATGGGCAGGGGTTTTCTTCAGCCCCATAGCCTGCTGGGAGGACCTATTTATTGGAGAGAGGTCAGGTGATCGGGTTCTGTGCCACCTGGATGGCCCTCAGGGTGGATATGTGTTAAAAGCTCCCGGCTGCTAAGCCAGAAGCCTGAGGCCTATCCGGAAGTTCCTGGGAGTTAGGTAGTCTGAGGCCTACCCAGGAGAGGAAAGAGTTGCAGAGGTTGGGGCTTATCACAAGGAAGCCTAACCAAATCTTGCAAGTTAGGTGGTCTGAGGCCTACCCAGGAGAGGAAAGAGTTGCAGAGGTTTGGGCTTATCACAAGGAAGCCTAACCAAATCTTGCAGGTTCTGCTGGCCGGAGAACCCCTCTTTGCCAGAGGTGAAAAGACATAGTCACCAGTCAGGGCAGGACTGTCCTTCCTGTCACCAGCGTCAAGTTGTAAACAAAGGCCAGAGGTAAAGGGGGAACTGTCACCAGCGGAAGGGACAACACTCCTCTTTTTACAGTTTGGAGGGCAAAGTAGAGAGAGAGAGTACCAGAGCAGCCCTTTTCACCAGCTGGGGATGGTGAAAAAGTGGGAAAATCTCAGTGGAAGTCAAGCTAGGGACCCAGGAAGCTAAAGGGGTGATACCTGTAAGAAGGTTCAGCAGGTGAGCTGAGTTGTTGAGGAAAAAGGTCCAGCGCTATAGCGTCGGTGAAGTTCAGAAGACACAGCGGTTGGCTGTGTGGAGCACTAGGAGCCCAGTGGCAGTGGGGAATTGAAGCTGCAGCGGGAGGCTGCAAGATGGATGCCAGTTTTGCACAATGGGGATACCAGTTGGCATGTGTTAAATCTGAGTTGAAGTCAGGTACAAGTTCAATCAACTAAGGAAATTGCTCTAGAGTCACTCTTTAACACCACGGTTTAGAATTGTAAAGCTATTACATTGTTCTGTTCAAAGTCTTGGAGTCCGCAAAAGTACTGTTACACTAACTAGTTCTAAGGGTGTCCTGGCCCTAACCATCTCTCCCCAGTTCATAAAGAGAAAAATAATTCTCTTTTAGCATTCTCAAAGTGTCTGGCGCCAAACTTTATTCGGCATTGCACCTCACCCACCATGCCTAGTAACTCACACTGTAAGGATGGATGTCTGCTCTCCACGACCCTGAAGTTGACCACCAGCTATTCAGAGGTCGGGGCCATGGCTACATGTCGATGGTGGAAACTCCTGCATGGGCAACTGATTTCTATGTGAACCGTTCCATTCTGTTCCATAAAAGTGGGCTGCCATGCCCTAAAATACAGTTTGGACATGCACAACTTATTGGAAAACATTTCAACAACTTGGGCATAATCACACCATCACCATAACTGGTATCTGCATTTGGGGGCACAGCAATAGACGACCTGACACATTAAAAGGCTCCTTTGGAGTAAGCACTACATGCATATTATTATTGTGATCTCTCAAACATTTCACTCCAGAAATAAAGTTTGAAAATAAGTTTGTTTGCTTTGTGGCGAGAGAAAAGAATGTTTTTGAAACTGAAATTCTTTTTCCATAAAAAAAGGATTTTCTGTTCTTTGTCACCACCATTTCTCTTCTCATAGACCACAGTGTATATCTGCCTTGGGCCATGTGCCTGCTTCACTACACTATCTCCAGCTTAAGCTTTTCTGCCAAACAGTTACAAAGGTTCACATTCTGTTCTTTACAGATTTTGTCTACTCCAAACATTAAGGGAACAGAAACTTCAAACATTTTCTTTGCCTAATTGAGACCAAGGTCAGCCCAATGAATAAAGCTTGGGTTAACAGGTCAAACATGGCATCTAGAGTTCATGACATAATCTTTAAATGATTATTTAGCCTTCATTGTAGGTTTGGGCTCTCACCGGGGTGTGGGTCGAATGGAGTTTTTAGTCTTCATTCATGCCCTGTTTTTGCCAGTTGTTACAATTGACATCATACTGAAAATTGGTTACTTAATGGGGCAAGAGAAGGATACATTATGTGAAGCAAAATATGTTGGTGCTATGTTACCATCTTCAATTAATAAAATAAATACATTTCTGGAAACTCAGTAGATAAGGCTTACTTTTGATCTTATCTCAGATAGGACTGAGATAGGAACCAAAGGAGGGTGTATATTTAAAATACATAATCTGCCAGGCTGATCCAGTCAACCTTTTAGAGTATCATGAGGCTTGTATTCTTATAAGACAGTGATTGTTTAAATTAGAGGGGATATCATATATATAATGGCTGGGTAGGCAATGTGAAGACTCGCAGTGAATCTACTCAGTTTGTTCATTCCTTATCATCATCTCTTAAAGTGGTTGTAAACTCTTTACAACCACTTTAACATACAGGTAAGCCAATAATAAGGCTTACCTGTAGGTTCTGTGAATATCTCCTAAACCTGCACGGTTCAGGAGATATACACTGTACTCACATGTGCCGACATCATCGTCACATGCGCAGTGAAGAAACAGGCCGCCATGCCATTTCTTCACTAACATTGTGCTGCGATTGGCGGCTCCCGCACGCACGCGTTGGAGTGAGGTCACACGGCTCCGGCCAATCACAGAGCGGAACGAAGTGGAGCAAAAAAGATGGATGTGGCCTGGAGCGGGAAAAGCGCGGGCTTCAAATGCAGGTAAGTGACACATAATAGGCTAGTATGCAATGCATACTAGCCTATTATGCTTTTATTTTGCAGGGTAATAAAGAGGAAGTAAAACCCATCAGGGTGTACTTCCTCTTTAAAATGTCTATTGCTCTATAAGGCTTGCTTGAAAGGTCCTCCAATTTTGTTTCTTTGGATAGTATTGGGACTATGTTCCATTTCTATTTGAAGCTCTTATCTAGCAGCATTTACTACTATAGTTATAAAAGTCCCTGAATGAGACTCAAAAAGACCCACAGAGAGTTTTTTAAGATTATATTTGTTTCAGTACCAATTTCAAGCCAAGTATATTAACCCAGAATTGCTGCCTCCTAAAAAACCTAGAGTTGGACTACTCTCACTGCACTCCAACATGCATAGCTGCACTTGTAGGGATGTGAAAGTTGCTCAACCACAAAAATGTGATCAATCAGAAAGAAATAGTTTAAGTATTCGAGAGCATGAAGATTTAGGTCTGGAATGGTTTAAGGGGCTAGGACAATGAATAGTTGGGTCAGGAGTGGTTTAACCAGGCTGGATGCACGAAAAGTAGGATCAATAGTAGTTTATGAACCTGGGGGCAAAATAGCAAGGCCAGAAATGGTATAAGGAGCTGGGGCATGAATAGTAGTCTCAAGTATGTATTAAGCAGCTAGGGCTAAGGAAGAGTAGGGTCAAGGACGGGGTAACAAGCTGTGGGCATGTGGAGGAGGGTCATGTATGGTTTAGGGGAAGAAACATGAAAAGTAGAGTCAGGAATGATCTAGATGGTGGAGCATTAGAAGTAGGGTCAAGAATAGTTTAAGGATCTCGAAGCATGAGCTGTAGGATGAGGAATGGTTTAAGGAGCTGGAAGCATGAGTTGAAAAGTCAGGAATGGTTTCAGGGGATGGGGGCATGAGAAGTATGGTCAGGAATGCTTTAAGGGCCAGAGGCACGAACAGGACTTTGGTAAGGACTGAAAAGTTGAGTACGAAGGTCGAGGAATTTGGTAAGGAGTAGGATGTCGAGTACGAAGCTCTAGGAATTTGATAAGAACTGGGATGAAGATTACGAGGTGGTAGATCTAGTAAGGACTGAGATGAAAAGTACAAAGAAGGGGATTTGGTATGTACTGGGAGGAGGTGTACGGGTGTCGAACAATGGGGCAGGAACTGGGATGAGAAGGAATCGGGATCGACGAATTATGTATGAACTCTGATGATAAGTACGGGGTCGAGGAATATGGTAAAGACCGGAACGATAAAACGGG
>BLSH010354574.1:216442-240313 GCA_018402905.1 Glandirana rugosa | reverse complement strand
GCAGTAACAAGCACCGCTCCAGTAGACGTCCTTTTGACGAAACGCGTAGGGCGGGGCTTACACGTCAACGTCATTTCCGGTTTACAGGCTTTCGAGGAGAACGCATGGGACACAGTATCTCCAGCTTATAGAATCCCAGCTGTACGCTCGTTTTTGAGTTGGATGTTTTTAGCAATTTTTGAATAGCAATAAATCAAGCGTTATTTGCACAAGATCTAGTCTTTCTTTCTACATGACATAATCCGTGGGAGACGGCGAGGAGAAGGAAAGAGAGCCCTGTTTACCGTGGAGACCTAGGAGCACCACAACCTGTGAGCACAGGGGAAGCTGTGCACTCCTTCCAAAACGTGGACCCCTTGAGTGGGGAACGTTTATCTGGTAAGCAGGCACACTCTTTATTCCAAAAGGATCACCCGGCGCACCACTTGAAGATATCACAAGTTCTTGTAGAATATTCACTGGAAGATTCACACATAAAGTCACCTTATTATGGACTAGAGAAATATGAACTATTTGAATTATTTGAAATCCCTTGATTTTTTCCTTTTAAAACAGCACACTTAGCACCTTAAATAATGGAGTAATTATAACCGCAGCACCTGGTTTAATGTGATATTAGACACTAGATCTAAAGTTATCTCTTTCATATATTTTGCCTTTCTATACATTTTGCATAATTGCCACTTTTTATTTCAATTTATTGCTGTCTATGTGATATTCCACTTGATTCAATTTTACATTTTATATTTTATATTTGTTGTCGCTTTTTGATATTGAATTCAGATCACCTCATTGCATATATTAACACTAAATAGAAGGCTCTACTCTGCTGCATACATCAACTATTAAGATCCACCAACAACATTTTATTATAATTTATTAATTTTTAATTGCCAGCATACTGGAAAATTTCCACAAAAAAAAAATATATTTTATTTCATACTCTGCTATATTATTCTACAACATACTCTGCTATATATACTAACTATTGGGACTCACCAACAACATTTTATTATAACCTATTACATTATTTTTATTAATTGCCAGTCACCTCTTCAACTCCCCTCTCTCTCTCAGCATTCACAATGATAATAGAGGTAAATATCACACTAAAGACTAGACTAGTAGGGGCAGGACCCTAATGTAAGGTTGCCCTTTTTGACAGTTACTGATCTATTTTTCTTTTTCATTAGTGTGTTATTTACCTCTATTGTCAAATTTGTCAATGCTAAGAGAGAGAGAGGAGTTGATAAAAAGTGGTGGTTGTTAAAGTTCCACATACTAATGGCATTTGTTGTTGTAGCCTGCACATTATTCCTATGAATTTAAATTGACAATTAAAACTGTTGTTGAAAATATTGATTCTTCCTGTCACAATAAGCACAACTCACAAATATTAGGTATGCTTCTTATATTAGAATTAGAAATACCTGGAGTGTAAAACACTTATATTTGTTTCGATTCATTTTAAGGAAAGCACTTCGTGCCAACATGACCTTTGCTCTATTTTGCCGGCCTCTAGAGAGGTCACCTGTGACACTGAATACCCTCTCTGTGTGTGGGGAAATGTGGATTTTCTTATGGCATACTCCTCTGCCTTTTTTTAAGCAGTTCCTGAATATTCTCATCTGCCACATCAACAAGGGTTTCACAGACAGTAGGGTTGACAAACAAGCAGCTCCTGCAAGTGGCGTGAACGCGTTAGGTGGATCTAAGAATGAAGTAAAACTCTGGTTTACATTCCCTTTGCAATTGTGGCAAGGTCTTGGTAGCTAGTGCTCTGTTTAAAGTCCTCAAGGTGGCTGAGTAGATCAAAGAGGGCAGGGACAACCAGAAACATGGACATGGTGTCACTCTGGAGGGTTTTAGTATGTTCTGCAAAAGGCAGCAGCAGGTCATGCAATAATATGAGCTTAGCCATTGCTACACACAGTGCATTGGCTGCAATGCTGCTACACACAGTGCTCTGGATGGTGGTCTGAACTAAGGAGGCCTGTAATGCTCCACAGTGCTCTGGACAGTGGTCGGAGGAGGCCTGTAATGCTGCGTGCAGTGCTCTGGATAGTGGCTGTAATGCTACACAGTGCTCTGTATGGTGGTCTGAGGAGGTCTATAATGTTGCACAGTGCTCTGTACGGTGGTCTGAGGAGGTCTGTAATGCTGCGGACAGTGCTCTGGATGGTGGCTGTAATGCTACACAGTGCTCTGGATGGTGGTCTAAGGAGGCCTGTAATGCTGCACAGTGCTCTGGACGGTGGCTGCAATGTTCCACAGTGCCCTGGACGGTGGTCTGAGGAGGCCTGTAATGCTGCACAGTGCTCTGGATGGTGGTCTGAGGGGAGGCCTGTAATGCTGCACAGTGCTCTGGGATGGTGGTATGAGAGCCCTGTAATGCTGAACAGTGCTCTGGATGGTTGGATGAGGAGGCCTGTAATGCCGCACAGTGCTCTGGATGCCGGTGGTCAGAAGAGACCTGTAATGCACACACACAGTGCTCTGGATGGATGGGGGTCACTCTGAGGGGAGGCCTGTAATGCACAGTGCCCTGGATACCAGTGGTCAGAGGAGGCATGGAATGCTGCACAGTGCTGGATGGTGGTCTCAGGTCTGAGAGATGGCCTGTAATTCACAGTGCCCTGGATACCAGTGGTCAGAGGAGGCCTGTAATGCTGCATAATGCTTGCTGGTTGTCTCAGGTCTGAGCAATGGCTTGTAATGCACAGTGCTCTGGGTGCCAGTGGGCAGAGGTGGCCTGTAATGCTGCATATCGAATGCCAAGAAAGATCTCCTTCACTGTCTTATAGCAGCTAGACAGTAATACCCTGATACTGTAAGGCTAACAACTCTCCTACCCTCAAGGAATGGGTTACTGAACTGGAGGAGCTGACAGCCCAACTTCATAACAAATCTGACTAATATATACCCACCTGGAACATCTGAATGAGCACAAAGGGAGATACAGTATGCATATATGCGGCCCCATGGAAAAAAGCCTGTGAGGCCGCATATATGTGTGTGGATGGCGCGAAGGGGTTAAAACAATGTAATCTGGCCAGAACTAGTTCTTGAGGAAGTCTATGCCACATTTTGGGCGGCACAGTGGTGTAGTGGATAGCACGTTCGCCAAGCAGCAAAAGGGTGGCTGGTTCGAATCCCAACCACGACACTACCTGCCTGGAGTTTGCATGTTCTCCCTGTACCTATGGGTTTCCTCCAGGTACTCTGGTTTCCTCCCACACTCCAAAGACATGCTGGTAGTGTAATTAGATCCTGTCTTAATTGGCCCTAGTATATGAGTGGGAGTTAGGGACCTTAGATTGTAAGCTCCTTGAGGGAAGGGACTGATGTGAATGTACAATGTATATGTAAAACGCTGCGTAAATTAATGGCACTATATAAGCACCTGAAATAAAAATAAATCACATTTTCACTGCTCTTACTGCAAAGAAGCCTTTCTTTATCTGAAGGTTAAACTTACGGATATAAAATGTTTCCCCCTTGTACTCTTAATCCCTGTCCCAGGATATTTGTCTCTGTACTTTGTTTTGTATTAAAATTGTTTAAAAAAATGTACTTACTTATTTTGTGTTCACCTTAGTCCAACATCACATGCCCCTCACTGCCGCCTGCTACTTGTCAGGAAACCAATGATGCAGCACTTCAGACTGTGTCTACACCGACTGATCTTCTCATTGTGATGTCATCACACCGCTGGAGTTCTAAAATCCGAGTGGACCCAATGTTGGACAGCCATTGAGACATTTCCACCTCACCCATGTAACCTAAACCTCGCAGATATTCTAACCCAGTGGTTCTCAACTCCTCTCCTCAGGACCCACCAACAGGCCAGATTTTAAGTATTACTTTGGAGATGCAGACTAGAATACTGCAATCACTGAGCAGCAAATGATATCACCTGTGATGTATTTCAGTTATCCTGCAAACCTGGCCTGTTAGTGGCTCCTGAGGACAGGAGTTGAGAACCACTGTTCTAACCCTTCCTTGGGGGTGCAAAAAACCCAGTTTGACTGGAGTTAGGCTTTAAGTATAGAGGCAGAGAGGCCGAGCGGATAAGAAATTCATACACAGACTATATTAATGTAGTAAGACTTTGCACACAGTACAAACAACATCAATTATTTACATCTTATTGATCTCACCATAAAACCAACCTATCTGAGAGCTCTGCACACAATGGGTTTCAGGCACCGGCTGTAACTGAAGAGTGTTAAAGTTGTTTGGCGTTGGTAAACACGAACATAAAACTTTAACAGCGAGTGTAAAAGGAGAACAGCACAAATGAGTGAGACTGTCTTTTTTTTAAAAAAAGTGAACTTACGTTAAAATCTGACCATAAGATTGTCCATTTTAATACATTTTTAGTTTAAAATTCAGCCATTGATTACAGCACCGAAAGGGGTGCAATTACTGCAGTCCTAATCAAAAGCTTAAAGTGGTAGTAAACCCTCCTATCATTTTCAGCCAAGGAAGCCGCCATCTTGACCTCTTTTTAATCTACAACTGCCATGATGCTGCACATGTGATCAGCTATGACACCAGCCATTGGATGATTTGATAGTTTGGTTTAGAGCACAACCAATGGGAGTGTTACATTTCCGGCACGTGCCGGAAATGTAACTGATTTTTAAACTGTTAAATGGATGGGTTTACTACCGCTTTAACTTAGAAATGACAGTACATTTTTAGGAGTGTAGTGTATTTCACATTAAAAAATGCCATTTGTTAGTACCCCCACCCCCTCAGTGCAATTATTCTGAAAAGAAAGGGTTAAAGCCTATGTTTAGTTTTTTTTTTTTTTATTATTATCAACACAAGGGATAGTATTTATGTTGAGGGAGAAGTGTCCCATGTGCTATAATCTTCCAGTGCTGCGGCGGTTAATACAGTGCCACTTGACCTGGTATAGGCACTTGTCAAGAGTGATGACTATGCCCGCCCTTTCCGCCCCCCTCTTCCATTCATATGAGCTGTACTATGACTTCCATCAACGAAAACTGCTCTATGAATGGAGGATGGGCGCCTGAATGAAAGGTCCACCTCCATTCAAAATCACTTTTCATTGCAGGAACCTATAGTACAAAATGAATGGAAGAAGGGGGCAGAAAGGGTGGCTATAGTCGTAAATCTTGACAAGTGCTTATGACAGGTCCAACAGCTGTATTAACCTTCCACAGCACCTGAAGATGAGTCCGCAGGGGACAGTACCAGAAACCAGGAGAGTTAAAGTGTTACTAAACCCCGTAATATGAAAATAGTTCATCTGCCCCCCTCAGTGCTCACAGCTTATAAACCTTCTTTTACATTCAAATACTGCCACTATATACCGTTTTGGCTGATCTGTATCCTACGGTCACATGAATGATAAACTGCACCATTTCTCCAGTGCCGAGAATTCAGGTAGGAGGAGATTTCCACTACAGCCTGTATACACGCCCACATGTGTGATGTCAATATCATGTGACCTGGCTAGCTCAGAGAACAAGTACATGTTCTCTCCAGCATAAAAGACCCAACTGAGCATGTGCAGGTGGGCTACTCTGCCTGTGTTAGCTGCTCTTTTGCAGATAGGCAGTGCAGGAGGGAAGGATCTATCCATACAGCATAAAACAGCCTTTTTACACAATGCAGAGGATTAACCCCTTAAGTTTCACAGTGAGTATAACAAGCATGCTGTGCTGCATATACAGACTGATTTTACTGTTGTGGGTTTAGTAACACTTTAAGTACGTGGAGCTGCTTTCTATTTTTTTTACAGGCAGGCTGTGGGAGGACCAGTTTTTACCTTTAGTTCCCAAACTGGAACTGTGAGGTTACTTTGTTATATAGTAGGTAAGGCTGAAAAAAGTCAATAGTCCATCCAGTTCAGCCTGTGTAGGTGTACGTGTGTCAGTGTCTATAATGATTTCCCATATCCCTGTATGTTGTGTTTTTTAAGATATACATTCAAGATTCTTTTAAAAATATCCATGCTTCCTGCAGCCACCACCAATTGTGGGAGAGAGTTCCACATTCTTACCGCCCTGACAGTGAAGAATCCCCTGAATACAAAATTTGCTGTGCTACAGATCAAAGTTTCACCAGGCAACCCTCATGAATGGCCTTGAGGCCATGACTTGTAGCTATCATTAGAGACTAAACCTCTAGGAATTCACTACACGGCTCTTTATAGCTCTAGTGCTGCCTGCAGGCTTTATTGACTTTCCTCAAGGGTGTCAACGGTGTTATTGGGCCCCAACGCTAGCTAGCTGAAGAGTCAGGACCAAAGGCTGCCAGTACAGTTGCCACCCAGAGACCCTTGTCCCTTCTTAGTTAAGAGGTACCTCTCAGTATACGCTACACCACATGTGTCAAACACAAGCCACACGTGCCGAATTCGGCCCGTCAGGCCATTTCATGTAGCCCTCGCACCCAGGGCTTTTTTTAAGCCTTAAGTGAGAGGTGGTCAGCCTGTGAAAGAGAGCTAAACCCTGCACACTGTGCACAGCACACTCCTAAACCCTGCATTCTGCATGTAGCGCACTCCTTAACCCTGCACTTAGTACTCAGCTACTTCATGTAGCGCACCCCTAAATATTACTCTGTACGTAGCGCACCTCTGAAACTGCAATCTGTACAAAGCGCACCTCTGAACCCTGTACTCTGTGCATAGTTCACCCCTGAACCCTGTACTCTGTAAGTAGAGTATCCCTGAACACCGTACATAACACACTCCTGGTATTTATTGCCTGTTTAAGATTCTCCCACTGTGCAATTTGGCCACACCCACTGCCCGATGCAGTTTAGAGAGAAAAAAAGCCCTGGATAAATATATGTAGTCTTACAGATGCAACTGGCCCTTTGAGGGCAACCATAATGCTGATGTGGCCCACGATAAAATTAAGTTTGATACCTCTGTGCTATACCATACCCTAGCCATTCCATTAGAGTGCACTCTAACCCGGTCATAGGGTAATTATCCACATTGCAGTTAACATTTATATGCACTGTTTGTTGCTGAATTTGCTGATTCATGTGTTGATTCCTGTTTAGTGGTATAGAATCCGATAAGTTACTTTGGCATAGCTATTACTCTATCTATGTCACGTACCTGACGGTGGAGTCTGTCTTGTGCAGGGAACAACCGCTCTTGCGCACCCGATTCAAGGACCCCTGGTAGTGGAGACAGAGGCCCAAGAGTGCGGGATGGCACGAGGGCTGGAGGGTCACTGATGACGTAGCGATGCTCCAGGAGACGTGCAGATAGAAGGATGGTCGTTCAGGCTGGGTCGGCAACAGGCTGGCAGGAAGGTACAAAGGATCAGGCGAAAGAGTAGTCAAAGTCCAAGCAAGGTTCGTTAACGGGCGGGCAGCAGAGGTACAAGGGAGCAGACAATCGGATGGTCGTGGGTAGCCGGGGTCGGTGCAGGTAGAAGACAGCAGGTCAGGACAAGCCGGGTCAACAGGAGGCAGAGCAACACGGGAACTGGTATCCAGAGCTGGGGCTTACAGGTCGGGAACGCTGTAGAGCAAGCAGCACTTGGTCCCAGCAGTCTCCAGGCTTAAATAGGCCCATTTGGCGCCGTTTCCGGCGCGTGCGCGCGCACGGGAGCGCGCGCGCACGCGGGCGCGCACGGGAGCGCGGCGCGCACGGGAGCGCGCGAACGCGCACGGGAGCGCGCGCACGCGCGCAAATGTGCGCACCTCCGCGGAAACGACAGATTTCAGCCGGAAATAGTTCTTTTTCCTAACAATCTAGCAGTGTTCCAATTTACCTGTTGTGTGCTCATTTCTGTTCAACCTTCCATTCATTCCAACCCCTTTCAATATATTGAGTTAATTAAGTAATGAATGGTCTTGTTTCTATTTTCTTTTAGTAACCCACAGCCAGGTTAAAGGTATCTATACTCAAGTCTTTATTTGTGCTTGCAGTAACTTTCATTTAACCAGGTGTGTCAGAGGGGCTGAGATTGTTCTTGAAGTTGAGACAGAGAACAGAGTACCCAAATTACCAAGTGGCTCCTTTGGGAGTAGTGGTACACATACAAATAGAAAAAAAAGATGAAAAGATAAGCAAATGATGAAATTCTGGAATATAAATGTGGCTTTTAGCCCTAATGTTTTACCAGACTCAAAGTCCACACACCAATAAAAAAAATTTCCTTTGTGGATTCTGGAAGAACACAGCACTTCCTGAATAATCTTCACTTCCAAAACGAATATTGCCTGCCCAGATGCACACATATGCAGGATAACATTATGTTCTACTTTACTCTTAGGTTTCTACATACATGGATTTGGAGCCACTAAAGGGCACATCTCTTTCGATGACTCTGATTATGGGGATGCTCGGTATCAGTCGAATTCCTCTTCCCTGTGTGTGCCATATTTATAGATTGTGTTGTTGAATAATCTTTGATTATTCCTTTAAGGCAAGATTGATTAGAAAAGAAACAAAATTATTGAAGTTTTTATGGCCACCATAACAGTAAAGTGGTCATTCTGTGTAAGTTTATGAATGCAAACACAAAGTTACACTGTGACAGTCCCCTAAGTGCAGATCACAGGTTTATACTAAGATCTGATCACGATAGGCAGTCAGCCTGTACGTAATTAAAAATAGCATTCATTTTGGTTTTAATACGCATTTTAACCCCAATTAGCCTGTATTTTTTTTTTTTTTTACCTTTGCTATGTTCACCTTTATTTTAATATATTTAGGTTGGGATTTTTAAGGCACAAAAAGCAGGTGTAGTAAAAATATATAAACTTTATTTGTTACAAAAATAGGATTAAATTAGAAAATTTATATTTAAGTGAATAGGAATCAAAAAATCATGTACATATACAGTAGAATAGACCAATTGACAAAACAAGTGCACAAGACCTAATGTATTTCGGTACATATAGACCTTCATCAGAGGTATTATCTTGTATAGAGTAGGTCACATGATTCTGAAATATAAGAAACAGAGTGAAATATCACGCTTGTCAAAAAACAACTGTTATTAGTCAAGATATCTTTATGACCATACCTGTTCCAAAATAGAGAATAGGTATTCCAAAATAAAAAAGAATCCAATGGAAAATAGAATAAAAAGTAGGGCAAGGTTGTGGATTGGAAAGTGCTGCCTCATATACCCATGCCTTCCAGGACAGAATCACACACCCCCTTCCAACAAGAAATCCAGGTACCACCACTGGAGGAGGAAGCCAAGATATGAGCATATCTTGGCTTCCTCCTCCAGTGGTGGTATATGAGGCAGCACTTTCCAATCCACAACCTTGCCCTACTTTTTATTCTATTTTCCATTGGATTCTTTTTTATTTTGCAATACCTATTCTCTATTTTGGAACAGGTATGGTCCTAAAGATATCTTGACTAATAACAGTTGTTTTTTGACAAGCGTGATATTTCATCCTGTTTCTTATATTTCAGAATCATGTGACCTACTCTGTACAAGATAATACCCCTGATGAAGGTCTATATGCACCGAAATGCATTAGGTCTTGTGCACTTGTTTTGTCAATTGGTCTATTCTATATGTACATGATTTTTTGATTCCTATTCACTTAAATATACATTTTCTAATTTAATCCTATTTTTGTAACAAATAAAGTTTATATATTTTTACTCCTCCTGCTTTTTGTGCCTTAAAAATCCCAACCTGAGGGTATCTAAACACATTTGATTTAATTAGGGATGAAGGCATGTGGATGGGTACAACACAGGAGCCTTTACAATTATTTTTTTTTAATATATGAACTTTACTAAAAATGTTAACATATATTTGATTTGTTGTACCAAATGGGAATGAAATAGCAGAATAACATTTACACTTTGTCTTTTTAGTTATACTAGTTTTCTTAACTCCATGATGAAGGTAAAACAAATCTTAACACCTGAACCACATTTTGCAACTGTAGCCATGAGCTTCCTTGGAAGTGGCTGGTAGTTGTGGTTCCCCTTGCAGCTGCCCTCAATCTCACCATATCTCACACATCCGTAGACACTGACCAGGCCGGCTCTTATTTTTGTTGTTTTATTTAGGGGAAATAACTTGGATGGGGAAAAGGGGTGACTGTGGGATGTCCAAAGAATTATGGTACATGAACTTCATATACAATCCTGTATATGCACATTGACACTGCAGACTATCCTTCTGCAGACTGTTACTCCTCACAACTCTCCAGCACATCACTTGCTGACCGTTTCTCCTGCAGTTCTCTCTCCAGCACTGAACTTAGTTTCCAGCTCGAAAGGAAATTCATCAAGCTTCTCTACTCTTTTCTCTTCACAATGGCTAGCACATGGTGAGGCCTACACTGTGTCAGCAGGACCTCAGGACCACCCATTACAGGCCAGGGATCACGAGCCCCTGAATATATAGCAAAGTACTTGAGTGCTAGCCGGGCCTTTGATTGACTACAACTCCCAGCCCATTCCTCTTAGAGGTCCCACCGACCTGCTTTTCCTCAGTGACACTCCTTCCCCTGACTGGCTCCCAAGGCCTCCACAGACTTTCCAATATTCCTCTCCCAGCCTGCTCCAGCACTTTCTTCTCCAGCTCAAAGGGTCTGACACTCGCCGACACCAGTGGATCACTTTAAAGTCTCTCTCTGTAGCACCTCCACTGTTCTCCTGTTCACTTCACCCGAACCTCCAGGCCTCAAGGTCACCCCCCCAGATGGGGGCGACCTCCCAGGTAGAGGCCTCCACAGCGCCTCCTGCTACATCTCTAGCTTCCACCTGACATTCTCCCCCCAATTGGGCTGACTCAGAGTATTAAAGGAGGCCTGCCCCCTGCCAATCCTGCTTGGGGATTGACCAGGGCTCCTTAGAACACTCCAGATGGCTCCACCTATCTGCCAGCTCTCTGACCAGCAACCTTCCTCCAGGTTTCTAGAAAGAAGTTGGAGGTCCTGGTGACCTCATCTGTTGAACTAACTCATTCCTCCCTGAGCCACTCCTCCCGGCCCAGATCAAAACATTCAGGCCTGCACATACAGTCAGACCTGACTAAATTTTTCCTTCCCTAGCAAAACCCTGCTACAAAAATGCACCTATACTATGGGGGCACTACACAACTTTGACATGTGTTAGTAAAACTGTACATATCATCACCACATCATCATCATATCATCATTTGTTCAGGACAAATTTGGCTTTCATTTGTTGGTAAATGGTAATGGATATCTCAAAAGAACACTGGCCAAAAATAGTAAAAAAAATAATACTTTTTTTGTGGAAAATTAGCTCTATATTTCTTGCCATTGCCATAACCTACCACTCCTGAAGATCACAGTGATACCACATATGTGTATGTCATTTGTTGTTTGTACCTGTAGCTGGGCCCAGAATTATTTTCTGCTCATTTTATTTATTTGTTCTGTACCACTGACACTAACTGATACTGGTACTAAATTTAAAAAATTTGACCTAGATATTTGGCCCTGACCATGGCCTAGTTATTTTATCTATCTATATTTATTTTTTTTCACAGACTTTTACAATCTTCTTCTCTAGCAAGGAGACAAAGATATAATGTATATTTTTCTGCATTCAAGAGAAGGATCACAGGCGCGATCTGTACCATGACCAATCACAGCGATGGGCCAAGCAATGTACTGTATATGTTTTGCATGCTTTTTTCTCACTGTACCTTTTTAAATCTTTGGAAAATTAATAAACTATATATATTTACTGTATACCCACTTAGAATACCTCTCATTCAGCCCCACAATTCCCCTATCCATGTAAGCTGATTGGGTGAAAGGGCTGCTCAGATTGGCTCCTATAAATATCAATTGAAAATTGACTTTTGTTGAGTGAGGGGAAAGGGTAAGAGGGCCACCACAGCTCGAATTTTGACCAATTCAGTGGGAATTGATCAAATCCAAGCAGTGCCTGAGCAACTTAAAGCGGTTGTATGCCCCGCTTTGTGGTTTTTACCTACAGGTAAGCCTATAATAACGCTTACCTGTATATAAAATGAATATCTCCTAAACATACACCATTTAGAAGATATTCATCTTGCATGCAGCTGCTGACGTCAGCGGCACATGTGCTTCTTGCCGGAATTGAGTGCTCCTGCACGCATTCGCGAGAGTGACATCTTCGTGGCTCTGGCCACTAACAGCGCCGGAGCCTGCGAACATGTCAGCCCCCTCAGCGGTGACTGGGTGCCACTGCCGGGGCTTCATTCTAAGGTAAGTATTTCATAATGGGCTAGTATGTGATGCATACTAGCACATTATGCCATTATCTTGCAGGTTTTTTGGGGGGGGGGGGGGTTTCCCCAGGGTTTACTACCACTTTAAAGCCAAACTCGGTGCTGGAAGAAAAAGAAAACTTGCAGTGGGGCCCCTGCACTGCAATGTTAGTTTTATTCTTGTGCTCAGAGGTGGGCTTAAAGGGGATAGGAATTTTACTTTCAGTGTTTCTGTTGTGTATTTTGAAGATTTATATCTCCACAATGTCTATAGATACAGAGGTGAATAAGGGATTGTGTCAATATGCCTTTACTGCTTGTTAAAATATGTACAGTTAGGTCCATAAATATTTGGACACAGGCACAATTTTCATACTTATGGCTCTGTATACCACCAGAATAAAATTAAAACAAAACAATCCAAATGAATTTGAAGTGCAGACTTTCAGCTTTAAACAAAGGATTTAAGGTAAAACCCACACAAGAAGTAAACAAAAATTGTGTTATAGCTGCTGGTTGTAAAGATAATTAGTCCAAGTAAATATGAGAAAAATTAATTAAACCATGCTCATATAATAAAGTGCAATCGTGCACAAATATCAAACAAATCAAAATAACAGTGCAAAACCAATAAAAAACTTTGTAGAAATGAATCCAATTATAAAGTGCAATTAATATCAATAATTCATGAATAATATTAAAGTGCAATGTTTTATATATTAATAAACCATCCAGAAGCATAGGGTGACTAAAAAATTCTCCACCAAAAAGGGACACTGATCACACATCCTACTCACCAGATATCCAGGATCTCCGTTACAGAGATCATATGCGCATTGGATAGATGGTATTGGACAGCAGGACCGATCTCCATGGGTTTAAAAAGAAGCTCCAGATTCCAGACATATGCAAAAAGAATGGGAGGCTTCCATATTGAAAATTGCTAGGTACTTTATTAAAAATCGGCAAACATAAAGCCAATAAAAACAGCTAGGAACCAGGGGATGCGGATGCGCTCCTCCTGCGTTCCAATGAGCGGAAGTAACACACTGTGTGTCACGCTACCCAATGCCGTTTCGTCAGCCGTGCTGACGTCATCAGGGGTCTCCCGCCAATGCACTCCTCCTGCGTTCCAGTGAGCTGAAGTGGAACATAAATATCAAGTATAAATTTTAGGAACTGCAACCATTTTTATACACCCCCCCCTTTCAGGGGCTCAAATGTAATTGGACAAATGAAAATAATCATAAATAAAATGTTAATTTTTTATATTTTGTTGAGAATCCTTTGCTGGCAAGGGCTGCCTGAAGTCTGGAACCCATGGACATTACCAAAGCCTGGGTTTCCTCCTTCCTGATGCTTTGCCAGGCTCTCAGATGTCTTCACTTGTTCTTTGTGGTTCTGTCTGCCTTTAGTTTTGTCTTTAGCAAGTGAAATGCAAGCTCAATTGGGTTGAGATCAGGCGATTGACTCGGCCATTGCAGAATATTCCACTTCTTTCCCTTCAAAAGCTCCTGAGTTGCTTTCTGCAATGTGTTTTGGATCATTGTCCATCTGTACTGTGAAGCGCCATCCAATCAACTCTGCTGCATTTGGCTGAATCTGGGCTGACAGCATTTCTCTAAACACTGCAGAATTTATCCGGCTGCTTCTGTCTTCTATCACATCATCAATAAACACCAATGACCCTGTGCCACTGGAAGCCATGCATGCCCATGCCATCACACTGCCTCCACCATGTTTTACAGATGACGCTGTGTGCTTTGGATGATGAGCTGTTCTAGGCCTTCACCACATTTTTTTCTTCCCGTCATTCTGGTACAGATTAATCTTAGTTTCATCCATCCAAAGAATGCTTTTCCAGAACTGGTATGGCTTTTTTTTTGGCAAAGTCTAATCTGGCTTTTCTATTCTTCAGGCTTATGAATGGGTTGCACCTTATGGTGAACCCTCTGTATTTGCTCTCATTAAGTCTTCTCCTGATTGTAGACTTTGACAATGATATACCCAGCTCCTGGAGAGTGTCCTTCACTTGTCTGGATGCTGTGAATGGGTTTTTCTTTACCATAGAGAGGATCCTGCGCTCATCCACCACTGTTGTCTTTCATGGACATCCAGGCCTTTTTATGTTGCTGAGCTCACCAGTGCTTTCTTCTTTCCTCAGAATGTACCAAACTGTTGATTTGGCCATTCCTAATGTTGCTGCTATCTCTCTGATGGACTTTTTAAAATTTTAAAGCCTTACAATGGCCTGTTTCACTTGCATGGACAGCTCCTTTGAAAGCCTGATGTAGGTTCACAACAATATATTCCAAATGCAAATACCACACTTAGAATCCACTTCAGACCTTTTACCTGCTTCATTGATGAAGAAATAATGAAGGAGTAGCCCACACCTGGCCATGAAACAGCTTTCAATTCAATTGTCCAATTACTTTTGGTCCCTTGAAAAAGGGGGGTTGGCTATTCTTAAGAGCTGTAATTCCTATACCCTTCCTCTGATTTGGGTGCACATACCCTCAAATTAAACCTGAGAGTGTGTACTTTCATATCCATTATATAACTATAGCTTGAATATGTTTTGGTAAATACCTGAAAAAAAAATTGTGCCTGTGTCTAAATATATATGGACCTAGCTGTAAATACCTTACTGTGCAGTCTGGGCTCGGCTTCTCTTTAGGACTACTATGAATATGATTGCTTGTCCTCATGGCCAATCGCTTCCTGATTGGCAGGGAGGAGAATCAGGAAGACGATAGCGAATATTAATTTGTTATTGTCACAAAACTGGGTGACTGGGTTGTCCCTGGGTTGTCCCCTATGTGATGGAAAAAAAAAAGTTAAGTAAAAATATATATTTTTTTTAATTTAAAAAAATTAAAGTTACACCCAAGCACATACAACCCCCCCCCCCCCAAAAAAATTGAGGTCCCCTCACCCCACATATACGCACATACAAACATAAACGAACGCGGCGGGGAGCCTACACCTGAAAACGACAATTTTTACATATCGCCACGCATACAATAATTCTAGCACCAGACCTCCTTCGTAACGCTAAACAAATGACTTATAGGGGCTTTTAGAGCATCACCTATGGAAAATACAGGGTATTGAAATGTTTTTTTTTAATAAATCTCTCCATGGTACAAGAATGCGTGTGCCAGCAAGTGCCCATTCCATAACAGAATATGCAAGACAGGTGTTCAATGCCCCCCGGACCCTAGGAAATAGCCTATGTAAGGAAAATAAACCCAGTCGTCCCGCAGTCCCAGTCTCAATGGCTATCAACCACCATGCCATGGTGTCCTCTTCCAACCATTTATTCCAAATTTTGTTAAACTTCCGTGGGCAGCCCCTGTTGGTATAGGTAGATTTGTAAAGAGGTAGCTGTGAATTTACAAGTTGTTTCCAATAAGCAACTGTAAGAGCCGAGGGCTTCCTCCAGTGAAGTGTAATCGCCTTCCTGGCGTAACAGAGCAGAAGGCCTATTAGTGTCCTGCCGGCATTCGTGTTTGTGAGACCCTCGACCAGTCCCAACAAACAAGCTTGTGGTGGGGGGGGGGGGGGAAGAAATTCCAGTAACGTCATTAATAATGCTTACCACAGTGCCCCAAAATGGCTGGATCATTGGACACATCCAGAAGGTGTGTAAGAAATCTCCCCCGGCTCTACCACAGCACCAACACATTGGGGAGACATCAGGGTTTATGCGATGCACTCTGAAAGGCGTAAAATGAGCTGAAAGGAGCATCCCACATATCTGACCAATCCCCATAGTCCATTTCCAGTATGTCTGTCAGACACTTATTCCGGAGTGCGGTCAGGTTAGGCAGTGCTACCATCAATAAATGAGAATACGACCTTATATAAGACATGGATCCAAAGGGCTATACATACCACTTACTCCACTTTCGCGAGAGGGGTCTCTATTCTTATTAGTAAGAGTGTTCCATGTACCATACACCAGGTGCTCTCAGACCCCGGAGGTAGATATCTGGCTATAGTGGTTGAATTTTACCAGGTTAAGCTACTTATAGTGAATGTTTACATACCTCCTCCGTTTAGTCACCAAATATTAATTTGACCTGTTGATCAAATTAGCCCCATGGGCGTTCCTACCAACAGTTTGGATTGGGGACTACAACGCAATTCCAGACTTCGCGTTGGACTCCTCCAACCCAAATAGCGGTAACTCTACAGAAATTTGTTCATGGGCTTCATCGGCTGGTTTTTCAGAATTGTGGCGCGGAAAACACCCAGCAACGCGTGCATACTCCCACTTATCAAAAACCCATTGCTCTGCAGCCAGGATATACTTGGCCTTCGCCAATGCCCCATTGCTAACATTACTTCAGGACATAGAATACCTTGCAGGAGGTATTTCAGACCATAACCCTATGATTTTATCCTTGGGGGTGGGGTATGCTAATGGTAACGGTTTATGGAGACTGGCACCAGGCTGGCTTCAGGAGGAACAATTTACTTCTCGGCTCCAAACTCCTATAAGTTCATACTGGGTAACTAATATAGATACCACTTCTCCCCCAATAGTGTGGGACGCATTTAAAGCGGCAACGCGGGGTGAATGTATTTCAGCCATTAAGTCAGCCTGCAAAAACCATAACGAGGTAGTTAACGGGTTAACGGATAGAGAGAAAGAGTGTGCAGCAAGGCATGCTGAGTCTCCCTCAGTTGAGTCACTTACGGCTTTGCTGGAGGCACAGCATCTCCCCTCCCTGCACTACTCAGATTTGGCACATACACAAGCCAGGCACAAAGCAGAGTCTCTATTTATCCAAGGTGACAAAAATGGTAAACTTTTAGCACTATTGGCTTCTGCTCATCAACAAATCCCGAATATTTCTGCTATTAGAAATCTATCGGCACAGTTAATTTCAGACCCGTCTGGGATAATGGCGGAATTTGTACAGTTTTTCTCCTCACTATATGCCCCATTCCGCCATATGACCAGGATGCCCTGAATTTGCTGCTAGACAATTTGCCCATCCCGGTATTAACAGAAGAAGATAGGAAGGCTATGGATGCCAAGATCACCCCTTCAGAAATACAATCAGCCATTGCCACCTTTCCTCCTGGAAAGGCCACAGGACCAGATGGTTTTCCCCCTGATTTTTATAAGACATATGCAGAGACCCTGGCTCCCAGGCTTGGAGCCCTATTTGACTTTTGTTTAGACCAACTGTTCACTCCCCACTTTCTGTCACTTCCTTTCAGTTATCTGCACACACTTTTCCTTTCTCTGCACCACCATCACCCTCTGTTAGGAACGCTTTCACCAGTTGGTGGCACTGTAGCCCCCACACCTAGGGGCTGCAGTTCCAGTGTCCACCAGCAGGTGTCTCTTCGCAGTCGGGACCTGATATCATCTCCTGCAATCAAGCATCACCTGAGACTGTTTGCAGGAAGTGTATTTAAACCAGGGAGTGCTGTGCTAGCTTGCCTTGGTATTGTTCCTCGTGCCTCTGTATCCTGAGACCTGCACCCGGAAACCTGCATCGTCCTGCTCCCCAGTTCCCTCTGACTGATCTCCTGTGGATGACCCTGGCCTGGCTTGAAGTTTATGGTTTGGACTTTCCTTACTGCTCTAGTTATATGCTTTTGGTTGGCTTCACTATTTCTATTTTGGTTGTGCGTTTTAGTTCACTGTCACACCTTATAATAAATCCTCTTATTTTAGTTACGCTTTTGTTTGGTATTTTCTGTGCAGTCCACACATTTCTGGTCACACCAGTTTTCTGACATAATACCAAGGCCATTCCTGACCAGAAGTGGCTGCACAGAAAAGCAATCTTGTTTTGGCTGGTTGTGACAATATGCGTTTGGAAGAGGTTATTTATTTTTCTCTGCTGCTGACAGAGGATCGTGACCATTGCTGCCAGGCATTAAGAGTGGACCAGTGACCAGCTAATGGAGTGTATGCGTCTTGCTCATTCCCTGGTTGATCAGGGCAGTGTGACATTTGGAGAGGTTCAGCCTTTGATTCAGCTGTGTGCAGAGTTTGCTTTATCAAATACGCCTACCGGCGGCGATGATTATAAACCGCCCTTCGATGTCTGTCAGGTGGCGTCGCTTGTCTGGCTCCTGGAAGACGATAGAAGTTATTTTGTTGAACATTACTCTGCGTTTTCACAAAAGGCTCTGTTAGACTGTATCAACGCAGTAAACTTTTTGGTCAGACGAGGAGAGTGTAAATTGACATTTGTTCAGCCTCTACTTCAAACCTGGTTGAATCTGTCCTCCTCAGTATCTGTTGACATGCATCCATCCATTAGCCACCAGTTTGTCCAGAGGTCTCTCTCTCCTTCACCTACAGCAACCACAGTCACAGTCCAATATACTCTGCTACCAACCAAATATCAGTACCCCACTCCCACCTGCTGCACCTACCCTGCCTTTAACCCACCTACCTCATCTTCTCTGCTTACAACCAGTTCACAAAGATCAACCTTAGCGACCGCTCCCTCTTTCTTACCATACTCCAGCCATACTCTCCCATCAGCTGCACCCCCTACTTACAGCCCGGCAGACACATACAGAAATTCAATGGTTAAACCTAAAAAGAAACGGAAGTTTTTTCCAACCGGCACAATTCAGCCAATATCCAGCCCTGTTTTCACACCAGCCGATCTGTTCCAGCCTGCCTCCACACCAGCCGATCTGTTCCAGCCTGCCTCCACACCAGCCGATCTGTTCCAGCCTGCCTCCACACCAGCCGATCTGTTCCAGCCTTCCTCCACACCAGCCGATCTGTTCCAGCCTGCCTCCACACCAGCCGATCTGTTCCTGCCTGCCTCCACACCAGCCGATCTGTTCCTGCCTGCCTCCACACCAGCCGATCTGTTCCAGCCTGCCTCCAGACCAGCCGATCTGTTCCAGCCTGCCTCCACACCAGCCGATCTGTTCCAGCCTGCCTCCACACCAGCCGATCTGTTCCAGCCTGCCTCCACAACAGCCGATCTGTTCCAGCCTGCCTCCACAACAGCCGATCTGTTCCAGCCTGCCTCCACAACAGCCGATCTGTACCTGTCTGATCCTGTGCCCGATGCCTTGGTGCCCGATGACCCGATGCCCTCTGATCTTGTGCCCGCTGATCTTGTGCCCGATGACCCGATGTCCGATGACCTGGTGTCTGATGACCCGGTGCCCGCTGATCCTGTGCCTGATGGCCCGATGACCTGGTGTCCGCTGACCTGGTGACTGCTGATCCTGTGCCCGCTGACCTGGTACCTGATGATCCTGTGCCTGACGATCCTGTGCCTGACGACCTGGTGCCTGCTGATCCTGTGCCCGCTGATCCTGTGTCCGGTGACCCGGTGCCCGCTGATCCTGTGCCCGCTGTCCTGGTGCCCGATGATCCTGTGCCCAATGATCCTGTGCCTGGTGCCCGCTGATCCGGTGCCCACTGATCCTGTGCCTGATGATCTGGTGCCCGATGACCTGGTGCCCGATGACCCGGTGCCTGCTGATCCTGTGCCCGATGACCCGGTGCCTGCTGATCCTGTGCCCGATGACCCGGTGCCTGCAGATCCTGTGCCCGATGACCCGGTGCCTGCAGATCCTGTGCCCGATGACCCGATGTCTGCTGATCCTGTGTCCGCTGTCCAGCCTGCTGTTTTGATGCCTGATGTTAGGGAGTCTGCAGTCCAGCCTGGTGTTCTGATGCCCGCTGTCCAGCCTGTGTACCGGCGCCCGCTGTCCAGTCTGATCTGGTTCCTGATTCCCAGCCTGCTGTTCTGGTGCCTGCTTTCCAACCTGCTGATCCTGTGCCCGCTGTTCAGTCTGCTGATCCTGTGCCTGCTGGCCAGCCGGATGTGTTCAAGTTTGTGAATGACCTATGGAACCCCAGCATTGAGGTACCTAACCTGTTACCAGACCCAGGCGGTGGAATTCCGGGAGTCTTTCTGGATCCCGGCAGCAGGGCCTCTGATCTGGAACCTGGCATTCCTTGGACTCGTAAGACACTGTCATTCGGGACTCTTGTTGCTATGGCTGGTTGGAGCATCCGGAGGTCGCTCCTTCGAGGGGGGGTACTGTTAGGAAGGCTTTCACCAGTTGGTGGCACTGTAGCCCCCACACCTAGGGGCTGCAGTTCCAGTGTCCACTAGCAGGTGTCTCTTCGCAGTCAGGACCTGATATAATCTCCTGCAATCAAGCATCACCTGAGACTGTTTGCAGGAAGTATATTTAAACCTGGGAGTGCTGTGCTAGCTTGCCTTGGTATTGTTCCTTGTGCCTCTGTATCCTGAGACCTGCACCCGGAAACCTGCATCGTCCTGCTCCCCAGTTCCCTCTGACTGATCTCCTGTGGATGACCCTGGCCTGGCTTGAAGTTTATGGTTTGGACTTTCCTTACTGCTCTAGTTATATGCTTTTGGTTGGCTTCACTATTTCTATTTTGGTTGTGCGTTTTAGTTCACTGTCACACCTTATAATAAATCCTCTTATTTTAGTTACGCTTTTGTTTGGTATTTTCTGTGCAGTCCACACATTTCTGGTCACACCAGTTTTCTGACACCCTCCTGCTTCCCTCCTTTCCTTTCCTTGGTTACCATGCCACCTGACACTCCTTTGTGCTGGTTTGCAGGCTGCGGGTTTCCACTTCCTCAGCTCCCGGTGGGGCCCCGACGCCGGGGTCAGGGCCCTCGCCACTCCGCTGGGACATGGGAGTGGCCGTTCCGGTTCCTGTGGGTGCTATGGTAGGTGTCTCCTATTATGATTATCCCTCCCCCACCTCATGGTCTCACACCAACCTAATGGTTATGTAATATTATATGACCTTACAGATACATCTTGATGCAAGTTCCAATGGCCCCTGACGAGTGGCACTGGCCACGAAACGCGTAGGACCCTTCATTGGGGCAAACAATGCATCTACTGTCTTCTTAATCCCACTGCTATCCTTCATTGGTCTAACCATGCCTTTTGTTGGGGGGGTTACACCATTGGCTAACCTGTTTTATTCTATTTTATATATTTAACATGTGTGGAACATTGATGTACTCTGCATTGTCTTACCAGTTGTATTTTTTACATTAAAACTTTGCTGCTCTGTACCAACACATTGTATGCCTGAAGCCTCATTTAAAGTCCCAAACCCTGTCCGTTATGATTTAGTCTAGGGACGGAGGTACTGTTCCTAACTGTATTCAGACCTCATGCAAAGTCCCACCCATGTGGTTGCATGTTTTTTCCCCCCCTGTATTGTTTACTTAGACCACAATTCATGTTTGAAGCCTATGTAGTCCTCCTCTTGAAGCCGTGTAAAGACCCTCTAGACTGCTCCTCGTATCGCCCCATAGCCCTATTAAATATGGATCTAAAAATTCTAACTAAAGTACTGGCCTCTAGGTTGGCAAAAATGGTATCGTCATAAGTAGATATAGATCAGATGGGATTCATGCCAGGCAAATACTAACCTCCGTAGGATATTCACACATTTGCAAATCCCAAACACAGGCCCAACCCAGAGAATAATGGCCTCAATTGATATAGAGAAGGCCTTTGATTCGGTGGATTGGCCCTTCGTGCATAAGGTCGTAGAACGCATGGGATTTGGCCCTGGCTTCAGGGGATGGATCATGCTATTATATAGTTCCCCCAGGGCAGCCATTAGAATAGGTTCTGCAACATCCCCCTGCTTTAACATTAGACGAGGCACTAGACAGGGTTGCCCGTTGTCGCCCTTCCTGTTCGCTTTGGTCATGGAACTGGTGGCTATTGCACTCAGAACGGTGACCCCAAAAGGAGCTATTCAAGTAGGTTCTATCAATGAGTGTCTAGCACTCTACGCTGACAACTTCATTCTCTTCCTCAAAGACCCGGGACCCTCCTTACAGTCAGCTCTTACCATTCTAAACGAGTTTGCCATATTTTCCGGGCTGAGAGTAAATTGGGGAAAATCATCCATACTGCCATTAGATGAAGGGGCCAGGGCAGCCGCAGATCCAACCCTACCACTAAATTGGGTCTCTTCCCTTACATATTTGGGAGTTAGGATATCAGCTAACATTAAAGATTATGTCTCGGGGCGTGGCTTGCAGCTCATGGAGTAGGTCACGTGGCGTGATAGCTCCGCCGTTAATCCTGTCTATTCCCCTGTTACCAGCATCCTGAAACTCTCTCCTGCAGCACGGAGATCCTTGTACAACGCTCTCCTGTCTGGTGCCTTCATTGCCGGGGAGATCATGTCCCGTAAGGCTCCCAAAGATTTGCAGACAGCGTCGGACCATGCGGGGCAAGATGGCGCCCACTCACAGCGTTCGGCGAAGGAAGCTGCCATGAAGCTCTTCTCCAAAACCCCTGGCAAGGATCATCCCCCCAAGGCGATGCTGCATGCCCTGGAGGCTGCTGACCAGGACTGTGTACCCGGAGAGTCGGAAGCTCCATGGCCTGATAACCCGGAGGCCGCATCTGCCTGGGACGCAGTGAGTACACCTGCCACTATAGGCTTGGTCGGCAATGGGGAGGATGTCAGCTCTCCCACCCCTGAGCCCACACTGCGGGACATATTTATAGCTGTCACCTCCTG
This sequence comes from Glandirana rugosa, assembly GCA_018402905.1. Classification (NCBI taxonomy): domain Eukaryota; kingdom Metazoa; phylum Chordata; class Amphibia; order Anura; family Ranidae; genus Glandirana; species Glandirana rugosa. Next base: position 217,552 of record BLSH010354574.1, on the reverse strand, counting down.
TAATGCCTCTGTCACGGCCCTGACTTCTGAGATTAGGGGGGTGAAACTGGAACTGAATCTAGTAAGACAGGATATGCAGAAGCTGAGAGACCGCACTGCAGCTCTTGAGGACAGGGTGAGCAATGTGGAGGATGAGGTGGCGCCATTACAGAGAGAGCTGCGCCATGTTCAGTCGGTCTCTGCGGGCCATGCGGCCCGCCTGGAAGATATGGAAAACCGGCAGAGACGCAATAATGTTCGGGCGGTAGGCATACCGGAGAAAATTGAGGGCAAAAACCCGGTCGCGTTCATGGAAAAGTGTCTCCTTTCTACTTTTGGCAGGGACGCCTTCTCCTCTATGTTCGCCATAGAACGGGCCCACAGGGTCCCTCCTAGACCACCACGCCCTGGGGAGCCTCCGCGACCCTTCCTTTTTAAGTTACTGAATTTTAAGGACCGGGATGCTGCACTGTCCCTGGCCAGAACCAAGGGTGATCTCATGAAGATGGATAATGCACGTATCTCATTCTATCCGGACTTTTCCGCTGAACTCCAACGCCGCAGAGCCAAATTCACAGAGGTGAAAAAACGCCTCAGGCACTATGAAGTCGCATATGCCACGTTATACCCTGCCAAGCTTCACATAGCGGTTAATGGAGAAACCAAGTTCTTTGACAACCCTGCTCAAGCATCTGACTGGCTGGATCGAATGGAGCACACTCTCCCGAAGGCATCTCATCCCACGGCCTGATTTTCTCCCATATTGTTACATTAGTCCGGCACCCTACTCTACGGAAGCCCTCTCACACGAGGTAAGCTAGGTCGGTCAGTCTACGAACTCGTCCCAACAGTTTCTTGAACCAAAGAGGTAATTGGCGATACACTTCGAACCGTCCCATATTGCACCGTATACGCTGAAGTATCACGGACTCCGCAAAAAAGTGGAGACACTTAAACCGAGACGCCGCAACCTCAAGTCGCCTTTTCAGGCCTATCTTACTCTATGCACGTAATAGGTAGAAGTACTCTAGTGGGAACCAAGACCGGTCCCTGTCACGTCGTAGGGCCAGGAATTTTAAGTCATTGAATTTTTCCTTCCCAGCGCCTCCGAGGGGTCCCGCACCACCAGAT
>BLSH010354574.1:196570-212523 GCA_018402905.1 Glandirana rugosa | reverse complement strand
TTTTATTTCGTTGCTTAAGAGCAAGATGCATGACTCTATATAAGGCACTCTGTTACATGTTCCTTTATGTTACTAAATATGCAGGCTGGGGACATTAACACATGTGCTGATCCCTTTTTTCTTTTATTTCTTGATTTATTTCCCCTGGTGCCTGTATACTGCTACATTATATTTGTACTGTTTTATATTTTTATTCAATAAAAAAATTTTTTGTGATTAAAAAAAAAAAAAGATTATGTCTCACTAAACCTGTTCTCCTTACTTACTATTTTTAAGCAAAAGATCCAGATATGGGAAAAATTCCCATTATCTTTGATTGGGAGAATAAACTTACTGAAAATGAAGTTTCTACCTATTGTATTGTATTTCCTCAGGAATGCACCAATTTGGATTTCTAATTTCTTTTTCAGTAAGTTGAACAAACTAACCAGCTAATTTTTGTGGTCCCCTGGAATACCTAGCATAAGTCTTAGAACGTTACAGGAACCCATTGGACAAGGGGGACTGGCCCTGCCTGACTGGCAGAAGCATTTCCTTGCTGACCAAATGGTAATTGTGCATAGATGGCTAGCGGCGGAGGATGGTGACTCGGCCACAGTGCTGGAAGCAGCATACTTGGGGTCCTATGAGAACCTGCGACTGGCTGTCTTTAGGGGAGCCAGTCCGGGTAATCCCTTGACTACTTCCATGAAGGCAACGGTCAAAGCATGGGATATGGCAAAGAAACTGGCTTGCCCCAGCTACCAGGGCTTTTCCCCATCAACATATAAGTGCAATAATCCCTGCGCAAGGACTAGGAATATGTATAGACTGCGGCCTTCCAGTAACTTCCTACTAGAGGAAGTAATATGATTATAAAGAAGGAGTGGGAATGGCGCTGTCTTGTATTAAAAACAATAAGGTGCTAGTAGTATAATAATATAGAAGTGCTAAAAGTGCAAAATAATTCAATATAGGTGTTCCTTGTATTCCGTGTTAAAATGTCCGTAAAAAGTCCGTAAAAATATTTCACAGTAAATAATGAGTGTGGTTGTAGAGTTCACTTGTTCAATGTGCAGTTAACCATAATTTTATATACCATAAAGTAAGATATAAGAATTATAAAACCATTTGGTATCTATAATGCAGTGTCCGTAAAAAGTCCGCAAAAAATCTCTATAAAGTGGATGTCAAGCAATTTTGTGAAATTTTAAAATAAGGGTTTTTTGGGTGTGCAAATATATCTGAACGTATAAAAATGTATAAGGAGCATTAATTTGGTGTTTACCATCTATCTGTGATAAAAAACAAACAAAGTGGATATACAGTCGCATATATAGTATTAAGAGGATTCATACACCAATAGCAATGTTAAGTTCTGAGCAATGTTAAGTTTTCCCCATCAACGCCTGTCAGGATGAACCCTAGGCTCCCTCAGTTTTACCATTATCCAGACCCAGTGGTATGGGCAACAAAAGGAATAAAAACTCTTGGTGATATAACTATAGAAGGAGAACTATTATCCTTTGATCAACTAAAAGCGAGACACGATCTCCCTAATGTCTACTTTTTCCACTATCTTCAGCTGCATCATGCATTCAAGGCACAGTTCGCAGCTGAAGTGGTGGAGACTCTGCCTTCCGACTTTGAAAACCTTTTGTCCACAGTGGACCTCCCTAAGACACTCTCAACAGTATATAAAGAGCTAGTTAAGATATCTCCTCTGGTAGTAGCGAAGTGTTGGGAGCATTGGGCTCTTGAGGTTCCTGGTCTGCAGAGCGATGAATGGGAGGACATTTGGGATTGACCATTTCAGCACCTGGTCTCAGCCCGATATAGGCTAATACAGTTTAAATTCCTCCATATGTCATATTTCACCCCAGCCAGACTTGCAAAAATATACCATACAGCATCAGCAGAATGCTGGCGATGTACTCACTTGCCAGCTAATGCTGAGCACATATTCTGGTCGTGTCATCAGATCCAGGCATTCTGGTCAGAAGTAACATCATGTATCTCTACCCTCCTATGAATCCCCATTCCAAGGTCAATTAGGGTGTGCCTGCTGGGGTTGGTAGATGAAATTGTTCAATCCAGACCACACAAAACCCTGGTTATTCTATGCCAAAAAGGCTATTCTTCTAAAATGAAAAAATATTGTTGCTCCAACACTACTTTTCTGGAAGGGGTTGGTCAATGCCATGGTGCCATTTTATAGGGCAACCTATCTTGCGAGAGGCTGTGAAATAAATTTGATAAGGTGTGGCATACTTGGATATCTTCATCCTCCACTGTGGGGTAGGGCTTTTGAATGAACTAGAGTCAAACTGCATTTATTCAATCATAGGGCTTGTGAATCTTTCTGGAGGCATGTGGCCTAGGTACTCCTGGAATGTATAGTAGTCACCTGTACATACAGAAATTCCTGGAATGAGCTGTTAAACATATTGGTCAGTCAGGGAGATTTGTTTATTCATATTGGGCGCTGACTAATAAATTCATCTTAGAGGTCAAGTCATAGGTCGAACTAGCTCAGGTTGGAGGGTGGGGGATGACTGTTCAGAGCTTGAATGTTTTAATTATGGGCCCTGCAAGGTCCTTGACATGGAGCTGGCCCATAATACAACGTAAAAGCTGGTTTAGTAAGTGAGTTGAGCGCAGGAGCATCTCAAGATCTGAACATTTCAAAGATATAGAGTGGTGAGAGAATTGGCTACCGAAGGCTTGAGCAAGCTGCATATGCCTGAAAAAGTAATGGAGAGGTATCCTATAGGTAGTTTGGAAAAGAGGGTATGGGAGCAGGTTTCCGTTCTCCGTTATATGTGAGATGGACCGTAGCCGGTATATTGCCCAAATCTGAGGTTCTGAGAGTGCGTAAAAATGAGGGAGAAGGAAATTGTCCCAGAGGGGGGTGTTCAGGGACAAGGTATGGGAACTCCTGTTTTCCAGGCGCAGCTCCTGGTTCCAGGCTTAAATCGTGGTTACCATTGAGGGGGTGAGTGGGTATGAAGCTTTAAGACCACGATATATTAATAATTGCAATGCCTCCAAATGAGCCCAATATAGCTGCCTCCAACATTGTACATGAATTAGTAACCTCAGGTCTCAACCACCAATGAGCCGTTACCAGCTGCGTAGCTAAAAAGTACTTATGACTATCAGGTAAGGCTAACCCTCCATGCAAGGTGGGTCTCATCAAGGTAGTGAGTTTATAACGTGGGGCTTGGGACCCTCACAGAAAGGAGGAGATCGACCTATTGAATTGTAGAAAAAATTATTTTGGGATCCACTGAGGTGAGTGGCGATAAAGGTAGGTGAACTTGGGGAGCAATTTAATCTTCAGGAGATTCATTTGTCCTAACAAAGACAATGGCAGTCTACCCCACGCCTTCAGCCTGGCCTTCATCTCCTGCATTACCGGCATTAGATTAAGCGAGACATAATCAGAGGCCCTGTGTGAGACAATCACTTCCAAGTATCAAAATTTTCAACCCATTGTAAAGGAAGATTAGGTCAAGCATTTGAAATAGCAGCATCACTAATCGGGGACAGTACTGACTTATGCCAATTGACTCTTAGTCCTGTGACTACTGAGAAGGGGTTGAGAACATGAAGCGCACCCCGCAGCGAAGGGCCTGTGTCATGTAAAAACAGTAGCATATCATCAGCGTACAGGGCCACCCGTTCCTCGACCCAGCCCACCCGGAGTCCACAAATATGAGAGGAAACACGTATGGCCTCCGCTATGGGCTCAATGGCCATGGCGAAAAGGGTCAGCGAAAGAGGGCAGCCCTGCCTTGTGCCACAAGCCAAGTGCAGAAGTGCCAAAAGGGCACCTCCAAGCCTGATCGAGGCTGTAAGTTGGGAATATAAAACTTTTATCCATTGAATAATCCGCAGTGGCAGACCCATCTTACGCAGCACTTCCCAAAGTTAAAGCCATTCAACTGTATCGAATGCCTTCTCAATGTAAAGCGATGCAACCGCTCTAGTACTAGTGTGTAGAAGTTGGGCGTGAATATTTGTGAACAGCCTACGGATATTGATGTCTGTAGATCTATGTGGCATAAAGCCCATTTGGTCAGGGTCAATAAGCAAACCAATAACCTGACTGAGTCTTGAATTCAACAGCTTTTTCAAAATCTTCAGGTCACAATTTAGTAGAGCTATAGGCCGATATGAGGCTCTCTGTGCAGGGTCCTTGAAGGGCTTATAGATCAGTGTAATGTGTGCATTCTGCATAGAGGGAGGCAGCAAATCTTCTTTAATGCTCCGCATGTACAATGCAGCTAACTTGGGAGCTAGCAAGTCGGAGTGGGTTTTGTAAAAGTTGATGGGGATGTATTATGTACCAGGTAGGGAGTCTGACGGCAGGGGTGGCCTCTCCTACGACCCCGGTTCGAGGGGCCACTGGGAGTGAGACAGCAGCCACAAGAGCACGGGGAGGTATGAGTGCCTGTGGTATGTCCACTAGCTGAAGGTCTGTAGGATTGCTGGAGATGGAGATGACCTGCAGGGCTAGCGGTTCAGCCAGGAAGAAGCAGTCCGGAAGAGGCTGGAGAAGACTTGCGGAGCTAGAAGCTACAGAGGTCTGGATGGCCACAGACACTGGAGAAGAGTCAGGTGCAGGTAGGGTTGGCAACAAGCTGGCAGCGAGGTACAGAGGAGCAGGCAGAAGAGTGGTCGGGACAAGCCAGGATTGGGTAGAGGCAGAAAGCAGAAAGGTCTGGACAAGCCGGGTTGGTAACGGATCAGGAACAGATATCAGGCAACAGATAAACATGGGTAACGCTGTAGATCAGACAGCACCCGTTCTGAAGGCTAGCAGGGTTTAAATGGCTGTTCTGGCGCACAAACGCGCGCCAACGCACCAATGGAAGAAGAAGTTTTCAGATGTGCCTCTCCCGAGGGGAATCCAGAAGACGGCCCCCCCCCCTCTTACGGGCAGCCTCCGGATGCCCAGTTAGGTTCTACTATGCAGGTGGCTGCGAAAAAAGGCATTTACCAGATCCGAGGCATGTAGGTTTTGTTCGGGCTCCCAGGAATTTTCCTCGGCTCCATAGCCCTTCCATTTAATCAGATACTGTAATTGCCCCCTTTTCCTTCTACAGTCCAGTACAGCCTCCACCTCAAACTCTTCATCCCCATTAATCATTATAGGCGCAGGTGGACCTGTCTCGCAATCAGGAAAAGAGTCTGGCACCACAGGCTTCAATAAGGAGAAATGGAATACTGGGTAAATATTAAAAAGCTTTCAGGCAGAGACAGTTCATAAAAGACATCATTAACTCTCCTTTTGACAGGGAATGGTCCCACATATTTAGGCCCCAGCTTCCTTGATGGGCATGCCAGCTTCAGGTTGGTTGTAGCCAGTCATACTTGGTCTCCACCTTGTAAAATTAGTTCCCACCTCCTTTCCCTATTGAAAATTCTTTTACTGTCTTCTTGTGCCTTGCACATAGCCTCCTGTAGCAGTTTGTTGTTGCGGGCAAAGAAGTGCAGGGTGCATTGAACAGCAGGCACGGAGGACTCGGAGATCAAATCTGGCAGGAAAGTAGGGTGAAAACCAAAGTTTGCAAAGAAAGGAGATTGCTTGGTGGCAAAATGGTAGGAATTGTTGTAGGCAAATTCTGCCATCGGCAGAAGGGACAACCAGTCGTCTTGGACAAATGATGAAAAACAACGGAGGTATTGCTCCAGAGTTTGGTTTGTCCGCTCCGTTTGCCCATTGGACTGGGGATGGTAGGTCAATGACAGAGATACTTTTATTTTCAGGATTCCGCACAGGGCCTTCCAGAATTTTGAGGTGAATTGCACCCCTCGGTCGGAAACAATGTCTATGGGAACACCATGGAGCCAGACGATCTCCTTAATGAACACCTGGGCAGTCTCTGGAGCAGAGGGGGTTCCTTTTAAGGGCAGGAAATGGGCCATCTTTGTCAGCCGATCGGCCACCACGAAGATGGCCGTGCATCCCTTAGAGAGAGGCAGCTCTACTAAAAAATCCATAGAGATCATGGCCCAAGGTCGGTCTGGTACTGGCAGAGGTCGAGGCAAGCCCCAGGCCTTGTTCCGGGGAACCTTGTTTCGGGTGCAGATGGAGCAGGAGTTAATGTACTCTTTACAGTCCTTTTCCAGGTCGGGCCACCAGAAGGTGCGCTGCACCAGCTCTAGGGTCTTGTGGATCCTGAAGTGTCCTGCCAAGGGATGATCATGATATAGACCTAGGATGCTTACTCGGACCTCTTTCGGGACAAAGATTTGGTTCTCTTTTCACAGAAGACCCTCTCTGACCTGCAAGGTGTTTCTGATGAAGCTGGGAGTTCCTATAGAGGCCTGCTTCAGCTGCAACAAAAGGCCAGTTTGGAGAAGCAGGAAATTCCCAGCTGACGGGATGGTATCGGGTGTCGCCGACTCTTTAGGATCCTCAAACATGCGTGATAACACATCAGGCTTGACATTTTTAGATCCTGGCCGGTATGTTATGTGGAACGAGAATCTCGAGAAAAACAATGCCCATTGGGCCTGGCGGGGTCTGAGGTGTTTGGCAGACTTGAGGTACTCGAGATTCTTGTGATCCGTGTAGATCAGTATTGGATGAGCCGCCCCTTCCAGCAGGTATCTCCATTCTTCCAAAGCGACCTTAATAGCCAGGAGTTCCCCATATCCCACTTCATAGTTTCTTTTGGCCGTGGCAAGTTTTCGTGAGAAGAAGGCCACCGGATGGACAGAACTTTTGAGACCAGAACGTTGGGAGAGGACCGCCCCGACAGCATTCTCTGACGCGTCCACCTCCAGTATGTAGGGAAGAACTGGATCTGGGTGGCGCAGTACGGGGGCTGACGTGAAGAGTCCTTTAAGGGTTGAAAAGGTGTTTTGAGCTTCCGGGGACCAGTGGAACCGGACCCCTTGCTTGGTGAGCTGGGTGATGGGTGAGATAATGGCTGTGAAGTTCCGTGTGAATTTATGATAGAAATTGGAGAGTCCAACGAACCGCTGGTCCCCCTTTTTATTGATAGGTGCAGGCCAAGACAGGATGGCCGACACTTTTTGTGGATCCATCTTGATGCCTCCCGGGGAAATGATCAGTCCCAGAAACTGAATACTCTGACACTCAAATTCACACTTCTTGGGCTTGGCATAGAGTTTGTGCTGACGGAGGCAGCAGAGGACCTTCTTGACATGCTCCTGATGGTTTTCAAGTGAGGAGGAAGAAATAAGGATGTCATCCAGATAAGCTATCACAAAGATGTATAAAAAGTCCCTGAGGATATCATTGATGAAGAACTGGAAGGTGGCCGGGGCGTTGCACAATCCGAAGGGCATGACAAGGTATTCATAATGCCCCAAACGGGTGCAGAATGCGGTTTTCCACTCGTCCCCTTCCCAGATGCGAATGAGGTTTTATGCTGCTCTTAAATCCAGCTTGGTGAAGATGGTGGCAGAGCGTAGGCGCTGAAAAAGTTCTGGCACTAAGGGAAGGGGGTAGCGGTTCTTCACAGTAATCTTATTCAGGTCCCGGTAGTCAATACACGGCCGGAGGGTGTGATCTTTCTTCTCCACAAAGAAGATTCCCGCACTGGCTGGAGAAGTAGATGTGCGGAAGAACCCCTTCTGCGGGTTCTCGTCAATATAGTCCTTCAGGGACCCTAACTCCTTTTTGGACAACGGGAAGATCCAGCTGAACGGAATTTCTGCCCCTGGAAGAAACTCAATTGGGCAGTCATAGGAGCGATATGGAGGGAGCAAGTCTGCCCCTTGCTTGCTAAACACGTCTAGGAATTTGTGATAAGCTTGAGGCACCTTCTGACGGGAGTCATGGTCCGAGTCAAGACACATCAGGGTTGGGGGAGGCAGGATGGGTGTAGGGAGGCAGTGTTCCTGGCAATATGAAGACTGGAACTGGATTAATCCAGAACTCCAATTTATCCAGGGGTCGTGGGCTTGGAGCCAAGGCAGGCCTAGAATGACTGGGAACAGTGGAGAAGCAATTGCGTCCAGTTGTAGCAGCTCACTGTGATCGGAAAGAGTGGTGGCCAACAGAGGTGGGGTCTCCTTGGATACTAGCCCTGACTTGACACGGGACCCATCGACCAAGAGCACCGAGAATCTCTGTTCCTTGGATTGGAGAGGAATTCCATGTTTGGCTGCAAAGTCCAGGTCGATGAAGCAGCTGCAGGCCCCTGAGTCCACAATAGCCGTGACAGAAACTATCCTTCTGGGCAGTCGGAAGGAGATGGGAAGGACTAGGTGGGCCGGCTTGGCCAACAGCAGTGTCTGCCCTATTGAAGAGCCGAAGAACCCTTTTCGGTGTATTCGTGCACATAATGACCTACTTCCCCACAGTAGAGGCAGAGATTGCCTTGGAGCCGGCGTGCACGCTCTTCAGGGGAAATGGGGGGCCTTTAGCGGTGCCAGCTTCTCCCACCAGCGTTCGCGCAGATGGAGATCAATTTGTATGGACAGCTGAATTAGGTCTTCCAAGGAACTTGGGATTCCCACCGGAGCTAGTTCATCCTTAAGGCATTCTGACAGACCCAGCCGGAACTGGTGCCATAAGGCGGCGGGGTTCCAGCTGGTATCCGTGCTCCAGCGCCTGAAGTCAGAAATGTAATCCTCAACAGCTCTGCCATCTTGCCGGAGGGAATGGAGAGCGGATTCGGCTGTAGCGGATAGTTGAGGGTCATCATAAAATTGCGACATGGCCTGAAAGAAGGCGGGAAGAGTATCCAGCTGAGGTCTCTGGTTTCCAGCAGGTTATGAGCCCAGGCCTGGGGTTGGTCCCGTAGCAAGGATATAACAAACCCCACCTTGGTAGACTCCAACTGGAAGGTTAGTGGCTGAAGTGTGAAATAGAGCTGGCAGGCATTGCGGAAGGCTCTATACTTGGTCCGGTCTCCGGAGAATCTTTCAGGGGTAGGTACCCGGGGCTCTGGAGCAGGCAGCGTTGTAGCAGAGTCTGAACTGGCTGCAGATGTAGCGACCGGGGTGGAGGTTAGGACTTGTTCCTCGAGGCGGGCATGTTTGCCCTGTAAGGACCTGATGGCCTGTGTGAGGTCCGTGAGGCACTGGCTGACCTCAAGTAGGACAGAGGCCCCACTTGCAGACTCAGTCATGGCTGTCTGATACTGTTACATACCAGGTAGGGAGTCTGATGCAGGGGATGGCCTCTCCTACGACCCTGGTTCAAGGGACCGCTGGGAGTGAGACAGCAGCCACAAGAGCAAGGGGAGGTATGAGTGCCTGTGGTAGTCCGGTAATGTCCACCAGCTGAAGGTCCTTAGGATTGCTGGAGATGGAGATGACCTGTGGGGCTAGCAGTGCAGCCAGGATGAAGCAGTCCAGAAGAGGCTGGAGAAGACTTGTGGAGCTGGAAGCTGCAAAGGTCTGGATGGCCACAGACACTGGAGAAGAGTCAGATGCAGGCAGGGTTGGCAACGAGCTGGCAGCTAGGTACAGAAGAGTAGGCAGAAGAGGGGTCGAGACAAGCCGGGATCGAGTACAGGCAGAAAGCAGGAAGGTCTGGACAAGCCGGGTTGGTAACGGATCAGGAACAGATATCAGGCAACAGATAAACACGGGTAATGCTGTAGATCAGACAGCACCTGTTCTGAGGGCTAGCAGGGTTTAAATGGCCGTTCTGGCGCCAGAACGTACGCACACGCAAACGCACGCCAATGGCACCAATGGAAGAAGAAGTTTTCAGATGTGCCTCTCCTGAGGGGAATCCAGCAGACAGCCTTTCTGACAGGATGTCATCAGGACCTGGAGCTTTCGAAGAGGGAAAAGACATTATAATGCCACTCAACTCCTCCGCAGTGATGGGATGCACCAAAAGCTCCCTCTCCTTGTCTGATAACCAGCCTAGAGCTAGTGGGTCAAGCAGAGCTCTGAGTTGGGAGAGGCCAAAGTCAGGAGGCAGAGAAGTGGAATATAATTGAGTGTAGAACCTAAGGAATTGCCCCAGAATCTCTTCTGTAGTGGATACCTTAGTACCATCTGTAATCCAGTAATCCTTGTCTGAGGAGAAGCACACAGATGATGGCACACAGAGGTTTAACCCTTGTCTGAGGAAAAGCATGCAGTGGAGCGCTCAGTGAGGTCTCTGGCCACAGCCTAGGACCACATATGCAGCAGCACGGGGAGGGAGAAAGCCCAGGGGAGATCTGCTCACAGGGTGGCACCTGGCAGGGTTGGTAATAGAGCACATCAAGGGATACGTCCAGGGGCACAGGCAGCAATTTGGTACATCAAGGGATAAGTCCAGGGCCACAGGCAGCAATTTGGTACATCAAGGGATAAGTCCAGGGGCACAGGCAGCAATTTGGTACATCAAGGGATTAGTCCAGGATCACAGGGCATCAATCTGGGCACAGAGGGTAGCAGGCCACAATCCAGTACAGCAAAGTCCCATGTATTTTCTAGCCTCCTAGGGGTACAGGCAGACCAAAGTTCCCCTGGGTCCATCACTGGCGAAAGCGCGGCACAAGACTGACTGTTTTGCCTAGCATAGGGATTTTAAATTGTGCTTTGTGTCTAGCTAAGCCTGGCCGACAAGACATCTGGAGATGGGATGTCTAGCCCTCCCAGTCACAGGACACCAGGCTGTGTGTGCCTCCTAAGGAGATAAACCCATCCTCCCACCCCCCGAGGTTCACAGGAACTCCTAGGCTCATTAAGCAGACCATCTGACTGTATTGCACACTGTTGATTTCAAAGGAAACACAACAAAAAAATAATATCTCTAGCCTCTGTTACAACCCCTTCCCCTTTTTCAAAACATGTACCTGCTGGAGGCCTCAACAGGCCTCATGCATTGGACATGTGCTAGTTCCACAGCAGAACCATCTAGGTGTATATATAACTGCTTATGTGATGGCCAAGTGTGTATTGAAATTCATTCCAGCAAGGCATCACCTTGGGGTACAGAAGCGATTGGCTGCAGCCCACAATTGAACCACTGGGAGGATAATTTGATCCACTGTCATTGCGTCTCCACCAGAGTGAAGCTGTGTAGTTGGACACCTCCCACTAAGCACCTACCTAAAGTAGAGGGCGCTACATACAAGTAAGATTTGTTAGTTAAAAAAAACTGGCTCCTAACTTTAGCTGGCTCCTAGATTCAAAGAAAAATTGTCAAGCCCTGGCCTATGTGCCCATGCACACATAAGCATTTGCAGGCGTATTAGAAGAGAAGAGTTTACAGGCTAAAAAAAAACATCACCAGCAAGTTCAGTAGAGGAGCTTTTGAGCAGAAAAAAAGCTTAACGCGTTTAAATGAGTCAAAATGCTTGGCGTGTTTAGGGTCGAGTGTTAGTGCATTCCAATGGCCAGAATAAATTAATATTGGCCAATGGTATCCATTGAGGTCTAAATGCTTGAAGCGCCTAAACGCGTATGCAATACACAGCTTTAGGCACTTTTTTAAGCAGTTTTTCTCCTGCTTGACCTCCGGCATTTAGAGGAGAAAAGCAAATAACCTAAAGAAGACAGACGCACCCTCAAGTACATGTGGGAGCTTACAGATCTACACCTACAGTGACCATACAAAGCTCAGATCAAGGTTTGTTGAATAGGTTTTCTCCCTTTAGCACAGTTGCAGAGTTTCTTGAATATTATTATCCAAGCCATATGAAACTCACCCTTTATATTCTCTAAAAAAAACTTCGGTTCTGCCCTTGACAGACTTCAAAAGCAATATCACAAACCCCTCTGTAACCTTTTTCTAATTATTTTTTTGCTCTACATGAAAAAGAATATACTAGTAGCTTCCTGGAAATGCTTACGCATTGCAATGCAATGCAATGCAAAAGGAAAACATTTCTGGAGAATGCAGTGTAATTATAGGCTATTCAAAAATTTTTACAGAAATTCTTCATCCCAGAGGGTTTATTATCTCCAGAACTATGGCAGTAACTGAAGAGTTTCGGGGGAATACAGTTAAACACCGGTCAACCAGCTAAATATGCCATTGAAATAAGAATATGGAAACTTAGTCTTAATGGCTAAAATATTTGCAATTCTTTTTGGCGATGCCGGTGAACCAGGTACCCCGTCAACCATGAAATAGGACATTTCTTTAACCCATTCAGATCCGCGCTATAGCCAAAGTACAGCTCCAGCGCAGATCTGAATTGCCGGGTGGACATCCATGGACATCCTGGCCATGTGCGTGCTCCTGGCGATCACTCACAGGTGGTGGCGGCACCGGCGCGCCCGCTGCAAGCTGCGTGGGCGTGCCCGCGGGTCAGGCAGACTCGATGTCCGCCCAAGACCCGCGATCCCCTGTCAGACCTGCAGAACGGGTAGCCGCCGATGTAAACACGGCGGTTCTCCGTTCTGTTGAAGGGGACAAGACAGATCAACTGATCCCTGTCACTGGGATCAGTTAGATCTGTTATGTCCCGACCAGCCCCGCCCCCCCCCCCCCACAGTTAGAACACACCCAGGGAACACAGTTAACCCCTTCACTGCCCCCTGCAGGTTAACCCCTTCACTGCCAATGACATTTATACAGTAATCAGTGGACATTTAAATTTCTGATCGCTGTATAAATGTCATCGGTCCCAAAAAAGTGTCAAAAATGTCCGATATGTCCGCCCCAATATCGCAGTCCTGATAAAAATCGCAGATCACTGCCATTACTAGTAAAAAAAAAAAATAAAAACGCCATAAATCAATTCCCATAGTTTGTAGACGCGATAACTTTTGCGCAAACCAATCAATATACGCCGATTGCAATTTTTTTTACCAAAAATATGTAGAAGAATATATATCGGCCAAAACTGTTGAACAATCATTATTTTTTTTTTTTTTTTTGATATTTATTATAGCAAAAAGAAAAAAATATTGTTTTTTTTCCAAAATCATCGCTCTTTGTTTGTTTATAGCGGCGATCAGAAACGACTCAGAGGTGATCAAATACCACCAAAAGAAAGCTCTATTTGTGGGAAAAAATTATATAAATTTAGTTTGGGTACAACGTCGCACGACCGCACAATTCTCATTCAAAATGTGACATCACTGAAAGCCAAAAATTGGTCTGGGCAGGAGGGGGGTTTAAGTGCCCAGTAAGGAAGTGGTTAAATAAATTAGCAGGCTTGCAACAGTTACACTTGTTTCTTCAAAGTACAGTGCAGTATACACATGTAGCGCACCCCCTAAGGCGCCGCAGGTGAAATTGGATCCCCCACATTGCACAGCCAGGCACACCATATCTTCACAGTCTCCCAGAGTCAGAAAACAGTTCTAGAACTTTGTTGGTTTTTTTGTTTTATTGAGGGGATAAAACTCGGATAGGGATTAGGGGTATTATGGGATGCCCACTTAACTTAGAACAAGCTTTAGGGACAACTTTGTCTATATACCAGCTTTCTTAAGTACACAGTCCTGCCCCCGCCCCTGACCAATCAGTCACTGTCTGGAGGACAGTGACTGAGGCCAGAGCCAATCAGTGAATATATGTGCGCTTTGCTGGCACACATATATTCACTTCAATGGCCGACCAATAGGCTTTGGGAATTGCTGTCAGCAGACAGCAAGTTACCCAAAAAAGCCGGGACAGCCATGTACCGGCGGCTATTTTTTTTTGTAGAAACTCCAGCGGGGAAGCGGCGCACTAGTACCCTTTATGGAGCAGCCACCACTGCTGCCCCTTTCACTAGTCCTCCTGGCTACTTCTCCACAGTCCTCCCAAACTGACTCTCTCTCACCAGTCCTTCCAGACTGACACTCACCATCCCACCCAGCTGACTTCCCTGCAACTCCTGGATGTGCTGACATGCTCCTGCTGTCCTCTCCTTGCTCCTGTGCCTCCAAGTAAGGATATTCTCTGTGTGCTGTGGAGGGTCCCTCCAGCTCCTGAGCACCCAGGCCTGAGGTCACCCCCCTCCAGATAAAGGGGCTACCCTCAAGGGCCCCCGACAGCCTCCTTAGCACTCCTTTTCCATATTACACCTGATTGGCTTGCTGGCATGACCCATGAGTTACCTGTACCCTGCCAGCCCAGTTTGCTTGGATTGGCTGGGGCCCTCATCAATACTCCAAGCAGCTCCTCCTAAACTCCACCCTCTACTTCTGGAAGCTTCTCCAAGGTTCCAGAGAGCAGGGGGAGTTACCAGAGGTGCTGCTTGCTGAATCATTCAGCCTTCCTAAATTACTCAGCCCTGACCCAGATTCAACCCAGGCCTGGCTCTCGACCAGACCAAATTTCCCTACAGTATCAACTATATACACTAGCACTTACTAGAGGGTGCTACACACATTACTATCCTGGCACTGCAGTCATAATTCTTATCAAAAAGGACACATCCTTAAATAAGCACAATCCCAAGTGGATGCTTCCTTTACTCCTTAACATGCATTAGAAAGTGCATCATTAATCACCCGTGTCATTACCAACCCTATAATGTGCATTACTATAACACACTGTAGATGTGTGTTGCAGTGCAAAGTAACTGGCACTGCATCTACAGTGAGCTGCAAAGCACATGCATTATAATGCACAGAAGCACAGATGAAATGTGTTGCAAGTGCTGAAAAAGACACACAGGACTATTTTTTATATGTGAAGAGGTTTGTGGACATTTCATTAATTTGGAATGGGTTGTCTAAAGAAACATTGCTTAACTCACACAAAAGTATATTGCAGGGCATTGTGTTATGGTATGAATAGGGCCTGGGAATCTCTGCATTGGTTTAAAAATGAATACTGAAGCTGAACTCCAGAAAAAAAAGTTCTCCCTTGCAGTGGGGCTGCCCCTGTACTGCAAGGGTTAACTGACTGTTAAGTCTAGGGGATTGTAAGAGCACTTTTAGTTACCCGATTCTCCTCCTATAATTTGGCAAACGGTGTTCCCCTCTGCTCCAGCAGTGGAATGTCTCTTGGTGCCCTCACACCCAAGACAGGGCTATGGACCTTGCATTGGTCTTGATGATGTCAGACTTTAGACCGCCATTGCATGGGGGAAAATAGACTGCAAGGATGGGTTTAGTAGCACAAAAGAGCAGGATTAGAGGATCAGATAAGTGTAAGTGCTTTTCACAGTTCCCTAGGCATTAATGAACAGTTAATCCTTGCAGTGCAGGCATAGCCCTACTGCAAGGGAGAATGTTTTAGTTCTAGAGAGTCCAGCTTTAAACATATAAGTGCTACACAAACCATCTGTGCTATAGAAAACCGTGATTATTTAACACTGGGCATCGTTACTGGGAAGCATAACTCTATTTGCCCACAAGATGACAGTGTTGACTACTCTTCCTAGCCATAGCTCTAACACAAGTGCCCAGAGCAATCTGGGAAATGTAGTCTTGAAGGAGGATCTTATACACAGTAAAGCTTGGGTCACAACTACAATGCCCACAAGCACCGGAGAAGGGGAAGGGATGAGATAAAAGCAAAAGCCCAGGAAGGGGCCAGGCAGTTGGGGAGAGACACGTCAATTGAGAAGGTGTGTGTCGACCATACTGTGCAATGTGCTGTGTTGGACCAGGTTAGGCTGGATTGCAGCAGACAGGGCTGTACCAGAGCTGGGTGGCAGACTGCTGTGCTGAGAGCCAAGCCTTGGAGACAATCTGAGGTGGATCCCCTATCTACCAGAATCGCTGCCTGAGTTGCAACCATCCTGATCACCGCTGCTGCATTCCCACCAGAAAGATAACTCACTGTCTCCTAAGGTAAGGTGATCAGATTTTTAAAATGAAATCCGGGGACATATTTTATTTTTACTAGTAATGGCAGCAATCAGCGACTTATAGCGGGACTGCGATATTGCGGCGGACAAATCGAACACTAAGTGACAATTTGTGGGAACCAGTGACACTAATAAAGTAGCTACTACTGGGTGGGGAGTCTATCCCCTAGGTGGAGTCTAACAGAGGTTCCGAACCGAGAGTCGTGTCGTCAGACGGTGGGTCGAGACCATGTCGGGACAGACGACGTTAGGTCGGATTGGACCAGGTTGTGTCGTGTAACG
>BLSH010354574.1:181805-196560 GCA_018402905.1 Glandirana rugosa | reverse complement strand
ACCCCCCCCCCCCCCCAAGCTTGTAGGAGCAGCAGAGTGGCGGTGTGTAATTCAGAATTTTTTTTTAAATTCTGCACTGACTGTCTTTGAAATGGCTTGGGCCCCTGTCCAAATCCAATCAGGGGACAAAACCGGGGACAGATTTGGTCCGGGGACAGTGTCCTCAATCCGGGGACTGTCCCCTGAAACCGGGGACATCTGGTCACCCTATCCTAAGGACTGCCATAGAAGCATTGGATGAGAGGGTCTCTGACCCACACAACTGCTTTAATCACCAGCAAATTCTTATCTGCAAAGCAGACTTAGCATGGCCATTACCTCCCATTGACAATGTTTCCTAATAGAAGCTAAATACAATCACTGTCATTTTCTACTGAGAGCAGCAACTGTCAACACCAGAGACTGTCACCAAAGCTGCCACTATACCAGGCTGCTGACCTTGATTCCTCCCTGTGCCTTGCTACTTGCTGCATAATATCCTAACGTTAACTTCTCCCACTCCTTTTACCACATTGCACTCCCCTTTCTTTGAGCATAATTGCTTTCGCTTAGCAACTTAAAAGAGGCATTCCCATTAACTGAGTCTAACCCTCCAATTAACTGTTCTTGAATGCTACACCATATAAACATTGCAGTGTTCTTGTGTGCTGATATCAAAGGGCCCCAACTGGGCCGGCAGAAGTTAACATCCAAGAGCGGTTCAGGTCTTGTAGCCTACCTGGGGGCAACACTGGTTTGCTGGTAGTGTATCAAATTCTCAGGCCTAGACCTAGCTCCTCTTGATTAAGAGCCCTCATGTAAACTAACCTACCATACTTATTGCTAGCCCCCCACGATCATGTGGAGTGGGATATCTCAGTCAAAGGGCTATTGTTTATGCTCTCGGTACTACAGTACACATTGGGTCCGGTTTTAAAGGTACCTGGGTTAATTAAATTGTATTTTTATTGCACTGTTTTCTGATATGTTGACCCTGAGCTACTGATCTGCCGTGTAACCTTTTCACTTTGGTCTGCCAATACAATCTGTTTATTTTAATCTAATGGTCAGTATGTTGCATTCTTGTGAGACTGCTGGGAGTCCCCCGCTAAGGTATTCTGGTGGTGTCAGCAGCAGTGAGGCTCCGCCTAGGGCCAAAGAAAGAGCAGAGGACTCAATACTACCAGCAGCTCCTGTGGGGGTAGCGCTACAATATTAAAAGGACCCCTATATTTCAATCTGTATTAAGCCATGATTTTCTACAGCTGACACAAAAATATCAAATATCTTATTCTTGAAACCATGACATGTTTATACACCAACAGTAACATCGTCAAGTTTCCATCACCTGGCTCAATTGAAGGAGCCTGCAGAGACCCTGAAGTCCTGAAATAGGAGTTTTGCTTTTGTGATATACTGTACTTTTCAAGATATTTGCACATGTACATTAATGTTGAGGTTGAAACTTCACAATTACAACACTAAGGTCCTGTTCACACCTGTGTGTTTTATGTGCATTTTAGGTGTGGTGTATTAAAAAAAGTCCTGCATGCTGCGTCTTTGATGTGCTTTCGTCAAAATGCATGTTCTATGGCGTTCAATGGTAACGTTCCAAAAATGCACCTAAAATGTAATGCACCAAACGCAGAGCACAGATGTGAACCAGCCCTAAGCTTGATCATGTGATTAGGGTGAATGTGGACCCCCTACCCACTGAGAGGGTGAGGTTTAATCTCGACTTGGGAAGAAGTCAAGCCCCCAGGTACAACCTGGGCCTAGGAGGTGAGGAGCTCCATAGGTACACATGGATTGATCTGAGGGCTATCAGAGCCACAAGGCGTTGATCTTCAGCCCTGCCATTACTTTAGGTCAGGCCAATTTTAATGGCAATCTTTAAGTATATTTACATAATTTCCACTGTTATGATTTGCCATTTACCCACATATATACAGCCCACAACATCCACAGCATCTACAGCCTAACATATGGTCCCAAATCAATTCTACTATGACATTTTTATGGTGTCTGTTTGATGGATTACATACCATAAAGATTACCAGTTGTATACCATAGCGGGTAACAGTCATTCACTTAATATGACTGATTATTCAAAGCATAGCGGATGGAAACACGCAATGTACTCTTCTAGATGATCACATGCTATGAGACTATTAGGCAGCTTGTGAGGAAACATTTGTGACAGTGATCAATAACTATTTTTTCAAAAATCAATCAATGTGTACCTTATGACTGGCTAATTAGAGCTCATTGTGCACTTACGAAAAGTTTAGGAAGTTTGCAGATAAAGCTTAGTGTGACGATGTTGCTAGGATGTTGTCAAGGTAAATTCATTACTATTCAATACTACAGATCATGAGTAAAAAATCACTCCAGTAAAGTCCAATGTATTTTTAGATATATAGGCAAATGTTTGTAGACACCTGACCATAACCCCTACCCATACACCTGAAAGTATGTGGACTCCCCTCCAAATAACTGAGTTCAGGTGTTTCCAGTGAAGGGTACTAGTAATGTTAGAGCATGCAAATTCATTTTAGGCAACTGTGTGCTTCGACTCTTGTGACAACAATTTTGGTAATGCAGTTTTTGGTCCAACGTGACTGTGCCCCTATACACAAAACCAGATCCATAATGACATGGTTTGATGAGTTTGGTGTAGAGCAGTGGTCTCCAAACTGTAACCAGATGGGGTTACAGATGCGACTCTTTGCTTGCTTTTATATGGCCCTCGGTGCACTATTTTCATCCACTGACACCAACAATGGGATATAATCCCCCCACTGACACCGATGAAGGGGCACAATTCCTCCCAATGACACCAATGATGGGGCATAATTCCTCCCAATGACACCAATGATGGGGCATAATTCCTCCCAATGACACCAACCATGGGGCACAATTCCTCCCATGACAATGATGGGGCACTATTCCTCCTACTGAAACCAAAGATGGAGCACTGTTTATTCCCACCGATGTTGGGACTTTTTCTACTCCCCAATGGTCGCAGTCCAGCCCCCTTTAATTCTGAAGGACAGTAAATTGGCCCTTTGTTTAGAAAGTTTGGAGACCCCTGGTGCAGAGGATCCCAATTGCCTTGCACAGCACCCTGACATCAACCCAACTGACCATCTTTGGTATGAAGTGGAATGCCTACTGTGAACCTGGTCCAATCATCCAACATCTGTTCCTGATCTCACAAATTTAGGCCAAGTAGGCTTTAGTCTGAATAGGCACAAAATCTCACAGACAAGCACCAAAATCTTGTGGAAAGCTTGGAGACGGTTAGGGAGGGTGGGGGGGGGGGGGGCAACTTTAAAGTAATATACTGTACACAGTTTTGGAATGGGGTGATGAAAAATATAGCTTGTTGTGATGGTCAGGTTTCCACAAACTTTTGGTGATGTAGTGTATATGTGTAAAAAAGATCAGCTTGATGTAAATTATTGACTCACGTGCTAAGTAACAGCAGGAGTTTTGGTGCCGGCTGGGTGACTAGCTGTGCAACTCTGTAGACTTCTTGGAAGCTGTGCACCTCCCTTCCAGGAAGCAGTAGCTCCCCAGCTGGACGGGCAATGCTGGGAAAGGGGCATGAGCAAGAACTGGGAAGGTTATAGCGTCACTTTAACTCACAATGCAAAGAATAAAAAGCTGAAAAAACAATACACAATTACAAACCGCAAGTGTAACTCCTTGAAAGTAATCACCATCGATCACACACCTGTCAGAAGGAGAGACGCTTGTGCTAACACCAATATCAGTTTAACATAGTACTAGGCTTACAATTAAATAATGGCATAGAGCGGTAAAAATAGAAAATCATGTTACTTTGTGAATAATATGAGTCTTGCTGCCAAATTAAAGTGATTGTCCCATTTTTTTTAATAGAAAGGAACAAGGGGACATATTGGGACTTTATATGAGGTCATGTGGGTCATAGACCTCCATCCCTATTTGAATAATACAAAAAGAAGGGGTAAAGGGGGACTTTAAATGAAGCACAACAGGTTCTTAACATTTTTTTTATTGAAAAATGGTTGTTGTTTATAAAGAATTGGGAATATTGATATATATAAATTCATCAGATAGGTACATGGTAGACAATTCATACGTACATATATGTATATAAAAAAGACATAATGGGCATCTAGCCTCTCCATTTCAATCAATACACATAGCATAACAACATGTACATTACTCATAAAACATATAGAAAGAAGAATGGAATTGTTTCATTGCATATTTGACACAGCATATGACAGCTCTACGCGTTTCGTGGAGGTTAACACCCACTCTTCAGGAGCATGCGTGTGTCTAATAACTGTAATTAATAAAAAAGAATAATATAGTAAGGGTAGTATAAATTTTTACCAAATTGAATTGGAATAGAACATGATTAAAGCTGACATACCTGTAACCATGGACGCACTATGAAGCGCAGCAGTGGAAACCCGATACACCCCAAAAGGGGATACCTCACCCGGGAGCTTTACATTCACTTTAATTTGGCAGCAAGACTCATATTATTCACAAATAATTTTTTTGTTTTTGTTGTTTACATAACAAACATGTTATACTTGCCTCCTCTGTGCAGTTGGTTTTGCACAGAGCAGCTCGGGATCCTCCTCTTCTCGGGTCTCTCTTTGCTGCTCCTGGCCCCTCCCTCCTAATGAGTGCCTCCTCAGCCAGCAGCTTTCTATAGGGGCACCTGAGCCGAGTCAGAGCTCCATGTACCCATTCAGACACGGAGCCCCGTCCTGGCCCCTCCCCTCTCTCCCCTGATTGGCTAACTGACAGCCGCGGGAGCCAATGGCCCCTCTTCTGGGTCTCAGCCAATCAGGAGGAGTGTCTGGGACAGCTAAGACACTCGTGGACATTCCTGGAGAGAGAAGGGGCTCAGGTAAGTATTAGGGAGTGCTGGGGGGACTGCTACACACAGAAGGTTTTTTATCTTAATGCATACAATGCATTAAGATAAAACCTTCTGCCTTTACAAACCCTTTAACCACTTGCCGACCGCCAACCGCAGGTTGACGGCGACAAAGTGGTGCGATATTGCAAATCGCTGTCATCTGACGGCAGCTGCGAGATCGCGCACTGTGAGCATGCGCCGCCGGATGCGCGCCCGCGCGCTCACTGTGTTCGGGGAGGGCCAGGGAGCGGGTGCGGCGGCCTCGATCGGCGCCAGCTACCCGCGATACCCCCCCCGGAGTGAAAGAACGGAGGTCCGTGTAAGTAAACACGGACCTCCGTTCTGTGAGGGGGGAAGGGCTGTGATCACAGCCTTCCTCTACATGGAAGCTGTGATCGCTTCCCTTCCCCAGCCAGGGCAGTCCCCCCATAGTTAGAACACGCCCAGGGAACACAGTTAACCCTTAGAGCGCCCCCTGCAGGTTAACCCCTTCACTGCCAATGGCATTTACACAGTAATCAGTGCATTTTTATAGCACTGATCGCTGTATAAATGCCAATGGTCCCAAAAAAGTGTCAAAATGGTCCGACATGTCCGCCCCAATATCGCAGTACCGCTAAAAATCACAGATCGCCGCCATTACTAATAAAAAATAAATAAATCATAAAAGCCCCAAAAATTAATTCTCATCATCCATAAACGCGGCCACTTTTGCGCAAACCAATCAATAAACGCGATTGCGATTTTTTTTTATCGCAAATATGAGGAAGAATATAAATTGGCCAAAAACGGTGAAAATAAATGTTTTTTTATATATTTTTTTTGGATTTGTATTTTAGCAAAAAGTAAGAAATTTGGGTTTTTTTTGCAAAATTGTCGCTCTTCTTTTGTTTATAGCGGCGATCAGAAATGACGCAGCGATGATCAAATACCACCAAAAGAAAGCTCTGTTTGTGGGAAAAAAAGGACGCAAATTTCGTTTGGGTACAACACCGCACGACCACGCAATTGTCAGTTATAGCGAAGCAGTGCCAAATCGCAAAAAGGGCTCTGGTCCTAAAGTGGGAAATCCTTCCGGGGCTGAAGTGGTTAAGGTCTACATTAAGAAAGATAATGTGAGATTATATGTTCCTCCCTGTCTCACATCAATCTGATCTGTGTAGGTCTCATAAGTCTGGCCCTTGATGAGTCAGTTTTTTTTTCGTTCAACCAATGGGTTGAACAAAGAAACTGGCCTGATTCCACCACCCACATATTTCTGTGTCTTTGTATTCTGAGAGTTGGGAGTCTTCCCTGCCATCACAAAACACAAATCAGCACTGCAGTCTATTGCCAGCAGCACTGATTGAGTAGCTTTTATCTAACAGGGTGGTTGAACAGTTGCTGACTGGTAGATCAACTTCTGTTCAACCACAGTGGCCATATGGAACAAAATTTGGATGGCCCCTGCTGAACTGTCTAAACTTTGATCCATATATGGCTAGCTTTAGACTCTTCATCCATTGTTACATATTACATAGTTGGTGAGGCTGAAAAAGACACCAGTCCATCCAGTTCAACCTATGATTTGTGTGTGTGTGTATGTACAGTATCTTACAAAAGTGAGTACACCCCTCACATTTTTGTAAGTATTTTATTATATCTTTTCATGTGACAACTCTGAAGAAATGACACTTTCCTATAATGTAAAGTAGTGAGTGTACAGCTTGTATAACAGTGTAAATTTGCTGTCCCCTCAAAATAACTCAACACACAGCCATTAATGTCTAAACCGCTGGCAACAAAAGTGAGTACACCCCTAAGTGAAAATGTCCAAATTGGGCCCAAAGTGTCAATATTTTGTGTGGCCACCATTATTTTCCAGCACTGCCTTAACCCTCTTAGGCATGGAGTTCACCAGAGCCTCACAGGTTGCCACTGGAATCCTCTTCCACTCTTCCATGATGACATCATGGAGCTGGAGGATGTTAGAGATCTTGTGCTCCTCCACCTTCCATTTGAGGATGCCCCACAGATGCTCAATAGGGTTTAGGTCTGGAGACATGCTTGGCCAGTCCATAACCTTTACCCTCAGCTTCTTTAGCAAGGCAGTGGTCGTCTTGAAGGTGTGTTTGGGGTCGTTATCATGTTGGAATACTGCCCTATGGCCCAGTCTCTGAAGGAAGGGGATCATGCTCTACTTCCGTATGTCACAATACATGTTGGCATTCATGGTTCCCTCAATGAACTGTAGCCCCCCAGTGCCGGCAGCGCTCATGCAGCCCCAGACCATGACACTCCCACCACCATGCTTGACTGTAGGCAAGACACACTTGTCTTTGTACTCCTCACCTGGTTGTCTCCACATATGCTTGACACCATCTGAACCAAATAAGTTTATCTTGGTCTCATCAGACCACAGGACATGGTTCCAGTAATCCATGTCCTTAGTCTGCTTGTCTTCAGCAAACTGTTTGCAGGCTTTCTTGTGCATCATCTTTAGAAGAGGCTTCCTTCTGGGACGACAGCCATGCAGACCAATTTGATGCAGTGTGAGGCGTATGGTCTAAGCTCTGACAGGCTGACCCCCACCTCTTCAACCTCCGCAGGAATGCTGGCAGCACTCATACATCTATTTCCCAAAGACAACCTCTGGATATGACGCTGAGCACGTGCACTCAACTTATTTGGTCGACCATGGCAAGGCCTGTTCTGAGTGGAACCTGTCCTGGTAAACCACTGTATGATCTTGGCCACCATGCTGTAGCTCAGTTTAAGGGTCTTGGTAATCTTCGTATAGCCTAGGCCACCTTTATGTAGAGAAACAATTCTTTTTTTCAGATCCTCAGAGAGCTCTTTGCCATGAGGTGCCATGTTGAACTTCCACTGACCAGTATGAAAGAGTGAGAGCTATAACACCAAATTTAACACACCGGCTCTCCATTCACACCTGAGACTTTGTAACACTATGGAGTCACATGACACCGGGAGAGAAAATGGATAATTGGGCCCAATTTAGACATTTTCACTTAGGGGTGTACTCACTTTTGTTGTCAGTGGTTTAGACATTAATGGCTGTGTGTTGAGTTAGTTTGAGGGGACAGCAAATTTACACTGTTATACAAGCTGTACACTCACTACTTTACATTGTAGCAAAGTGTCATTTCTTCAGTGTTGTCACATGAAAAGATAGAATAAAATATTTAAAAAAATGTGAGGGGTGTACTCACTTTTGTGAGATATTGTGTATATAACCATAGTTTGTAGACTCTATAATGTTCACACAAACCATTCAATAAACACTTATTTGGATTTTCTTTTTTTACCAAAGACATGTAGCAGAATACATTTGGTCCTAAATGTATGAAGACATTGGATTTTATTGGATATGTTTTAAAACAGAAGGTAGAAAATATTACTTTTATTTTCAGAATTTTCAGTCTTTTTTTGTTTATAGCACAAAATATAAAAACCCTCATTTGCATACAGTGTTGCATGACCGTGCAATCACCAGCTAAAGTAGCAGAGTGTTGAATAGCAAAAAAATGCCCTGATCATGAAGGGGGTAAAGGTCAAGTGGTTCATGTAATACACAATTTGTTGATTTATTTTATTCACATGGTACATGTCGTTATGTATTATTTCAATTGATGATATATATAGTAAGTGTATGGGTATAGAGCATATGATATGAAGCACTAGATACAATTTAGTTGTTTGCATTTAGCGCGGCATATTTCATAAACACACATTTTGTTGGGTGATTTTTTTCACTTTAAATACCATCTGCTTAAGGTTTAGGTGAAGGTTGTAGCGCATGATAGGCTATAAGAAGTAGTAGCTGTAGGTTATGTTAGTGATCTAAGTAAAGAACAGGGTTCCTTTAACCACTTAAAGACCGCCCACCGCATATATACCGCAGCAGGTCAGCTCTATTGCGTGAAACAACGTACTTGCACACTGGATACTGTGGGCGCACGCGCCCGCTGCCCGGAGCGGGAGCCGATCAGCGGGTGTCCACTGGCCGATGTCCGCTGGCCACCTTCGATCGCTCCACAGAGAGGCAGAACAGGGATCTGTAAACAAGGCAGATCCCCGTTCTGACAGGGAAGTACACAGAGATCTTCTGTTCCCTGTAAGCAGGAACACGGATCTCTGTATTCTTCCTGTCAGTCCATCCTCCACACAGTTAGAAAACACCTCCCAGGGAACACACTTAACACTTTGATCGCCCCTAATGTTAAGCCCTCCCCTGCCAGTGTCATTTATACATTAACAGTGCATATTTTTTAGCACTGACCACTGTATTGATGTCACTGGTCCCCAAAAAAGTGCCACTTAGTGTCAGATTTGTCCGCCGCAATGTCGCAGCCGCTAAAAAATCACTGATCGCCGCCATTACCACTAAAAACAATAAAAAAAAATTAAAGTCCATAAATCTATCTCATAGTTTGTAGACGCTATAACTTTTTTGCAAACCAATCAATATACGCTTATTGTAATTTTTTTTAACCAAAAATATGTAGCAAAATACAAATTGGCCTAAACTGATGAAGAAATTTGATTTTTTACAATTTTTTTTTTATATGTTTTATAGCAGAAAGTAAAAAAATATAGTTTTTTTTTTCAAAATTGTTGGCTTTTTTTGTTTATAGTGAAAAAAAAAAACGCAGAGGTGATCAAATACCACCAAAAGAAAGCTCTATAGGACATAAATTTTATTTCGGAGCTGTCAGTTAAAGTAACGCAGTGCCGTATGGTAAAAAATTGCCTGGTCCTTATGGGGTAAAACCTTCCAGGGCTGAAGTGGTTAATAATCTTTTCAATGACAATTAGCATTGAGCAAAGACAAGGCACAGATTGCTAATATCCCGTCTGACAAAGGCAGATGCAAGGGATGCAGTGTTTGGCTCTGGTTCCTGGCTCGTCCTTCAGATGGAACCGCTTGTTTCCGCTAGTTGATATCTGCGTTATGACAGAACACCCTATCATTAGCGTGGTTTGCTGTAATAACACAGCACTGTTATTAGTGGTGGTCTATGTCACTGTGGCGGGATCCAGATTCATTCATTGTTTGCCCAGATCCCTTTCATAGGCTTTTCACATCAACAAGAAGATATATCCCATTCACAGATGAAAGGGTCGTGGGTTAAGGGCAGCAATTTGGAAGCTAAACAAGATAGTGAAAAGTAGCAGGGTTGGTTTAGAGAAATGAATCATGAAGTTAAGATTTTTGAGTTCATCAAATAAAGTCGTATTAAACCTAAAGGCAAATATTTATTATATTGCAGCTTACCAATTCATAGATGTGGCAACTGCATTCATTTTCTTTTTTAGGCTTTCTTTCCTTCATTTTCACCTGGTAATTTTACCAGTAAGTCTGTTGTTTTTCAACAGAACAAGCTGTTCTGCAGATGTTGCAGTTAGAGGACTGAGCTGAACCATTTACCCAGTGGCGGCTGGTGGTATTTTTTTTGAGGGGGCGGCAATGAACCCTGCGCCTCTTCCTCCCCTACATCACGCCGTGCGTCCCCTTTCCTCCGTGCCTCCCCTCCCTCCTCTCCTCCGTACGTCTCCTCCCTCTTCCTCCTAGGCGGCCAATCGGATTACCTCTCCTTTCGGCCAATCAGGTGACAGGTCTCAGGACCCGCTTTCTGATTGGTCAGGATGAGAATCAGGAAGACAATAGTGAATATTGATTCGCTATTGTCACACAAGTGTAGGTGCAGTGCTCTGCGCCCCAAACTCAACCTTTTTTGAAGCCTATTAGAACCTCAGACTCTAATCACGTGCTTCAAAAAAAAGAAAAACCCCATTGGAATCCATGCGTCCGGTGCCCCACTTGTAGATTAGGGGGTTGGACGCACTGGACAGGGGGGGGCAGCGCCCCTGCGCCCTGCATTACCGGCCGCCACTGCATTTACCACTGACGGAGGTGCTTAAAATTGTCAGCTTATATTCATTTATGTACAATCCCAATTCCAAAATGTTGGGACACTGTGTAAAAATCTACAAAAAAAAAACAGAATGCAATGATTTGCAAATCTGATAAACCCATATTTTATTCACAATGGAAAATACAGGCGTTTAGAGGCAGAAAAAAGCACTGCCAGTGTGTCCAGGACCAGCAGCGAATTTGGCAAAAAAGGCACCCAACGCCTGTAAATGCGTGAAAACGCTAGGCTCGTTTAGGTGAGTCTGGCGTTTACAAGTCCTACCACATTTTATTGGACAGTCATATATGATGATTTTTTGGAATATTTATGAGAATCCAGGACTCATCCAGAATCCAGGAAGTTCCCAGTGTCCATTGCTCATCTCTGGAGTGTCTGTCTTCAAGATGGCAAGAGACAAATTAAAATCGCAAATCAACCTCATATTAGCAGTGGAGATCCATCTGCAATTATGGGACACTTCCCATCCCATCTGCATGTAATATTTTTTCTTCTACCTATAGTTAACCACTTGCCGACCAGCTGCCGTCGTTTGACGCTCTCCTGCGCGAATCGCTGTAGTTGTATGACGGCGATTTAAGAGACTGCAGGGGGCAGTCTCTGGGGCCGATGCGCGTGGCCGACAGGCGTGATGTCCGCTGGCTACCTGCGATCGCTCCTCACAGAGCCAGAATGGGGATCCGTTCATGTTAACAAACGGATCTCTGTTCTGATAGGGAAGTGGAGAGAGATCATTTGTTCCCAGTGATCGGGAGCAGCTTTCTCTCTCCACCCCCAGTCACTACATTCCCCCCACAGTTGGAAACACACACACTTTGCTACAATGTAAAGTAGTGAGTGTACAGCTTGTATAACAGTGTAAATTTGCTGTCCCCTCAAAATAACTCAACACACAGCCATTAATGTCTAAACCACTGGCAACAAAAGTGAGTACAACCCTAAGTGAAAATGTCCAAATTGCGCCCAATTAGCCATTCTCCCTCCCCAGTGACTCGTTGGTGTTACAAGGTCTCAGGTGTGAATGGGGAGCAGGTGTGTTAAATTTGGTGTTATCACTCTCTCATACTGGTCACTGGAATTTCAACATGGCACCTCATGGAAAAGAACTCTCTGAGAATCTGGAAAAAGAATTGTTGCTCAACAAAAAGATGGCCTAGGCTATAAGAAGGTTGCCAAGACCCTTAAACTGAGCTGCAGCAGGGTGGCCAAGACCATACAGCAGTTTAACAAGACAGGTTCCACTCAGAACAGGCCTCACCATGGTCGACCAAAGAAGTTAATTGCACATGCTCAGAGTCATATCCAGAGGTTGTCTCTGGGAAATAGACGTATGAGTGCTGCCAGCATTGCTGCAGAGGTTGAAAGGGTGGGGGGTCAGCTTGTTTTTGCTCAGACCATACCCCACACACTGCATCAAATTGGTCTGCATGGCTGTTTCCCAGAAGGAAGCCTCTTCTAAAGATGATGCAAAAGAAAGCCCGCAAACAGTTTGCTGCAGACAAGCAGACTTAGGACATGGATTACTGGAACCATGTCCTATGGTCTGATGAGACCAAGATACATGTATTTGGTTCAGATGGTGTCAAACGTGTGTGGTGGCAACCAGATGCGGAGTACAAAGACAAGTGTGCCTTGCCTACATTCAAGCATGGTGATGGTAGTGTCATGGTCTGGGGCTGTATGAGTGCTTCCCGCACTGTGGAGCTACAGTTCATTGAGGGAATTATGAATGCCAACATGTACTGTGACATACTGAAGCAGAGCATGATCCCCTCCCTTCAGAGACTGAGCCACATGGCAGTATTCTATCATGATAATGACCCTAAACACACCTCCAGGATGACCACTACCTTGCTAAAGAAGCTGAGGGTAAAGGTGATGGACTGGCCAAGCATGTCTCCAGACCTAAACCCTATTGAGCATCTATGGGGCATCCTCAAATGGAAGGTGGAGAAGCGCAAGGTCTCTAACATCCACCAGCTCTGTGATGTCATCATGGAGGAGTGGAAGAGGACTCCAGTGGCAACCTGTGAAGCTCTGGTGAACTCCATGCCCAAGAGGGTTAAGGCAGTGCTGGAAAATAATGGTGGTCACACAAAATATTGACACTTTGGGCCCAATTTGGACATTTTCACTTAGGGGTGTACTCACTTTTGTTGCCAGCGGTTTAGACATTACTGTTATACAAGCTGTGCACTCACTACTTTACATTGTAGCAAAGTGCCATTTCTTCAGTGTTGCCACATGAAAAGATATGATAAAATATTTACAAAATTGTGAGTTGTGTACTTACTTTTGTCAGATACTATATATATATATATATATATTGTGGCAGGACGAGGCTGTGCCACCGAGTATTATGGCAGTCTGGGCCAGGTTTTCCAGGAAACAAGCAGGCTAAAGCCTAGTACACACGGACCGAAGGCCAGGGGGCATTGGCAAGTTCAATAGAAACTGTCTGACATTTAGCCCTTGTGTACTGCAGTCGGTCTGACTTCTGCTTGGCCAGCTTCTGTTGAAGGGGCATGGCTGAAAAAGTCTGTCGAATGGCTCCCAATCAGCATTTTCAGACAATGGCTGAGAGCGCTGACTGTAGTGTTCTGGTGAGGGGGGCAGTCCCCCTGTCAGAACATAATAGCACAGCGAGAGATTTCTGAACTAACATTGCATAGTTAGTACAGCTGCTCCTCCTGAGCTGTCAGGTTTTTTTTTTGTTCAGCCTTCTGGGTTGGACGAATAAAAGCTAGTAGTGTGTACCAGGCTTAATGATGCAGGTGTGTTCTGGCTTTATGTCAGAATAAGGAGTAGAGGTCAGTGACCCACCCTACTGAGGGGGTCAGTGTGTGAAGGAAGTAGTGAGAGGTGAATGTCTGCACCATACTGTCCAGGTGAGGACAGACAAAGGTCCGAGCCTAAGTGAGACAGTCTGTGAGAGATGGAGCAGCTCAGAAGCTTCAGGATAAGAAGCCAAGCTGACGGAGGTACAGCGTGTGTGCACGAGCATTGGGAAGATGTTTGATGGTCAGGAGGACCGAGGCATGAGGCCTGAGCCAAAGGGGTGATAAAGAGCCAGGAGGCTGAATTCTATGTTTGGTTGCATTGATGGCGAGAACCCCCTGCATGGGAAAATATTCACTTGTGGACTTTGCTTCCTTTTAAATAAAAGTGGGCTGAAAAGACACTTTTGGTATGGAGTAAAAGTTTGGCACTACCAATGAGCTAGAAAACCCCAACTTTTCACAATATACATATATATATCCCAAACCACAGTAATAACACCATAAAAATGACACTAAACTGAGTAGATGGCAACCAGATGGAGGTAAGAAAGTCTGCACAATGGTGAATCAGCAATAAACGATATACCACAGAAGCCATCAAACAGCAGCAAATAGTAGTACTGCAATATTTAAGCAGTATAACTAACTAGCTGCAAACTGTGAATGTTTAGTAATCCATCCCTTTCATAGACATGAATTGGGTAAGCCTAACTGCCTAAATGGTGGAAACATATAGGTGTTGATTGCAGTAACAGCAATTAGTAGTACTTCTGCTATGTAGACCTTCTGCTGGCCAGCTCATTGGTGCCCAAAACCTTGCATTGGCACTTGGGAAACTGTCCCTCTAAAAGTTTATGCATGCAATGGTAAAGTGTCTCCAGCCAGAAAATCTGTCCCTCTGCTGGCAAACCGTAGTGCATGGGTGGCGAGCGACCACTCACCAGCAGGGGAGGGCTTGGCTGGGGGGCAGGGTGGCAATTGCCCCCCCCCCAGGCCACCCTAACTTACATTCAAAATGCCCGATGGTTGCTGCCTGCTCACACTTTTCTTCTTGTGGAGGAAGGAAGTAGGGGCCAGGGGCGCAGCTACCAACTAACTGCAGACAAAGGGGGGGCGCCCAGGGCTGGCCCTAT
>BLSH010354574.1:142175-181795 GCA_018402905.1 Glandirana rugosa | reverse complement strand
TGGATCCCGTAGGGGCCCATTGGGCTGCCTCGGGGGGGCACCGCCAGATTACACAGAGCAGGGATCTCTAGATTACAAAGTCCTACCTCCTGGACCAGCTTATATAATAGATAGCACACTGGTGATTTCTATCATAGGAGCCGGTCCAGGAAGCGGGACTTCATATGACAGTGGCTGCGCCAGGTAAGCGGGAGATCCCCGCTCTGTTTAATCTACTCTCTCTGCATTGCAGGCTGCATTGGATGGGCACTGGTGAGGCTGCATTGATGGGCACTGACCAGCCTGCACTGATCAGGCTGTGCTGATGGGCACTGGAGAGCCTGCATTGATGGGCACTGATCAGGTTGCATTTGATAGGCACTGGTGAGGCTGCATTGATGGGCACTGGTGCGGCTGCATTGATGGGCACTGATCAGGCTGCATTAATGGACACCAGTGAGGCCGCATTGATGGGCACTGATGAGGCTAAGCTGATAGGCACAGATGAGGCTGCATTGACAGGCACTGGTGAGGCTGCATTGAATGGCACTGGTGAGGTTGCATTGATGGGCACTGATCAGGCTGCAATGATGGGCACTGATGAGCTGCATTGATGCATTATTTTTGTTAAACCTCCTTTGTTGCTATTAACATTAAATTATGTTACCACATTGAATCATATTTGTCTTGCTTCATAACATCAATATCCATTCTAAAGCCAGGTGGGCATGGATGGGGAGCTGATTCGGTGGTTCAATGGGCCACTTGACTGGACTTGCCCCCCAGGCCTAAGGCTGCCAGCCCTCCCCTGCTCACCAGTCCTATGTACATACAGTTCTGCTGTCCACTCGCCAGGCAATGAGGTTTGTCTCACTCTATGAAGGTACCCTCAGCATTTGGCTCTTTACCTGCGCAATAACCTCCCCACAGTCCAGGGCACACTCCAAGGCTCCAGAATAGCATGCTTTCCACCTCCACTGCTCTCAGACTGGGCTGGCTGCAGTCTGTCTCAGTCCTGGTCTTCCTGCAGAAAAGAGGCCATTCTTCTTCTCTCAGCCCAGGAAAACTACTACAGTTCCTCCTTTTTAACATCACCCTCCTGGGAATTGTAGTTTAGAGGGGGGGATTTACTAAAGGCAAATCCACTTTGCACTACAAGTGCGCTGCAAGTGCACTTGGAAATGCACTTGGAAGTACGGTCGCTGTAGATCCGAGGGGGACACGCAAGGAAAATAAAAAACAGCATTTTTGCTTGTTCATGATTGGATGATAAAATCAGCAGAGCTTCCCCTGATTTCAGATCGTCCCTTCATATCTACAGCGACTGCACTTCCAAGTGCACTTGTAGTGCAGAGTGGATTTGCCTTTAGTAAATAAACCCCAATGTGCGTTGGTGCAGGCAGATTACATTTGTACCATTTATTGAGCAACATTTACTTATCTTATAGAAACAAATTGTGACGACTCAATATGATTATATGTAGAAAGAATGTGTAAGAGCGCATTATCCTAAAAAGATGTCTGAAAAATGTGAGCTGCTAACACCATCCAATTGGTAACCATGCTGAAGTCAGAATATTCATGCAATTTACCATAATCTGTGTAATCCGCTGCAGAAGAAGCACACACATTTGTAGAGGGCAGCAAGAGTGGACTTCCGAAATTCTGTGCCGTGTAATCTCTACACATATGTGGGCCATTTTGTTACGAATCAAAATTCGGAATTTCGTTATTCAGATTAATCCAAATCTGTGAATCACAATAGTAATGAATTTCAACAAATCCAAAATAAATTATGAGGAAAACAAAACATTCATTAGTATCATTCGGATGACATGATACAATAGTTTGAGCCTTTTGTTAGTGCCGGTTCACACAGGGGCGACTTGTCAGGCGACATCACTGACATAGAGTTGCCACATCATCCCATTAATCCAGGACACATATGAATTACATATGAGTTACCCACATATACATACACATACATATATACATATATACACATATATCATACATATATACATATACATATACACACACATACATACATACACAACCAAATAATCCCATATACAATCCTTCACCCACAGTTGATCCAGAGGAAGGCAAAAAACCCCAGCAAAGCCATGATCCAATTTGCTATAACGGGGGAAAAAATTCCTTCCTGATTCCCCGAGAGGCAATCGGATTCACCCTGGATCAACTTTACCTAAAACTGTTAGTACCCAGTTATATTAACACGTGTGCCCTTAATGCACAGGCCGCCCCTGGTACACACAATGAGATTATCGGATGAATGGTCATCTTTTTTTTTCTTTGCATGCTAGTCTCATATCAAAAATGAAGAGGTTACGAAAATTCTCGTATGACAGAATAAAAATTCAGAAATGATGTAATCTGTTGTAGTGTATTTGTATTGTATTTTCCAATGACATCTGTACTGAATAAACAAAAATTGTACGATCTGGTATCATACGAGAACAATTTTCGTGCTTGTCCCATCGGATAATTTTGCATGAATTGTCGTGATCGGCTCTCGAAAGCTGTGTACTAACAATCAGATTATCGTACAATCGCTTTGAAAGCAGTATTTTTGTACAGTTTTCTGATTGTGGGTACGGGTCTTTAGAGACCATTCTTATCAGAGTGTCTGGGGTTATAATACAAGACCAAATGAGCTGTGTGAAGTTGGCACCCCATGTTTGTAAAACCTGAATAAAAATCTACCATTTGTTTGCGCCGCGTTTGCGCTGATTTGCACCGCAAAAATGAGCGTTTGCGCCGGTTCGGTTTCTGAGATATTAAACATTCAATATAATGCAAGCCCCACCCACTTTGCACCCCATGTTGCTGAATTTTAAAAACAAACACGCCATTCTTTTGTGCCACGTTTGCGCTGGTTTGAATGAATGTTTGCACCGCTTTGGTCTCCGAGATATTGGGCGTTATAGCTGAAGAAACCGCGCCCACTTTGCACCCCATGTTACTGAATTTTAAAAACAAACACACCATTTGTTTGCGCCACAAAAATAAACGTTTGCGCCGCTTTGGTTTCCGAGATATTGTGCGTTACAGTTGCAGAAACCCCGCCCACTTTGCACCCCATGTTGCTGAATTTTAAAAACAAACACGCCATTCATTTGCGCTGGTTTGCGAGATATTGTGCGTTATATGTTGCCAAACCACACTGACTTTACACCTCCTTATTAAATCTTACGTACAACCAGATTTATTTGTTTCCGGTTTGCGCAGATTTGGTGGATATTGTACACAAGGTTTTACTTCACATGCGTAGTTTTGCCACCCCCCACAGGGATCTGCCCCCTTCCCCCCCTTCGGACAGGGGAGGGGGTAGGTACAGCTGGCTCAGGCTCTAGTGAGTCAGAGCCAGCTGTCAATCAGGCGGCAGGGTGGATCTTGACAATATTGTCGGGCTCTGTCCCAGCTGTGCGCTATCAGCATATAGTGGACAATAGCCCGCCACATGCTGAGTTTTTTTGTCACAGGAGAACATACTTACTATATGTCATCTTGTGAACATAAAGAGAACTAAGGCCAAAAAAGGTTGGGCCATAGTTCTCTTAACAAAAGTTTAAACCAGGTGTTAACCAAGCAAAACAGCACTCCAGCAAATTCTCCTATATAAGTCACTTCTTTTTTAAAGCTGTGTGAAGTTGGCATCCCATGTTTGTAAAACCTGAATAAAAATATACCATTTGTTTGCTCTGATTTGTGCCGCAAAAATAACTGCCAACTTCACGCAGCTCTTTGTAAATTGCTTTTTTTGAAAAACATCGATGTCAGTAAACCTTCTTTTCCTGGCAGACTCCATGGCAGCATACATGTGGGTAGCTCCGCTTCCACAGCTACCCTATAGGACTCCTCTCCCATCAATCTTTGCTGTGTCCTGATTGCCGTGTTCCTTTTTTGTCCTCCTCCGTTTGGACTAAGTGGATGGTTCACCTACCTGAAGATTCCTTACCGCAGAAATACTGCTGATGCCAGGAGAATGTCCCTCTGATAAGCCCTAGCTGAGAGCAGGGTATGGATTGTGTAGAGTAGCGCTGAAAAGCAGGGGATCTGTGCGCCGGCCAGATAACCCAGCTGAGAGCGGGTGGCCCTTATCTGCACAAGAACACAAGGCGATCCCTGGTGAGCGTATCGTGGTGGAGTGGTTTATGGCAGCAAGTGTTTGTTGTGTTGTAGTCTGAGTTTTATCTCCTATTTGCCCTGTGTGCCTTCTAGGGTTGCCACCTGTCTGGTTTTGACCCGGACAGTACGGGTTTAGAATGCTGTGCCCGGGGTTAACTCTGCCTGAGACCCGGACACCAGTGCCACTGACAAGGGGAATCCGGACAGCTGGGGGATCGAAGCGGCGGGGTTGGGGACAATTACTAAGGAGACAAAAGGGAAGAGAGGGAGAAGTGCCAGGTAGCCGATGGTAGATTTTAATAAATTAACTGTTTTAAAACAATCCTCTCACGTGTGTCAGAGCGGTAGGCATCAGGGCATGTCACAGTCTGTGCAGTTGCAAGCAATACCCCGATCCAAACTGCTATCACTGGAGGAAGCCAATACAAGGATACAGAGCTGCGGGGAAACTCCAGTGAACTGTTAGATAGCCTGGGACGCTGTGACCAATCAGAGTGTTTTGGAGGCTTAACCACGCCTCCATCATCAGAAGCTGCCATTCACATGAGTTTCCTGTGCCGCTCTGTATCTCTATACTGGCTTCCTCCAGCAATTCAGTGATAGCAGCAGCGTGGATCGGGAGAATGCTGGCAACTGCAAAGGATTTCAGGTAATGGGGGGCTCTTCTGGTGCAGCTGTCACATCACAGCAGAGCTCATATGCTGCAGCTGCACTGGGATTCCTTGTGGGGTGTACACCAGATAACCACACTGGGATCCACTGAGACAGGGAGATCCGCTGAAATGGTGGCACACAGTGGTAATTGATCATGGTTGTCACTGCATATATCTGCTGGAGGCTGCCAGTAAATGGTGAAACCCCATGATGATGGCTCTCTGCACAGTGATGTCGGATGAAGGCTGTCAGTGAATGGTGGAGTTCTCTGCTGTCACTGAAACCTGGAGGTTTGTGATCAATGAATGCTGGAGTCCATTAATCATTGGACTGTAGAGCCCTCCAATCATTGCACATGCACAGTGGTCTCTGCGTGACCATTCAATAGTGGGGCTCACAGCAGTCATTGCATGATGGTCTCTGAACATCCAATTATTGGTGGATCACTACATGGTGGTCTGTGTATGGTCGTTCATTGGTGTAGTCCTCTGATCATTGCAGGGCGGTCGGGAAACTCATATGAACAGTCATCCTCTGATGATGAAGGCGTGGTTAACCCTCCGAAACGCTCTGCTTGGTCACAGCGTCTCATGCTATCTGACCGTTCACTGCGGCTCTGTATCCTTGTATCGGCTTCCTTCAGCGATTCAGTGATAGCAGCGTGGATCGGGAGAATGCTGGCAGCGGACTTCAGATTGTGACACACCTACCCCTCTGACACATGTGTGAGTGCAATACAGATTGTTTTTAAACATTTAATTTAAGGAGAACTACCGCACCAGCAGCTACCTGGCGCCTCTCTCTCCCTTCTCTTTTGTCTCCTCTGTAATTGCCCCCTGCCCCGCAGCTCCAATCCCCCTGCTGCCAGGTCCCCCTGTGTACTAGGGCCCCTACAGGAGGTCTCGTGGTACCCATGTGCTGATAGGGGAAGATGATTTGTAATAGGCGGGTGTGGGGATAAGTGCTGGAATGAGGGAGAAGGGAGGATTGTACTAAGACTGGGGATTTTGGGGATGGTAGAGGGGTACTTGTGCTGTGAAAGGGGGAAGAAGATTTGTTTTGGGGGGATTGTTCTGGGAGGGGGGGAACTGATTTTTTTCTGGTGGAGGGTGAGAATAAAAATTAGTGCTGGATTTTTTTTTTACCTTCAATGGCACCCCAATCGCGGAGTGAAACTTCTTTTGGGTGACAGACGCCCCACGTTTCTGTTTGCGCGATTTTGCCGCGATTTGTCGGACGGCAAAATTATGCCGCGGTTGGAGTGCCATGCCATGCACTGCTAAAGTGTTCGGGTTTGGCTTGAAGAAAAGGTGGCAACCCTAGTGCCTTCTTTGCTGACAGTTATGGCGGCCGGGCCGGTGCTACAGCCACTGCTTCCGCCTCCCTGTGTCTTGCTGGCCGCTCTGCGCATGTGTGTCCGCGGGACGAGAATGAGGCCTGGCTCGTGCATGCACGTGTGGGTTCCCGGCGGCACCGGGCGATGATGTCATGCTGAGTTGCAAATGGCCGGGTAGCCCCACACAGCCTCCGGAATGCATGCGGGCATTGCAGCAGCTTCCCTGGGCTGCGTGGGTGAGCTCCTCGGGTAAGGCGGGCGGCGGGGGAGGGGGGGGGATCTAGATCTGAAGTCTGGCCACTCCAGGCTCTGGATGCTCTGTACCCTGGCATTTTATCCTTCGTCTCTCTCTCTGCAGATTCTCATTGCAGATGGATGCCTCTCTGCCCCCTGGTGGCCAGCCCTTGCTCGACAGGTACCACTCAGGTTCCTTGGGATGGGAGATGGCTGGGGGAAAGGATTAGGCATTGACAGGAGATGGTGAGACTGCGGCAGTAAGCCTAAAGCTTCTTCTACTCTCTTTCTTCCCTCAGCCCTCATAGGTCTGACTTACGCTGAAGCTCGCAGAAAAGGAGCGGCTCATCTAAATCTCACCATCAGCATTATCATCAGTCGTCTTCTAGATCTGATCTTCACAGATCCCGCTCAGGGTCAGGGCACCGCAGTAAGGATACACACCGTCCCAGGAGAAACTATGCTGGGGGTGCAAGAGGGTGGTGTCTGCGGACAGGTCCCTGTGTGAACACTGCTACCAAAAATCGGTGGTCGAAAGGAAGAACCCAGATCAGCACCTGGAGGCTTTGATCAAATGGGTTGTTAATAATTCCCTGCCGGAAAGGGAAGCCTGTCAACCTCACGTGCCCCCTGCAGGAAAGGGAAGCCCGTCAACCTCACGTGCCCCCTGCAGATCCTCCAAGGTACCTAGTGGGTGAGAGCCAGTGGGATGATCAATTGAAACCCATTCCAGCCTGATTGGTAGTCTCTGGCTCAATCGGACAGTGAATCACAGATGGAAGCGCCAGAAGTAGGATTCAAATACGCCCTAGTTCTTTCTCTGCTGAAGGCGGTAAAAGAGGCGATGGAAGAGCTGGCTGTATCGCCTCCAAAACAAAAAAAAAACGTTTAAACAGCTCATTAGGGAGCACTCTCATTTCACCTTTCTAGAGGAGCTAGGGGGAAGTTATCTCGGATGAATGGAGCAAAGTGGAAAGAAGGGGCTCATTAGCAACCAAAGTCCAAAAGCTGTACCCTTTCAAAGAAGAAGAGATGAAACAGAGGCAGCTCCACTAGTGGATGCGGCCCTGATGAGGTTTGCAAGGTACGTGACACTCCCATTAGAGGATACGGTCTCCTTCAAGGACCCCCTGGAGAGGAGAATCGACACAGACGTCAGATGAATATATCTGACAGCCGGAATGGCCTGTAAACCGGCCTTGGCCCTAGCGACACTCTCTAAAGCTATGGAGGTTTGGTCCAATAGTGTTGATGAAACCTTAGCAGGGTTTTCCACTGAAGCAGCCAGAAGTTCGCCTATACAAGAACTAAGGATGGCATCAGCCTTCATGGGGGAGGTGTCCCTTGACATCATCCGTCTCGTGGCCTGGGTGATGTTGGCATCAGTCATGGCTAAGTGGGTCCTCTGGCTCCAGCCTGGTGCCAGATTCCTTTTGAGGGAACCTCCCTCTTTGGGAACAAGCTCAATGA
The DNA here is from genome assembly GCA_018402905.1 of Glandirana rugosa. NCBI lineage: Eukaryota > Metazoa > Chordata > Amphibia > Anura > Ranidae > Glandirana > Glandirana rugosa. The sequence goes on along the minus strand of BLSH010354574.1, from coordinate 173,970 downwards.
GGCTGTAATCCGGGCCATGGAAGGAAAGTCTGGGTTTCTTCCCCAGGATTGGTGCCAGCCAAGTCAAAGTCATCCTTTGGCAAAGAAACAAGGATTCGATTGGGTCAAGGAAGTGTGCAGTTATAAACGTGGGTGTGAGTTCGGGAGGCCCTGGAGGGCCAGGAGGTCAACAAACCAGAAAGCCTTGAAAGGCGGTTCCACAGGTGGACAAGGGCTATCTAAATCCTTTTGAGATTGGGCCCACTCAGGCAGGTATGGTGGGTGCTCATTTGCATCACTTTCAGCATGTCTGGGCGGCCTCAATCCAGGACTTTTGGACAGTCAAGACAGTGTCCACAAGCCACGCTTGGCTGTTAAGCAAAAGTCCCAAGCTAAGATTCGTTCCACGACCATTCGGTCCTCAAGAGAAAAGAGGGAGATCCTGTCTGCATATGTGGAATCTCTACTAGAACAGGTCAAACCCATCCCAATCAATGAGAGGGGCCAGGGTGTATTGCCCCTTGTTCTTAGTACAGAAGAATGACTCATGGAGACCAATGATTGATTTAACCCATCTCAATTTATCCAAATGGGAAAGTTCAAAATGGAGTCTCTACACTCTATCCAGCAAGCAGTGCAACCAGGAGACTGGTTGATCTCCATCGACCTCAAGGATGCCTACTTCCATGTCCCCATAGCAGCAGAATTCCAGCACTATCTGCGGTTTGCCATAGGCCAATTACACTGTCAATTTACTCGCCTCTCCTTTGGCCTGACAACATCACCGAGAGTCTTCTCCAAGGTACTGCTAGCAGTGGTAGCGCTGTTGAGAGTCATAGGAGTCCATCTTTATCACTATCTGGATGACCTCCTTCTGCTAGCCCAAGACAAAGGGCAGCTGCTGGATCACCGGGACTTGGTCATCACCACCTTGCAAAAAATCGGGTGGCTACTGACCTTAGACAAAAGTCACCTGCAGCTGTCCCAATCTGTAGTTTTCCTCTGAGCGCTCTTCAATACGAAGACAGGCACCATCTCGCTTCCCAAAGAAAAAAGCAATGTAATCCGGGACCGAGTCCATCAAGCCCTCTCGTCACCTTGGCTCTCGGGTGTCTGAGGGTAATTGGGACAATGACAGCATCCATTCCCAAGTGGGCCCTGTGGAGGATGCGTCCGTTTCAGAGAGGATTCTTACAACAGTGGGAGTCACGCAGGAAGATTCAACGCATCCGTGTAACTTCACCCATGAGACAATCTCTCCTGAGGTGGCTCCAGAGGTGGAACCTCTCCAAGTGCCAATCCCTGGAACCAGTCACCACGTACGCATGTGTACTCGTCTAAATGCACATATGCGTTTAACCACTTCCCTACCACCATATGCAGAATGACGGCCGGGAAGTGGTTCAGTTATCCTGACTGGGCATCATATGAGGTCCAGCAGGATAACGTGGGGGCGCGCATCACGGTGATCAGGGCTGCGGTGTGTCAGTCTGACCCACCGCATTACCAATCTCAGTAAAGAGCTTCCGTCGGAAGCTCTTTACCATGTGATCAGCCGTGACCAATCACGGCTAGTCACAGTGTTAACAGGAAGAGCTGTTTATTAGCTTTTCCTCTACTCGCATCTGCAGACGCCAGTAGTGGAGAGCCAATCGGCTGCTCTCCTGACAGGGGGGTCTGCACTGACTGTTTATCTGTGCTGCCCCCCCCCTAAGATCGCCACCCTAGACCACCAGGGAGCCTGCCCAGGGACCCTCAGGGAGCCCACTAGGACCACTAGGGAGAGCCCACCCAGGGAGACGGCCAGGGAGCCAATCCTGACAACCAGGGAGCCGATCCTAGACCACCAGGCAAAAAGTTGTTGGAGCTCTACTGTCTTTTCCAGGGTATGAAGTGCAGTGCCCGGTACAGTGGGAGGAGCATTACATTAGGGAAACCCAAGGGGAGTAAAGGTTCTCTATGTAAGATGTAATAAGGAGGTGTAAAGTCAGTGTGGTTTGGCAACATATAACGCACAATATCTCGCAAACCAAAGCGGTCAAAGGTTTATTTTTGCGGCACAAACCAGCGCGAACAAGGCACAAACGAATGGCGTGTTTGTTTTTAAAATTCAGCAACATAGGGTGCAAAGTGGGTGGGGTTTCGGCAACTATAACCTACAATATCTCGGAAACCAAATCGGCACAAACCAGCGCAAACGCGGCACAAACAAATGCCGTGTTTGTTTTTAAAATTCAGCAACATAGGGTGCAAAGTGGGCGGTGTTTCTGCAAATATAACGCACAATATCGCGGAAACCAAATCAGCACAAATGTTTATTTTTGTGGCGCAAACCAGCGCAAATGCGGCACAAACAAATGGCGTGTTTGTTTTTAAAATTCAGCAACATGGGGTGCAAAGTGGGCAGGGTTACGGCAACTATAATGCACAATATCTTGGAAACCAAAGCGGCGCAAACGTTAATTTTTGCGGCGCAAACCAGCGCAAACGTGGCACAAAAGAATGGCATGTCTGTTTTTAAAATTCAGCAACATGGGGTGCAAAGTGGTCGGGGCTTGCATTGAATTGAATGTTTAATATCTCAGAAACCGAACCGGCGCAAACGTTTATTTTTGTGGCGCAAACTCGGCACAAACGAATGGCGTGTTTGTTTTTAAAATTCAGCAACATGGGGTGCAGGGCTTGCATTAAATTGAATGTTTAATATCTTAGAAACCGAACCGGCGCAAACGTTTATTTTTGCTGCTCAAACCAGCGCAAACGAATGGCGTGTTTGTTTTTAAAATTCAGCAACATAGGGTGCAAAGTGGGCGGGGCTTGCATTAAATTTAATGTTTAATATCTCAGAAACTGAACTGGCGCAAACGTTTATTTTTGCACGCAAATCAGCGCAAATGCGGCACAAACAAATGGTATATTTTTATTCAGGTTTTACAAACATGCGGTGCCAACTTCACCCCATGTTTGTAAAACCTGAATAAAAATATACCATTCATTTGCACCGCGTTTGCGTTGATTTGCGCCGCAAAAATGAGCGTTTGCGCCGGTTCGGTTTCTGAGATATTCAATTCAATGCAAGCCCCGCCCAATGTTGCTGAATTTTAAAAACAAACATGCCATTCTTTTGTGCCACATTTGCACTGGTTTGCGCCGCAAAAATAAACATTTGCGCCGCTTTGGTTTCCGAGATATTGTGCGTTATAGTTGCCGAAACCCAGCCCACTTTGCACCCATGTTGCTGAATTTTAAAAACAAACACGCCATTCGTTTGTGCCACGTTTGCGCTGGTTTGCGCCGCAAAATTAACGTTTGTGCCGCTCTGGTTTCCGAGATATTGTGCGTTATAGTTGCAGAAACCCCACCCACTTTGCACCCCATGTTGCTGAATTTTAAAAACAAACACGCCATTCGTTTGTGCCGCGTTTGCGCTGGTTTGGGCCGCAAAAATTAATGTTTGCGCCTCTTTGGTTTCCGAGATATTGTGCGTTATAGTTGCAGAAACCCTGCCCATTTTGCACCCCATGTTGCTGAATTTTAAAAACAAACACGCCATTCGTTTGTGCTGCGTTTGCGCTGGTTTGCGCCGCAAAAATTAACGTTTGCGCCTCTTTGGTTTCAGAGATATTGTGCGTTATAGTTGCAGAAACCCTGCCCACTTTGCACCCCATGTTGCTGAATTTTAAAAACAAACACGCCATTCATTTGTGCCGCGTTTGCGCTGGTTTGCTCCGCAAAAATTAACGTTTGCGCCGCTTTGGTTTCCGAGATATTGTGCGTTATAGTTGCCGTAACCCTGCCCACTTTGCACCCCATGTTGTTGAATTTTAAAAACAAACACGCCATTTGTTTGCACCGCGTTTGCGCTGGTTTGCGCTGCAAAAATAAAAGTTTGCGCGGCTTTGGTTTCCGAGATATTGTGCATTATAGTTGCCGAAACCCCTCCCACTTTGCACCCCATGTTGTTGAATTTTAAAACCAAACACGCCATTTGTTTGTGCCGCGTTTGCACCGCAAAAATAAACCTTTGTGCCGCTTTGTTTTGCGAGATATTGTGCGTTATATGTTGCCAAACCACACTGACTTTAAACCTCCTTATTAAATCTTACATACAGAACCTATACTCCCCTTGGGTTTCCTTAACCTCCCTGGCGGTATCACTGAGTCTGGAATTTATTGCTGAAAGCGGTAATGGTTTTCTGCATGGAGATATGGCGTTATGTACTATAGGCCTGCAATGGTTAGTATCCCTGGCGGTATGATTATGTCTGATTTTTGGTGCTGAAAGCGGTACAATTATTTTGCATTTATTCAATAATGTAATCAAACCAAAAACGCAGAAATTTGCTCAGTTGCAGAATTGTCGCTGTCGTCACTTTCAGTTTCTGATGATAAATTTCCCCAAAAATCAGTATCACTCAATTCTGCAAATGATTCTTATTTACTATCGCTGTTTTCTAGCTGATCAAAAACCGCTTTTGACGTAAAGGGACACTTTTTGGTTGCTATGGACAATCTCAAGTTTCCAGGCAGAAAGAATGACATTTATTATATAAAAGTGCATGCAGGGCTCTGGGCAAACCACTAGGGACAAAGGGGATGTGAAATGTTTTCATACAGTAATGTAATCTATAAGATTACAGTGTACTGTATGAGCTGTGTGTGTTTCACTTTTTGAATTTCCCGCCGGTCTCCGCCCCCGTGCGACGCGACGCTCGCAGGGAACGGAGCCCGGCACACAGAGGCATCGGAGCGGCGGACACAGCCCGCAGACACGGCGGGGGACATCGCTGGAACCAGGGGACAAGGTGAGTAAGGCTGCCTGGATCCAGCGATGAAATCCCGAGTGTGGCTCGGGGTTACCGCTCTTGGTACTGAAAATCCACCCCGAGCCACACTCGGGAATACCGCTAGGAAGGTTAATGTAATGCTCCTCCCACTGTACCGGGCACTGCACTTCATACCCTGGAAAAGACAGTAGAGCTCCAACAACTTTTTGCCTGGTGGTCTAAGATTGGCTCCCTGGTTGTCAGGAATGGCTCCCTGGCCGTCTCCCTGGGTGGGCTCTCCCTGGTTGTCAGGATCGGCTCCCTGGTTGTCAGGATTGGCTCCCTGGCTGTCTCCCTGGGTGGGCTCTCCCTGGTGGTCCTAGTGGGCTCCCTGATGGTCCCTGGGCAGGCTCCCTGGTGGTCCTGGGTGGCAATCCTAGGGGGTGGCAGCACTGATAAACAATCAGCACAGACCCCCCTATCAGGAGAGCAGGCTCTCCACCACTGGCGTCTGCAGATGCAAGTAGAGGAAAAGCTAATAAACAGCTCCTCCTTTTTACACTATGACTAGCCGTGATTGGTCACGGCTGATCACATGGTAAAGAGCTTCCGACGGAAGCTCTTTACTGAGATTGGTAATGCGGTGGGTCAGACTGATACACCGCAGCCCCGATCACCGTGATGCGCGCCCCCACGTTATCCTGCTGGACGTCATATGATGCCCAGTCAGGATAACTGAACCACTTCCCGGCCATCATTCTGCATATGGTGGTAGGGAAGTGGTTAAACGCATATGTGCATCTAGACAAGAACACATGCGTACGTGGTGACTGGTTCCAGGGATTGGCACTTGGAGAGGTTCCACCTCTGGAGCCACCTCAGGAGAGATTGTCTCATGGGTGAAGTTACACGGATGCGTTGAATCTTCCTGCGTGACTCCCACTGTTGTAAGAATCCTCTCTGAAACGGACGCATCCTCCACTGGGCCCACTTGGGAATGGATGCTGTCATTGTCCCGATTACCCTCAGACACCCGAGAGCCAAGGTGACGAGAGGGTTTGATGGACTCGGTCCCGGATTACATCGATTTCTTTCTTTGGGAAGCGAGATGATGCCTGTCTTCATATTGAAGAGCGCTCAGAGGAATACTACAGATTGGGACGGCTGCAGGTGACTTTTGTCTAAGGTCAGTAGCCACCCGATTTCTTGCAAGGTGGTGATGACCAAGTCCCGGTGATCCCGCAGCTGCCCTTTGTCTTGGGCTAGCAGGAGGAGGTCATCCAGATAGTGATAAAGACGGACTCCTATGACTCTCAACAGCAATACCACTGCTAGCAGTACCTTGGAGTAGACTCTCAGAGATGTTGTCAGGCCAAAGGGGAGGCAAGTAAATTGACAGTGTAATTGGCCTATGGCAAACCGCAGATAGCGCTGGAATTCTGCTGCTATGGGGACATGGAAGTAGGCATCCTTGAGGTCGATGGAGATCAACCAGTCTCCTGGCAGCACTGCTTGCTGGATAGAGTGCAGAGACTTCATTTTGAACTTTCCCATTTGGATAAATTGAGATGGGTTAAATCAATCACGGGTCTCCATGAGTCATTCTTCTGTACTAAGAACAAGGGGGAATACACCCTGGCCCCTCTCATTGACTGGGATTGGTTTGACCGCTTCCTGTTCTAGTAGAGATTCCACATATGCAGACAGGATCTCCCTCTTTTCTCTTGAGGACCAAATGGTCGTGGAACGAATCTTAGCTTGGGACTTTTGCTGAACACCCAAGCGTGGCCTGTGGACACTGTCTTGACTGTCCAAAAGTCCTGGATTGAGGCAGCCCAGACATGCTGAAAGTGATGCAAATGAGCCCCCACCATGCCTGCCTGAGTGGGCCCAATCTCAAAAGGATTTAGATGGCCCTTGTCCACCTGTGGAACCACCTTTCGAGGCTTTCTGGTTTGTTGACCTCCTGGCCCTCCAGGGCCTCCCGAACTCACACCCACGTTTATAACTGCACACTTCCTTGACCCAATCGAATCCTTGTTTCTTTGCCAAAGGATGACTTTGACTTGGCTGGCACCAATCCTGGGGAAGAAACCCAGACTTTCCTTCCATGGCCCGGATTACAGCCTCATTGAGCTTGTTCCCAAAGAGGGGGGTTCCCTCAAAAGCAATCTGGCACCAGGCTGGAGCCAGAGGACCCACTTAACCATGACTGATGCCAACATCACCCAGGCCACGAGACGGATGATGTCAAGGGACACCTCCCCCATGAAGGCTGATGCCATCCTTAGTTCTTGTATAGGCGAACTTCTGGCTGCTTCAGTGGAAAACCCTGCCAAGGTTTCATCAACACTATTGGACCAAACCTCCATAGCTTTAGAGAGTGTCGCTAGGGCCAAGGCCGGTTTACAGGCCATTCCGGCTGTCAGATATATTCATCTGACGTCTGTGTCGATTCTCCTCTCCAGGGGGTCCTTGAAGGAGACCGTATCCTCTAATGGGAGTGTCACGTACCTTGCAAACCTCATCAGGGCCGCATCCACTAGTGGAGCTGCCTCTGTTTCACCTCTTCTTCTTTGAAAGGGTACAGCTTTTGGACTTTGGTTGCTAATGAGCCCCTTCTTTCCACTTTGCTCCATTCATCCGAGATAATTTCCCCCTAGCTCCTCTAGAGGGGAAATGAGAGTGCTCCCTACTGAGCTGTTTAAACGTTTTTTTTTTGTTTTGGAGGCGATACAGCCAGCTCTTCCATCGCCTCTTTTACCGCCTTCAGCAGAGAAAGAACTAGGGCTTATTTGAACCCTACTTCTGGCGCTTCCATCTGTGATTGAGCCAGAGACTACCAATCAGGCTGGAATGGGTTTCAATTGATCATCCCACTGTCTCTCACCCACTAGGTACCTTGGAGGATCTGCAGGGGGCACGTGAGGTTGACGGGCTTCCCTTTCCTGCAGGGGGCACGTGAGGTTGACAGGCTTCCCTTTCCTGCAGGGAATTATTAACAACCCATTTGATCAAAGCCTCCAGGTGCTGATCTGGGTTCTTCCTTTCGACCACCGATTTTTGGTAGCAGTGTTCACACAGGGACCTGTCCGCAGACACCACCCTCTTGCACACCCAGCATAGTTTCTCCTGGGAGCGTGGAGGAGGGGGGCGGTGTGTATCCCTACTGCGGTGCCCCGACCCTGAGCGGGATCCATGAAACCCAGATCTAGAAGACGACTGATGATAATGCTGATGGTGAGATTTAGATGAGCCGCTCCTTTTCTGCGAGCTTCGGCGTAAGTCAGACCTATGAGGGCTGAGGGAAGAAAGAGAGTAGAAGAAGCTTTAAGCTTACTGCCGCAGTCTCACCATCCTCTGTCAATGCCTAACCCTTTCCCCCAGCCATCTCCCATCCCAAGGAACCTGAGTGGTACCTGTCGAGCGAGGGCTGGCCACCAGGGGGTAGAGAGGCATCCATCTGCAATGAGAATCTGCAGAGAGAGAGAGACGAAGAATAAAATGCCAGGGTACAGAGCATCAAGAGCCTGGAGTGGCCAGACTTCATATCCAGATCCCCCCCGCTCTCCCCCGCCGCCCACCTTACCTGAGGAGGTCACCCACGCAGCCCAGGGAAGCTGCTGCAATGCCCGCATGCATTCCGGAGGCTGTGTGGGGCTACCCGGCCATTTACAACGCAGTGTGACGTCATCGCCCGGTGCCGCCGGGAAACCGCATGTGCATGCATGAGCCAGGCCTCATTCTCGTCCCGCGGAGAGCAGAGAATGCGCAGAGCGGCCGGCGAGACACAGGGAGGCGGAAGCAGTGGCCGTAGCACCGGCCCAGCCGCCATAACTGTCAGCAAAGAAGGCACACAGGGCAAATAGGAGATAAAACTCAGACTACAACACAACAAACACTTGCTGCCATAAACCACTCCACCGCGATACGCTCACCAGGGATCGCTTTGTGTTCTTGTGCAGATAAGGGCCACCCGCTCTCAGCTGGGTTATCTGGCAGGCACACGGATCCCCTGCTCTTCAGCGTTACTCTGCACAATCCATACCCTGCTCTCAGCTAGGGCTTATCAGAGGGACATTCTCCTGGCACCAGCGGTATTTCTACGGTAAGGAATCTTCAGGTAGGGGAACCATCCACTTGGTCCAAATGGAGGAGGACAAAAAAGGAACACGGCAATCAGGACACAGCAAAGATTGATGGGAGAGGAGTCCTATAGGGTAGCTGTGGAAGCGGAGCCACCCGCATGTATGCTGCCATGGAGTCTGCCAGGAAAAGAAGGTTTACTGGCATAGATGTTTTTAAAAAAAAAGCAATTTACAAAGAGCTGCGTGAAGTTGGCAGTTATTTTTGCGGCGCAAACAAATGCCGTGTTTGTTTTTAAAATTCAAGAACATGGGTGCAAAGTGGGCGGGGTTACGGCAAATATAACGCACAATATCTCGGAAACCAAAGCGGCGCAAACGTTTATTTTTGTGGCGCAAACCAGCGCAAACACGGCGCAAACAAATGGTGTATTTGTTTTTAAAATTCAGCAACATGGCGTGCAAAGTGGGCGGGGCTTGCATTAAATTGAATGTTTAATATCTTAGAAACCGAACCTGGCGCAAACGTCTATTTTTGCGGCGCAAACCAGCGCAAACGCGGCGCAAACAAATGGCACCTTTGTTTTTAAAATTCAGCAACATGGCGTCCAAAGTGGGCGGGGCTTGCATTCAATTGAATGTTTAATATCTCAGAAACGGAACCGGCGCAAACGCTCATTTTTGCCACGCAAATCAGTGCAAACGCGGCGCAAACAAATGGTATATTTTTATTCAGGTTTTACAAACATGGGGTGCCAACTTCACACAGCTGTGGTTTGTGAAGATACCTGTGTGAGTTTGGGAAAAGATTTTAATGAGATGGGCAGCAACAAGCGAGAGACAGGGAAAGAATATTTTAACAAAACATGAGAATATTAAACATTCTAACATTCTTAAAAACAAATTAGATGATGAGATAGCAACATTGTTGAAGGGACAATTTGTTTGAGAGAAAGATACATTTCATCTCAACATGAAAAGGATTTCTTTAGGGAAGTTACAATTGTACCATTAGAATCAATGGCTGAAACTTGCATTGGGTTATATGGCTTGAATTTGCCTTCTCAAGAAGGCATATTAGCCAACGCGAATTTGCGAATTTACTATACTGCCCTCTAAAAAAGGCATGGGAGTTAAAATTAGGGAATTTTCTTGTCTGAGCATGCTCAGTTGTGCTGATGAATAGTCAGGAAAAAAGGGGAAATTTTGCTCTTTTCAGACTTTCAATGATATTTCAGGTTATACATCACCTTTTTAACCACTTCAATACTATGCACTTAGAACACTTTACTACCAGACCAATTTTCAGTTTTCAGTGCTGTTGAGATTTGAATGACAATTGCGCGGTCGTGCGACGCTGCACCCAAACAAAGTTTTTATCAATTTGTTCCCACAAATAGAGCTTTCTTTTGGTGGTATTTGATCACCCCTGCGGTTTTTATTTTTTGCGCTACAAATAAAAAAAGACCGAAAATTTTGAAAAAAAAAAAAAATTCTCTATTTTTGTCACAAAACTTTGTAAATAAGTAAATTTTCTCCATCACTGGTGGGCACTGATGAGGCTACACTGAGGGGCACTGATGTGGCAGTACTGATTGGCACTGATGAGGCGGCACTGATGAGGTGGCACTGATGATGAGGCACTTATATGCAGCGATGATGAGCACTGTTAGGCGGCACTGATAAGCAGCACTGACGGGTACTGAGAGGTGGCACTGATATACAGCACTGATGGGCACTGATATGCAACACTGACGGACACTGCTAAGCGGCACTGATGGGCACTGATGGGCACTAATAGACAGCACTGATTGGCACTCATAAGCGGCACTGGGCACTGATAGGTGGCACTGATGGGCACTGATAGGTGGGCACTGGTAGGTGGCAATGGTGGGCACTGATGTGTGGCACTGGTATGCATTCATAGGGGCACTGGTGGGCACTGATAGGGGCACTGGTGGGCACTGATAGGGGCACTGGTGGGCACCGGTGGGCATATACATTAATAGGGGCTCGTTCCTTGGTGGTCTAGGGTGGCATCTGAAGGTGGCACTGAGTGAAGGTGGACCTGAGCAGTATGTCACTTACCTGGTGGTCTAGGGGGGTCTCCCTGGTGGTCCAGATCGGCTCCCTGGTGGTCCCTGGTCGGCTCCCTGGTGGTCCTGGGTGGGCACATCCCTGGGCAGGCTCCCTGGTGGTCTAGGGTGGCGATCCGAGGGAGGGCTGTGCTGATAAATCATCAGCACAAACCCTCCCTATCAGGAGAGCAGCCGATCGGCTCTCCCCTCATCAGGTCTGCAGACCTGAGTACAGGAAAGCCGATAAACGGTTTTCCTGTATTACACTGTGACCAGCCGTGATTGGCATTGCGGGGGGTCAGACTGACCCCCCACACCAATGATCGCCGCAATGCAAATTTGCGATTCTGCACGTTAAAATTTGCGGGAAGGCAGAATCGCGCTATAGTAAATTACCCCCTATGTGTGACAGAAAACTAACACTGCACATCACCCTGAACACACCATCCACACCGTGAAACATGGCGGTGGCAGCATCATGCTGTGGGGATGCTTTTCTTCAGCAGGGACAGGGAAGCTGGTCAGAGTTGACGGGAAGATGGATGGAGCCAAATAAATACAGGGCAATCTTAGAAGGAAACCTGAGAGGCCTCATGCACACAGGATGTTTTGCAAACCCTCCTAGAAGCCCTTCCTCCTGGCAGCAGTGTTTTGGCAGAAAAAAAGCCTGACGCTTGTAAAATTGTCTAAAGCTTTTAGGCACATTTAAAGGCATCAAGAGCTAGGGCATCAATTCATTTCATTTGCCAGAATAATAATTTTGCCGTTTTGGTGCGTTTAGACGCATTGAGCAGCGTCAAGCATTTTTTCTGTCAAAACTCTGCTGCTCCTGGACGCACTAGCAGAGGGTTTTTTTTTCCTATGAAATACGCTAGTTAGCATGGAGCCTCACACTAGCGTTTTTCATAAACTCGAATAAAGCTAGAAAAAAATGCTGGATGAAAAATGCTGATAATTGCAATTTTGAGCCAGCTTCTAGTAGCATTTATGTAGCTTTTAGAAGCTTTTAGGAGCATTAGCATTTTATTAGCTTTTTTGGCAGTACATGAAGGAAAAAAAAATATTCAATAATCAGTTAGCATTTTAGGAGCATTTAGAAGCAGTTAGGAGCATTCAGCATTTTTTTTCTGCCAAACAACTCTACAAAAACATTATTTTTCTTCTCCTAGATGATGAAGCTCATAAAATGCTAATAACCTAAAGCAGTGTGCATGGACACATAGGATGACATATCACTATTTAGCTTCTAGGAGCAGAAAAAAATGCTAGTGTGCATGGAGCCTCCAACGCGGCGGGTGGCAGGCGGCATGCGGCGAGCAGCCGTTTTGGTGTGTTCTCGTCCAGCGGCTTCCTCCACGGATTCGGCCGTGCATCTCCTCTCTCCTTCTCCCAGACGCTAAGCATCCAATAGGATGTCCTGACCTTAGTGCTCTGCACCCCAGAGCCCACCAATTTTTGAAGCCTATTAGAGCCTATTAATCACGTGCTTCAAAAAACCATTCCCCCTCATTGGAATCCATAGTCCGGCGCCCTGTATGTAGATTAGGGGGCAGACACAAAGATGGGGGGGCGGCAGCCGTGCGCCCTTAATGGATAGGCCGCCACTGGTTCAAAGGATTCAAGAGGATTGGTACAACCACCAGGATGGTGCACTGGTGCCAGTATGCAGGTGTTGGAAGCCGCCTATAAAAGTCCAAGAGAACATGCAGAGAAAGCTGTCTGTTAGAAGAAGAGTGTGATAAGGGTTAATTGCATGTGGTTGTGGTTTCCTCTAAGTTGCTGAGAAGCAGCTCTATTTAAACTTCCTGTTTCCTGTAGCAAGTGCTGTTCGATCTATAATGTTACCGTGACATGTATCTGCTCTGAAGTGACTTCCTGCATCTGTGACCCCGGCTATCTTTGGACTTTGTTTGCTTTCTGCCTGCCCCAACCTCCGGCTTGTCTACGACCCCTCTCCTGCCTGATCGCGTGTACTTCCGCTGCCCGCACGTTGCCGACCCTGCCTGCATCCTGACCATCCGCCTGTCTCACCCTTCTGTACCGCTTTGCCAGCACGTTGCCGACCCGGACTGTACCACTACGCTTCTGCCAAGCACGAGCTTCAGCGGACCTGCACCCACCACCAGCGACCACGTCCAGCCCTCGTGCTCCCCTGTGCTCCCGAGCTCCCTGTCTACACTATCAGGGGTTCGCGAACTAGGGCCGTAAGAGAGGTTGTCCCCTGCATAAGTCAGACTCGACCACCAGGTACATAACAGTATCGAACAGCCATGTCCGAGTCTGCGCAGGGGACCTCTCCCATGGAAGATTTATGTGGACATCTGGCTGGGCTTACACAAGCCGTTAAAAGTCTACAAGAGGGATATACCCGCCTGATGAAAGAGGTCCATGAGCTCTCAGTGTCCTCAGCAGCCAGACCTGGCCAGCCTGACGCATGCACCATTGTGACCCTACCCACTGAGCCTAAGGTGCCTATGCCCGAGCGGTTTTTCGGGAGACCGCAGGAAGTTTCGGGCATTTCGCAGTTCCTGCAACTTGTACTTTGCCCTTCAGCCACTGACTTTTTCCTTGGAGGCCACTAAAGTGGGGCTAGTGATCTCGCTCCTACTGGGAGAACCCCAGGCATGGGCCCATCGCCTGCTGGAGCAAGGGGCCCCAGTGATTACCACTCTAGAGCATTTCTTCGTAGCAATGGCCAAGCTCTACGAGGACCCCCATCTGGCCACTACGGCTGAAGCAGCCCTTCATGCTCTGCAACAGGGCCGCCGGTCCGCCGAAGATTACGTGTCTGAGTTCCGGCGCTGGAGCGCAGACACTGCCTGGAACAATGCGGCCCTCCGCCATCAATTCCGGCTGGGTCTCTCAGAGCCGCTCAAAGACGAGCTGGCTCGCGTGGGGGTACCACAATCCCTCGACGCCCTGATCGATCTGGCCGTCCAGATAGATCGCCGCCTGCGGGAATGCAGAGCTGAGAGATCCACAGGGCTCGCACCTCTCACCTGGAGAATGTTCACAGACTTTGGTCCCAACCCAAGCGCCACCTCCTTCTCCGTTCCACCAGACCCACTGGAGCCTGTACAAATTGAGCGCCCCCATCCACCGCTGACGCCAGGAGAACGCCAGCATCGTATATCACAGAATCTCTGTCTGTACTGTGGGGGTTCCGGGCACCTGATTCAGAACTGCCCTGCCAAAGCTGGTAAGTGCGCACCCCTGCTTTCGGAGAGACTGATGTATCTGCCTGATCATAAGGTGCATTTCCTGCTTCCTATCTCCCTACGGCTCCCCGGTGGGGACATCCAAGTACAGGCTATTCTGGATTCAGGAGCATGTAGTTGCTTTGTTGATGCCACCTTTGCAGCTCAACACCGGATCCCCCTTCGATCTAAGGATCACCCCATGCTAGTCCGGCTTGCTGACGGGTCAGCCATCAAATCTGGCACCGTCACCCAAGAGACTATCCCCATGTTGGCCACCACTGAAGGGGGTCATCGGGAACTTCTTCGATTGGACGCCATAGCATCTCCACTCTGTCCAGTCATCCTGGGCCTTCCCTGGCTCCGGGCTCACAACCCTACCATTAATTGGGCAACTGGCGAGGTCCGCTTTGGCTCCTCCTACTGTGTGCACCACTGCCTGCCACAACACCGGGAAGTTTCCTTATCTGTGCTTGGTCCAAAAGGTGACAGGGACCAGGAAAGCCGCCTGCTCATTCCAGCACCCTACCATAACTTCCTGGACGTGTTCAGCAAGAAGGGGGCTGACGTCCTCCCACCACACAGATCTTATGATTGCCCAATCGATCTTCTACCCAGGACTGAAGTTCCCTTTGGGCGAATCTTTCCCCTGTCCAAAGTAGAGCTGGTTGCCCTCAAGGCATATTTGGACGAGAACCTGGCCAAGGGGTTCATCAGACCTTCCACTTCACCCGCAGGAGCGGGAATCTTCTTCGTTGAGAAGAAGGACCACTCCTTGAGGCCCTGTATAGATTACAGGGCCCTTAATCAGATCACCGTCAAGAATCGGTATCCTCTGCCCTTAGTCCCAGAACTCTTTCAGAGACTTGGAACCGCAACAGTTTTCACCAAATTAGACCTCCGTGGGGCTTACAACCTAATCCGCATCCGGGAAGGGGATGAGTGGAAAACGGCATTTCGCACCCGGTTCGGTCACTTCGAATACCTTGTGATGCCATTCGGACTATGTAATGCCCCTGCTACGTTCCAGCACTTGGTGAACGATATTTTTCGAGACTTCCTGGACCAATTCGTAGTTGTCTATTTAGACGACATTCTAATTTTCTCCCCGTCTCTGGAAGAACACCGACAGCATGTAAAGATTGTACTCGCCCGCCTCAGAAAACACGGTCTGTACGCCAAGGCGGAAAAGTGCGCCTTTGAGTGCACCAACATTTCCTTCCTGGGTTTCTACATCACCACCTCTGGCATCTCCATGGACCCACAGAAAGTGACAGCTATTCTGGCTGTCCACAAGGATCCTGAGGCTCCCCTGTCCCTCTAAAAAGATGGGGCCAAAATTCATGGGACCCTTCCCAATTAAGAGGAAAATTAATCAAGTAGCTTATGAGCTGGAGCTACCTCCATCACTCCGCATCCATCCGGTCTTTCATGTGAGCCTACTCAAACCTGTGGTCAAAGACCTTTTCCCTGGGCGCAACACAGCTCCACCAGAACCGGTCTTGGTGGACGGAGAGGAGGAATTCGAGGTCGAGGCCATCCTCGACTGTAGGAAAAGAGGTGGGAACTTTCAGTTTTTGGTGAAATGGAGAGGCTATGGACCTGAGGAGAGCTCTTGGGAGCCTGAAGAGAACGTGCATGCCAAGGAGCTGGTCAAAGCCTTCTGGAGAAGACACCCGACCAAGAGAATCCGTTTGGGCATCCGGAGGCTGCCCCTTGGGGGGGGGGGCAATGTTAGAAGAAGAGTGTGATAAGGATTAATTGCATGTGGTTGTGGTTTCCTCTAAGTTGCTGAGAAGCAGCTCTATTTAAACTTCCTGTTTCCTGTAGCAAGTGCTGTTCGATCTATAACGTTACCGTGACCTGTATCTGCTCTGAAGTGACTTCCTGCATCTGTGACCCCAGCTATCTTTGGACTTTGTTTGCTTTCTGCCTGCCCCGACCTCCGGCTTGTCTACGACCCCTCTCCTGCCTGATCGCGTGTACTTCTGCTGCCCGCACGTTGCCGACCCTGCCTGCATCCCGACCATCCGCCTGTCTCATCCTTCTGTACCGCTTTGCCAGCACGTTGCCGACCCGGACTGTACCACTACGCTTCTGCCAAGCACGAGCTTCAGCGGACCTGCACCCACCACCAGCGACCACGTCCAGCCCTCGTGCTCCCCTGTGCTCCCGAGCTCCCTGTCTACACTATCAGGGGTTTGCGAACCAGGGCCGTAAGAGAGGTTGTCCCCTGCATAAGTCAGACTCGACCACCAGGTATGTGACACTGTCACTGCACTGGGGATCATGAGAAACGCGTTTCAGAGACAACCCATGCCTCCTTCATCAGTCTGCCTGTCATCCTCACCTTCAGGATTAAAACACAAGCAGTCAGCACCCATGATTAACCGCTTGCCGAGCGCTGTTCAGCAATTGACGGCGACAAGGTGGCTCTTTCCCGCAAAACGCCGTCATGCGACGGCGGCTGCGGGATCGAGCTTAGTGAGCGCGCGCGCGCCGCCGGAGGTGCGCCCGCGTGCTCACTGTGTCCGGGGAGGGCCAGGGAGTGGGTGCGGCGGAGTCGATCTCCGCCGGCCACCCGCGATGCCCCCCCCTGAGTGAAAGAACGGAGGTCCGTGTAAGTAAACACGGACCTCCGTTCTGTGAAGGGGGAAGGGCTGTGATCACAGCCTTCCTCTACATGGAGGCTGTGATCACTTCCCTTCCCCAGCTAGGGCAGTCCCCCCACAGTTAGAACACACCCAGGGAACACAGTTAACCCTTAGAGCGCCCCCTGCAGGTTAACCCCTTCACTGGCAATGGCATTTACACAGTAATCAGTGCATTTTTATAGCACTGATTGTTGTATAAATGCCAATGGTCCCAAAAAAGTGTCAAAATGTTCCGACATGTCTGCTGAAATATCGCAGTACCGCTAAAAATCGCAGATCACCGCCATTACTAGTAAAAAAAAAAAATAATAATAAAAACCCCAAAAATGAAATCTCATCATCCGTATACGCGACCACTTTTGCGCAAACCAATCAATAAACACCGATTGCGATTTTTTTTATCACAAATATGAGGAAGAATATAAATCGGCCAAAACCAGTGAAAAAAAATGTTTTTTTATATTTTTTTTTTGGATTTGTATTTTAGCAAAAAGTAAGAAATTTTGTTTTTTTTTGCAAAATTGTCGCTCTTCTTTTTTTTTCTAGCGGTGATCAAATACCACCAAAAGAAAGCTCTATTTGTGGGGAAAAAAGGACGCAAATTTTGTTTGGGTACAACGCCGCACGACCGCGCAATTGTCAGTTAAAGCGACGCATCGCCGAATCGCAAAAAGGGCTCCGATCCTAAAGCTGGAAATCCTTCCGGGGCTAAAGTGGTTAAACAACATAAAATAAAGCAGTGCCGGCAAGGGGGCCAGGGACAAATACTGGTGATGTGAAAGGGTAGATATGAACTAAATAAATAAATATATAAAATGTATAAGGAATACCCATAATGAAAATAGAAATAATGGTGATATAAAAATTAAAAAAATATATGTATATAGGAAATATATGTACATAGAAGACCTACAGTCTCTGTCCATAAATATAACTAAATATGTCCAAAATATGACATAGCTGCCATGATATTTATTGTAGTATGTAATGGACAATGTAAATATATATAAATAGGTATAAGAAAATATAAAGAGAATTTTTAAAAATACATTGAAAAATGAAAAAGAACAATGTAGATACAGTCAGGTCCATAAATATTGGGACATCTACACAACTAATCTTTTTGGCTCTATACACCACCACAAAGGATTTGAAATGAAACAAACAAGATGTGCTTTAACTGCAGACTTTCAGCTTTAATTTAAGGGGTATTTCATCCAAATCAGGTGAACGGTGTAGGAATTACAACAATTTGTATATGTGCCTCCCACTTTTTAAGGGACCAAAAGTAATGGGACAGATTAACCACCTCCCACCCGGCCTCTGTATATATATGGCCGGGTGGGAGCTTCTCTGTTCTGACAGGACGTGTATGCAGAACGGGAGCTCGCAGCGCGGCCACGCGGCGCGCTGCTGCTGGATCCTGTGATCATTATGATCACAGGATCCAGCTGAGCAGAGATCGGGATACGGGCGCAGTGACTGGCCCTCCCGATCATGTGACGGCTGTGTCCAATCACAGCCGTCACATTGTAAACAGAGACGAACATCTCTGTGACAGTTCTCCCCCCGCTGAGCTCAGTGAGAGCTCAGTGCGGGGGGAAGGGGGGGGGGAGCTGCAGCTATGTGAGAGCTCTCTGTATGATGATAATTTCATGCAGAAAGCTGTCACAGATCGCCCCCCACACAGTGCACCAAGCACACTGATACCCCTGCCCCATACATATAAGTGTCCCCATAAAACAGTCCCCAAAACATCTGTCACCATGCACAAAACATCTGTCACAGTCCCCAAAACATCTGTATGTCCCCAAAACATCTGTCACAGTCCCTAAACATCTGTCTGTCCGCCAACACCAAATAAACTCCGATTTGGGTTATTTTTACCAAAGAAATGTAGCAGTATCATTTTTGGTCAAAATGTATGAAGAGAAATTACTTATTTGCAGAAACAGAAACGCAGAAAAATGCATTGTTTTTGAAAATTTGCAGTCTTTTTTTAATTTATAGAGCAAAAAATAAAAAACCCAGGGGTGATTAAATACCACCAAAATAAAGCTCTATTTGTGTGAAAAAAATGATAAAAATGTCATATGGGTACAACGTCGCACGACTGCGCAATTGTCATTCAAACTGCAACAGCGCTGAAAGCTGAAAATTGGTCCGGGAAGGAAGGGGGTTTAAGTGCCCAGTATTGAAGTGGTTAACAATCATAAATCAAACTTTCACTTTTTAATACTTGGTTGCAAATCCTTTGTAGTCAATTACAGCCTGAAGCTTGGAACGCATAGACATTACCAGACATTGGGTTTCATCCCTGGTGATGCTCTGCCAGGCCTCTACTGCAACTGTCTTCAGTTCCTGCTTGTTTTTGCGGCATTTTCCCTTCAGTTTTGTCTTCAGCAAGTGAAATGCACGCTCAATCGGATTCAGGTCAGGTGATTGACTTGGACATTGCATAACATTCCACTTCTTTCCCTTAAAAAAACCCTTTGGTTGCTTTCGCGGTATGCTTCGGGTCATTGTCCATCTGCACTGTGAAGCGCTGTCCAATGAGTTCTGAAGCATTTGGCTTTATATGAGCAGATAATATTTCCCGAAACACATCAGAATTCATCCTGCTGCTTTTGTCATCAATCACATCATCAATAAATACAAGAGAACCAGTTTCATTGGCAGCCATACATGCCCACGCCATGACACTACCACCACCATGCTTCACTAATGAGGTGGTTTGCTTTGGATCATGAGCAGTTCCTTTCCTTCTCCATACTCTTCTCTTCCCATCACTTTGGTACAAGTTGATCTTGGTCTCATCTGTCCATAGGATGTTGTTCCAGAACTGTGAAGGCTTCTTTTAGATGTTGTTTGGCAAACTCTAAATCTGGCCTTCCTGTTTTTGAGGCTCACCAATGATTTACATCTTGTGGTAAACCCTCTGTATTCACTCTGGTGAAGTCTTCTCTTGATTGTTGACTTTGACACACATACACCTACCTCCTGGAGAGTGTTCTTGATCTGGCCAACTGTTGTGAAGGGTGTTTTCTTCACCAGGGAAAGAATTCTTCGGTCATCCACCACAGTTGTTTTCCGTGGTCGTCCGGGTCTTTTGGTGTTGCTGAGCTCACCGGTGCATTCTTTCTTTTTGAGGATGTTCCAAACAGTTGATTTGGCCACACCGAATGTCTTTGCTATCTCTCTGATGGGTTTGTTTTGTTTTTTTCAGCCTAATGATGGCTTGCTTCACTGATAGTGACAGCTCTTTGGATCTCATATTGAGAGTTGACAGCAACAGATTCCAAATGCAAATAGCACACTTGAAATGAACTCTGGACCTTTTATCTGCTCCTTGTAAATGGTATAATGAGGGAATAACACACACCTGGCCATGGAACACCTGAGCAGCCAATTATCCCATTACTTTTGGTCCCTTAAAAAGTGGGAGGCACATATACAAATTGTTGTAATTCCTACACCGTTCACCTGATTTGGATGTAAATACCCTCAAATTAAAGCTGAAAGTCTGCAGTTAAAGCACATCTTGTTTGTTTCATTTCAAATCCTTTGTGGTGGTGTACAGAGCCAAAATGATTAGAATTGTGTCGATGTCCCAATATTTATGGACCTGACTATGTAAAAAATAGAACTGAAAATTATATATCTTTCAATCAATGAAAAAGGACCTTGGTAAATGTATATAATCTATATCCAAAATCTGATAAATTTACCTAAATTCTAAGGAAGATAGAATAAAGGACAAGGATTGAGGATTAATAGAGTATTGAGATGTACCCTGTAACATTGGATGAGGCTAGATCAATTACTCATGGCTCAGGACCCACTAAGGAGAATGGCCTAAAGGGGGGAATATAATCTGATGGAAACAAGTGCAAAAACCATATTGGGAAGAATTGCATATAAGAACTGATCTAAAGTAGATCAGTAAATATTCATACAGGTTCTCTAATTTCAGAAAATGTATACTTTGAGGCCGGGGGATGTTGCAGTAATTTCTAGCAAAAAATGCAGATTTTAATATGTGTGGAATAAAATGAAATAAATTGCTCCATAGAAAAGTGGCTTGCAACGGAGGCACAAAAGCAGGCACGCTCCTAATCCGCTGCTCTGTGTGCCCATTCAGACATGGAGCCGTGGCTCGGCACCGCTCCCCCCCCTCTTCTAATTGGCTCGCTGGCTGTGATTGACAGCAGCGGGGTCCAATGGCTCCTGCTGCTGTCTCAGCCAATGAGGAGCCCATGAGCTGATACTCTTGTGCACATCGCTGGATCGAGAGGGAGCTTAGGTAAGTATTGGGGGGGGGGGGCTGAGGTTGCTGTTGCACACACAAGGCTTTTTACCTCCATGCATACAATCCATGAAGGTAAAAAACCTTCAGCCTTTAGAACCAACTTTAATCATTTTGAAGTAAGGGGAATTCCCCTCTCAGATAGTTGTCACCGGAACAGACACCCCAACTAGAACATTTCCCCTCACCACTTGTGTTAGTAAAAACCAAACTTCTCATACTGTTGACAATGGTCATCAGCATAGGTGTTGGGAGGAGGGCTGCAGCCCCGATTGGGCCCCTGAAAAGCCCCGGGTCTCGGGCATGCTAGTATTCTTAGCCCCGAGCACCGGCTGGAGAATCGCCAGAGCCCCCGCTAGAGGTCTGCGACCAGCACTGGTGATGGTCACCGCCGCCATTTTGTAGAAGACCGCCTCTCCTGGAGCCTTGTCACTCGCAGAGGAGGGGAACAAACAAGAGGCATAGCCGAGTGGCTGCCAATAGAAATGGAGTGGCCATCAACCCCCTGCCCCCTTTCCCACAACAGGTTACAGACCGGCAGCTAGCCACGGGGCGGGGGGGTTGGCAGTAGCTCCATTTCTATTGGCAGCCACCCGGCTACGCATCTTGTTTGTTCTCCTTGGCGAGTGACTTGTTACACAAGAGCTGGTCTACTGTAATGATGGCGGAGACTCCGCTGGCTGGGGACACCTGTGATGTAAGGAGGGACTCTGCTGGCTGGGGACACCAGTGATGTGAGGAGGGACTCCGCAGGCTGGGGACACCAGTAATGTAAGGAAGGACTCCGCTGACTGGGAACACCAGTGATGTGAGGAGGAACTTCGCTGGCTGGGGACACCAGTGATGTGAGGAGGGACTCCGCTGGCAGGGAACACCTGTGATGTAAGGAGGGACTCCGTTGGCTGGGGACACCAGTGATGTAAGGAGGGACTCCGCTGGCTGGGAACACCAGTGATGTAAGGAGGGACTCCGCTGGCTGGGGACACCAGTGATCTAAGGAGGGACTTTGCTGGCTGGGGACACCAGTGATGTGAGGAGGGACTCCACTGGCTGGGGACATCAGTGATGTAAGGAGGGACTCCGCTGGCAGGGAACACCTGTGATGTAAGGAGGGACTCCGCTGGCTGGGGACACCAGTGATGTAAGGAGGGACTCCGCTGGCTGGGGACACCAGTGATCTAAGGAGGGACTTTGCTGGCTGGGGACACCAGTGATGTGAGGAGGGACTCCACTGGCTGGGGACACCAGTGATGTAAGGAGGGACTCCGCTGGCTGGGAACACCAGTGATGTAAGGAGGGACTCCGCTGGCTGGGGACACCAGTGATGTAAGCAGGGACTTCGCTGGCTGGGGATACCAGTGATGTGAGGAGGGACTCTGCTGTCTGGGGACACCAGTGATGTGAGGAGGGACTCCTCTGGCTGGGGACACCAGTGATGTAAGGAGGGACTCCGTTGGCTGGGGACACCAGTCATGTGAGGAGGAACTTCGCTGGCTGGGGACACCAGTGATGTGAGGAGGGACTCCACTGGCTGGGGACACCAGTGATGTAAGGATGGACTCCACTGGCTGGGAACACCTGTGATGTAAGGAGGGACTTTGCTGGCTGGGGACACCAGTGATGTGAGGAGGGACTCCGCTGGCTGGGGACACTAGTGATGTAAGGAGAGACTTCGCTGGCTGGGGACACCAGTGATGTGAGGAAGGACTCTGCTGGCTGGTGACACCAGTGATCATAGGCATGCGCACATAGGGTGGCAGGTGTGCCTGGACACACCCTAATCACCCTGTACTGTGCAGATTCCTCCTGCTGCCTGACTGCAGAGAAAGGGATGGAGGAATCTCTGTCCTCAGTCCCTTTCTCTGCCCCAAAAGTGAGACATCAGAGGTCTGTTTAGACCCCTGATATTTCACTAAAGCCCTCCAGCAGGGCTCCTAAATAAAATTGTAAAAAAATAAAAAATAAAATATAATATTGTAAAAAATTATAAAAAAAAACAAAATTGTAAAAAAAGAAATAAAATAAAATAAAAATAAACGACTGACACCGACCTCTGCCCTTCTGACATATATACACACACACTCATGTGTGTTTGCGCTTTGTGATGCACACCCTAATGCAATAGGCTGCACACACTTATGCCAGTGATGTGAGGAGGGACTCTGCTGGCTGGGGGCACCTGTGATGGAAGGAGGGACTCTGCTGGGGACACCTGATGGCATCTGGTGGCAGGCGACGTGGCAAGTGACACACTCAGGGCTCCCACTGATTCTGCATTATGGTGAGTTGAATGATTTAATTTTATATTACAATGTAATAATAGAAATAATGCGCTTCAATCATTCTGACACAATAACAACCATGGTGCCGGGATGATTGAAACACTAACATCAGGTGTTTGGGGTATCTTTATCTGCTGATTGTTAAACTTTCTGGAATACACATATTGCTATTTTTGTAGGATCTGGGCCTGCTGTCCCTCCATCCTTCTTTCTTTCCTTCTCTCTCCTTCCCTCCCTATTTCATTCTTTCTTTCTCCCTCCATCCCTCATTCATCTCAGACTTGGACCACACCCCTTCAAACCACGCCCCCTTTGAGCCACGCCTACTATTTAGTTTAAAGCACGTCCATTTTTCACAGCGGCGCACAAAACATTTCTTCGGGCTACAGCCCCTTGACTTTTTTGCACCTAGCAACGCCCCTGGTCATCAGGACAAACACAGAGGGCAAATCTCCCCAGTGGGGACACAGACAACAATAAAACCTGATTGAAGTTTTAAAAATCCCCTGACTGTATAAGATATTATGTTATTGTTGTCCATGTTCCATTCGAGGGGCATTCGCTTCACTTTCTCTTCTGTATGATCCCAATCAGGAAGTGAGGTCAAATCTACCAAGCGCAGACAGGCAACAACAACATCATGGTTAGAGTTGCCACCTCATCCCTTTAAAACCAAACACATATGAATTACACAGGTTCTGTGGATGATTAAGGTGGTAATTCAACTCACTTGGTGCCTTGTCTGCATTAAATTAGCCTCAGAACAACCTGTGTAATTCATGTTTTTGGTTTTAAAGGGATGAGGCGGCAACCCTAATCATAGTCCTAATTCTTCTTCCACGTATCCAAAACGAAAACAGTTGGTCTTTAAGGCTGCCTAGGATCACAGTCACACGTATTCATCACCTGTTGTTTGACATTAATAAAGCATTTTGAAGAGCAGGTTACCAAGCACTTAAAACATTTTGTTTGCCTGTATAGTTTCGTAAGCGCTGTCTTAATGGATGTATCAAGTCAAGGTTTTGTGCAATGCATTGTTTGCTTAAACAGTGGCTTTATTACAAAAGGAGAATTGTTGGTGAGGAGCTCATTGAAAAGACACGAGGTTATGTAGATAAGGCTCCTGTGTCTTGTGTAACTGTGGGAATCTGTGGCCAAATGAAGAAGCACATTTATTATAAGTTAATGAAGCAATGAAAATATGACTAAAGCAAACGTCTGAATCCTTGAATAAACAGTAGTTAAAGTGTATTTATAGCCCAAACTTTTTTTTCCCCTTACCTTCTGTTCTCTCCATCTTCTGCTATTGGGAAATTGCTAAGTAATGTTTGAATAGGGCCCGTGCCGGGCACTCAAACTCCTGTGTTTGGAATGCAGCAGGGCAACCGCTCAGCATGGGACCCAAAAGCTAGTGGTGACCACTGGAAAAGTGGTGTATGCTAAAGTGACTTCCAGATTCTAGAGGGATCCCACAGGTATGGTTTATATAAGGCAGGCTTTCTCAACCTTTTAACCCTAGTGGAACCCCAAAAATAATTTTCATGTCTCAAGGAACCCTTACTAAAACCAATTCATCAAGGCTCAATAGGAACAATGCCCCTTATGTTGGTGGTCAATAGGAAGAATGTCCCCCTTAAAGTGGTGCTCAGAATGCCACCCCTAAAAACAGCTAAAAAGATATTTGGTGTCATGCTGTTGGTTTTGCGGAACCTTGAATTCTGTAGGCATCATCAAATAGGTGGTTCATCAGCCACGGCTCAAGGAACCCCTAGCAACCTCTGGAGGGACCCCAGGGTTCCACTGAACCCTGGTTGAGAATGGCTGATATAAGGGGTCTCCAAACTTTCTAAACAAGGGACCAGTTTATTGTCCTTCATACTTCATAGGGACTGGACAGTGGCCAACAGACGTAAAAAATGGCACATCTTTAGTGGGGGGTATAATACCCGATCATTGGTGTCAGTGGAATAGTGCCCCATCATTGCTATCAGTGGGAGGAATAGTTATCCAATGTTGGTGTCAGTGGCAAGAATTATGCTCCCATTGTTGGTGTCAGTAGGAGGGATAGTGCCCCAAGGACCAGATAAAAGTAAGCAAAGGGCTGCATCCAGCCCCCCGGGCCACAGTTTGAAGACCACTGGTTTATATATAGCTAGACTGTAACTATGTATAAAATGCCATATCTGGAATTCTTCTTTAACTAGAGTGCGGTCCATAGATAAAATAAAATCACTATTATTATATCTTTATACAGTGCATCCAAAAAGTAATTAAAGCATTTCACTTTTTCCAGATATTGTTATGTTACAACCTTATTCTAAAATGGATTCAATTCATTATTTTCCTCAAAATTCTACAAATAATACCCTATAATGATAACTTGAAAGACGTTTGAAATATTTGCAAATTTATTAAAAATAAAAAATGAAAAAAATCACATGTACGCAAGTATTCACGGCCTTGGCTCAATACTTCATTGAAGCACCTTTGGCACCAATTACAGTCTTTTTGAGTATGATGCTACACGCTTTTTGAGCAGTTTCTCCCATTCTTCTTTGCAGAACCTCTCAAGCTCCCTCAGGTTGGATAGGGAGCGTCGGTGCACAGCCATTTTCATATCTCTACAGAGATGTTTAATCGGGTTCAAGTCTGGGCTTTGGCTGGGCCATTGACATTCAGAGTGGTCTGGTAGTCACTCTTTGTTATCTTGGCTGAGAGGTCCAGAGTAGGGTTGCCACCTCATCCCTTTAAAACCGAACACATATTAATTACACAGGTTCTGTGACTGATTAACCACTTCAATACTATGCACTTAGAACACTTTACTACCAGACCAATTTTCAGTTTTCAGTGCTGTTGCGCTTTGAATGACAATTGCGCGGTCATGCGATGCTGTACCCAAACAAAGTTTTTATCATTTTGTTCCCACAAATAGAGCTTTCTTTTGGTGGTATTTGATCACCCCTGCTGTTTTTATTTTTTGCGCTACAAATAAAAAAAGACCGAAAATTTTGAAAAAAAAAAAAATTCTCTATTTTTGTCACAAAAAACTTTGTAAATAAGTAAATTTTCTCCATCACTGGTGGGCACTGATGAGGCTACACTGACGGGCACTGATGTGGCAGTACTGATTGGCACTGATGAGGCGGCACTGATGAGGTGGCACTGATGATGAGGCACTTATATTCAGCGATAATGAGCACTGTTAGGCGGCACTGATAAGCAGCATTGACGGGTACTGAGAGGTGGCACTGATATACAGCACTGATGGGCACTGATATGCAGCAATGACGGACACTGCTAAGCGGCACTGATGGGCACTAATGGACAGCACTGATTGGCACTCATAGGCGGCACTGGGCACTGATAGGTGGCACTGATGGGCACTGATAGGTGGGCACTGGTAGGTGGCAATGATGGGCACTGATGTGTGGCACTGGTACACACTGATAGGGGCACTGGTAAGCACTGATAGGGGCACTGGTGGGCACTGATAGGGGCACTGGTGGGCATATACATTAATAGGGGCTCATTCCCTGGTGGTCTAGGGTGGCATCTGAAGGTGGCACTGAGTGAAGGTGGACCTGAGCACTTAGTCACTTACCTGGTGGCCTATGGGGGTCTCCCTGGTGGTCCAGATCGCTCCCTGGTGGTCCCTGGTCGGCTCCCTGGTGGTCCTGGGTGGGCATATCACTGGGCAGGCTCCCTGGTGGTCTAGGGTGGCGATCCGAGGGAGGGCTGTGCTGATAAATCATCAGCACAAACCCTCCCTGTCAGGGATGCAGCCGATCGGCTCTCCCCTCATCAGGTCGATAAACGGCTTTCCTGTATTACACTGTGACCAGCCGTGATTGGTCATGGCTGGTCACATGGTAAAGTGCTTCGGATCGAAGCACTTTACCGAGATCGGCATTGCGGGGGGTCAGACTGACCCCCCACACCACCGATCGCCGCGATGCGCGCCCCCCCGGGCGCGCGGTGGCTTGTTATCCTGAGGACGTCATATGACGTCCAGTCAGGATAACTCAGCCACTTCCCGGCCGTCATTCTGCATACGGCGGTCGGGAAGTGGTTAAGGTGGTAATTAAACTCACTTGGTGCCTTATCTGCATTAAATTTAGCCTAAGAACCCGTGTAATTCATATGTGCTCGGGTTTAAAGGAATGAGGTGGCAACCCTAGTCCAGAGCACTCTGTACCAGGTTCATCAAGGATGTCTCTGTACATTGCTGCATTGATCTTTCCCTCAATTATGTCTAATCTCCCAGTTCCTGTCGCTGAAAAACATCCCCACAGCATGATGCTGCCACTACCTTGCTTCACTGTAGGGATGGTATTGGCCAGGTGATGAGCAGTGCCTTTCCTCCAGACATGACGCTTGCCATTCAGGACAAAGAGTTAAATATTTGTTTCATCAGACCAAAGAATTGGTCTGAAAGTCCTTCAGGTGCCTTTTGGCAAACATTACTAAGGAGTGTCTTCCGTCTGGCCATTTTACCATAGGGCCTAATTGGTGGAGTGCTGCAGAGATGGTTGTTCTTCTGGAAGGTTCTCCTCTCTCCACAGAGAAATGCTGGAGCTCTGCCAGAGTGACCATCGGGTTCTTGGTCACCTCCCTGATTAAGGCCCTTCTCGTCCAATCGCTCAGTTTGGCCGGGCGGCCCGCTCTAGAAAGAGTCCCAGTGGTACTAAACTTCTTCCATTTACGTATCATGGAGACCACTGTGCTCATCGGGACCTTCTATGCTTAATACATTTTTCTGTACCCTTCCCCAGATCTGTGCCTCGATACAATCCTGTCTCAGAGGTCTACAGACAATTCCTTGGACTTCATGGCTTGGTTTGCGCTCTGACATGCACTGTTAACCATGGGACCTTATATAGACAGGTGTGTGCCTTTCCAAATCATGTCCAATCAACTGAATTTACCACAGGTGGACTCCAATCAAGTTGTAGAAACATCTCAAGGATGATCAGTGCAAACAGATTGCACCTGAGCTCAATTTTGAGTGTCATGGAAAAGGCTGTGAATACTTATGTACATTTTTTACGTTTTTTTATTTTTAATAAATTTGTAAAGATTTCAAACAAATGTATTTCACATTGTCATTATGGGGTATTGTTTGTAGAATTTTGAGGAAAATAATGAATTTAATCCATTTTGGAATAAGGCTGTAACATAACAAAATGTGGAAAAAGTGAAGCGCAGTGAAAACTTTCCGGATGCACTGTAAATTCATAAAATGTAAAACTATGGACCTCCCCAACCACAAGAAGGATCTGTTACACAAATCTCATCACCTATATTAGGCAATGATAACAAAGAACCTGCAAATATGATGTTATATATTTGTGTTCCAGTACCCCTTAGACCCTTTTCACACCGGGGCGGCAGGTCCATTAGCGGTAAACACGGCGCTTTACCGCTGTTTAGGGGGCGCTTTGCTGCCGCAAATGGGAGCTTTTAACCCCCCAGAAAGGGGTTAACTAGGGGTTAAAAGCGCCTGCGTTGCGGCGCTTCCAAAGTGCTTTGCAGGCACTTCAGAAGCGCTGGCAATTCATTCCAATGGCAGGGGCAGTATGGGAGCACTGTATACACTGCTTCCGCACCGCCCCAAAGATGCTGTTTCCAGGACTTTTTTTCCCATCATGCAAGCACACAGCCCCAGCGTGAAAGCACTGGGCTGTAGGGGAGGCAGATTTCAGGCACTTTATAGGCACTATTTTTAGCACTAAAGCGCCTGAAACCGCCCCAGTGTGAAAGGGGTCTAAAAGTAAATCATAGATTATAAATTTGATTTTTGTTATGTAGGCAGGTGCTTGGCTAGAAACAGAGAGTGATTAAGAAACTGTGGTGCAGTGCTTTCTGTGTCTCCCAATGGATTTCACTAGTTTGCCTTCATCCACCAGGGGGAGCTGACAAACAGAAGGAGCTCAAGAGAGTTGGCAGAATTGAATCATGTGAGATGTTACTTTAGAAAAGATACTTTACTGTGGCAGTTATTGGACTATTGGAATACAATTTCCAATGTGAGCCGAGTATAAAGAGAGAGAGCTGTATTTTCACAGGCTGAACACTGAGTGATTTCTTCTCTGCTGTGAGGAGACTGAGGTGTGCACATTGCTGCTCCTTTGTGCACATCAACCTGCTACAAGCGTCCGGCCATGTGCTGAGGCATGGAGTTGCTCCAGGCAAATCCATAAGTACGTTGACATCTGTACAGCGGGACCCCTGTTGCAGTATCACTGGGACTGGGGAGATGACACTACTTAACCAGTTGTTAACAATGACTGAACACAAAGGGACTGGCCTTCTGACTGCAGCATAGTTATGGCATGCAGACTTTAATGGGACTGTATTCATGTGCACCACCATAAAGACTGGGCCCCAATGCTAGCTGGTTAAAGAACTAGAGCTAAATACTGCTCATTCAGATGGCTGCTTTACAAAAACGTTCCCTATTGTCCACAGTAAGAAGGACTTCTTTTAGGAGTCTTAATCTTCATTTCTGCCATTCACGTGGAGTGCGCTATAAAGTGGATAAACAGTAGCCTACTGTTTATAGAGGAGTTATTGCAGCATTGATTATCATTACTGTTACAGTTTTCTAAATTCATTACTTACTGTTGATTTAGCGGATTACTAGTTTTACGCTAATTTAGCTGTATAGAACACCATTCTAGGCTGCTATAGCCTAGTGAACATATTGTCTAGTGCAGTGTTTCTCAACTCCAGTCCTCAAGGCGCATCACCAGGTCATGTTTTCAGGCTTTCCATTACTTTGCACAGGTGATTTGATCAGTTTCAATGCCTTAATAATTACCACAACAGTTTCATCTGAATGTACCGCTAGCAATAAACCCCCTAGTGCTTGGCCGAGGAGATATAAATATTTATAACTCAGCTATTGGATCTGCTTAAATTATTGCTAGAGACACTCTCCAAAAGTAGGCACAAAAAAAACTTAGCGGAAAAAAACTGCAGAAAGCATAATTATCAATTCAAGTCTTGGCTGACTACAGCTTAGCAGTACCACATTTACAAATAGGGACACCCTTGCTTAGAGGAGGGTCCCCACAGGTACAATGGCTTTGGTGAGGCTGCTGTCAAAACAGAGCTGGGACATGGCATGTAGAAAGGTTCTGTCTGCTGTCTCCAAAGCAGGTGGCTCTAAATCACAGCGGTAATGTAGTGGTAGAGGGAGTCATTGGGAACAGGGATCCTCTATGGTTTCCTGAGTCACTGGGGCAGCGATCCAATTAGATGCTGGCTGCCCATGTGACTCTAGCAGCCATCTTAGGTGTGGCAGAGTCTATTTAAAGTGGTTGTTAACTCACTTCTTTCAAATCCTGCCATCCTCTCTGTACCATTATCCATGTGCATGTGTAATGTAAAAAATCAGCCGGATTGTACCTATATCAGCTTGGTTCCCGGCGCTCAGCTGACTTGTCAGCTCTCTTCTCTCTCGGCTCACAGATCCAGTGGGCGGAGCCGAGGCCTCCCGCTGATGCCAGCCGGGGAGGAGGGGGAGAGAGGAGAGAAAGAGCTGACAATCAGCTGAGCGCCGGGAGCCATGCTCATATAGCTACAGAGCGGCGGATTTTTGTACATTACCCAGGCACAGGGACACTTAGTATTGAAGTGCAGAGGGGATCACAGCATTTAGCTGAAGATATGAGAGCAGCAGGAGCGGGGGGGGGGGGACAGGGATTGTCTACCCCATAAAAAGGGATTTGATGAGTGTACGTATTGGGTCCCAGATCCCAGAATTTCACAAACAATTGGGGGGGGGGGTTTTTTTTGTCTAGGACAAGGGAATTTCGTACAATATATCGTGTCGTGAACACGACTCGTTAAACCGGGGGACATAGTGGACTTTATGGACCGACTAGGACGGACCGATACCGGAGGGGGGGGGGCATACCTCTGGTGCGAGATAGTCCTAACGACACGGGACTGTGGCCTCAGTCGCCATTCACGGAGTCAGTAGGCGTCGGACGAGAGGACACAGAGGAGACAGGAGTAGGGGGAGGTGAGGGACAGACGAGTATGGTCTCGGCGGGGGGGGGGGGGCGAGGACGACGAGAGTATAGAAGTCGATTTACGACACTAGGGGAGACGTGAAG
This sequence comes from Glandirana rugosa, assembly GCA_018402905.1. Lineage (NCBI taxonomy): Eukaryota > Metazoa > Chordata > Amphibia > Anura > Ranidae > Glandirana > Glandirana rugosa. Next base: position 142,497 of record BLSH010354574.1, on the reverse strand, counting down.
TTATGATTCACAGGGACACGGACCCATTACATGTTTTTAGGCGGCGAGACATCGATATACTCGTACCGAGGGCCGCGAGTCGACTAACAGTCGAGAAAGAGAGGAGAGAGGGGGAGGAGGGGCCGACCGTAGTCGCCCTCCGGAGCCGAGGCGGGTGACCTAGACACTCGGCTCTCTCTTCTCTCGACTGTTCAGTCGACTCGCGGCCCTTGGTTCGACTATATCCATGTTAGGCCGACTAAAAAATGTAATGTGTACGTGTACCTATTACCATGTCTCTCCTACCGTCCTAAACTTTCTTCACTCAATTGTTGGTGAAATT
>BLSH010354574.1:95976-111459 GCA_018402905.1 Glandirana rugosa | reverse complement strand
TGAGGGAAAAAAGGCGCTTCTGAGGACTGTATCACACATGCAGCTGCGCTTCTCTGAGGAGAATTTACAGAGTGTAATACCAAAAACTGCCACCGGGGAGAAAATGGCGCTCGTGCAGCATAAACCAGCCCCACAAAATGGCGGCGGTTAATTTTTTAAAAGTGTGCGAACGAACGTTCCCCAGTGATGCAGTATAGGTCCCAGGGCCTTAAAAGACACAACGCGGCAGACCGGGGGGGCGGAGGTGGGGGGTGGGGGGAAGGAGGGGGGCACGCAATAAAAAAGTGTCCCCCTGACAGGGAAAGAAGCTACCACCAATAAATAATTACTGCCCCGGATGTCGCCCCCCCCACGTCCTAAGGGCGGGGGAGGGGTCCACTCACCAGTCCGACGGGCGTTGCGGGTAGCCACCCGAAGCAGACTTACCCCCCTTATCCCGGGAAGGATTGCTGCCGGCCAAGGCCACTGGAAAGGCAAAAGCCAGACACTGGGCATAGGTGGCAACAGCCACAGGCCGCCCGCACGGAACGGGCCCTGAACGGCGCAGCCCTGACATTTTAGGGTAGTTCGTCAGGAGGTGGCCGGTCAGGGCAAAGCTTTGGATTCGCGATATCCTCTCTATGCCAAGACCGGCTGCTTGATAGAAGTCTTCAACATTTTCAGAAAGAGAAAAAAAAATTACATGCAGAAAAAAAAAACGCAGGTCCCATAAGGGAACCCAGTCAACTCCTTTGCACTAGGCAAACAAAACTGAATGCCATTGGCCAGCAGGGGGTTTTATAGGCTCAGGTGAGGACGGCCCCCATGGGAGGGGCCAGCCTATCCCTGATGCTTTTGCATCTGTTTTGCCTAGTCACTCCTGATAGGGCGACATAAAACCCACGTGTCAATTAAGAAGAGCTGCGTCTGTCAGTGAACTCAGAGAAAAAACGTTTTGCCTATAGTACTACTTTAACCCATTTTTAAGAAAGCATTGATTCCAGAGAAAAACATAAAATCTTATCAGTGACCATTAGAACTGCATGTAATTGCATTTTTCATCTGCAGATCATGTGTAACATTCTCATGTTTTGAAAATATATTATCCATGTCCGTACAGCATTTTTTACGTCCATAACTGACTATAATTGTAATGAGCCGTGCATACTCTTAATACTGTATCTTGAACAATGACATCTTTTAATTCAAATTCAATGGTGGCGCTGATCTTTGCCCTGTGTGAACTGCTGGAAGGAATACAAGATTCAGACACAGCCCTCCTCTGATGGGCCAGAGAGAGTGAGTCCATCAGAACATCTAATATGCTGTGCAGCAATTTGAAAACAAAGACTTATTGTATCCGCATGAAATTCCCTATGTGTGCTGTTGGCCGATATCAGATTTCTTGAGAAACTTGTTGCTTTGTAGCCACACAGTTTTGAGCAGATTTTGTAGGACACAATTGTTGTATTTGTCATTTGTTTTCTGGGTCAGGGGTGATTCACATGCTCTAAATGGTATTCTAAGCAGCTAAAGTATAGAGAAGGAGCCATACTTAAGGGAGACAAAATTGTACGTTAAGAAAACACTTTCTTTTAGTTTTGAATAGAGGAGAGTATTGAGGTGTGTCTAAAAAGTTCAGTGAATGGCATCAGAAAAAAAAAAACAGAGGATACAAACAAATTACCTTTATTGGCCTTCAAAATAATCGCCACCCTTCACAACACATTTTTGGCAATGTTCATAAAGCTTCTGAAAACTGTCAGCAAAGGCCTATTTAGGAAATGATTGCAGAACTGCTGTTACACATTCTTGGATTGCTGCCACGTCCACAAAATTTGCGCTTTTCATGATGCTGTGCAGTCTTGGAAATAGAAAGAAATCTACAGGACCAAGGGGAGTACGGTAGATGAACGAGACCAGGTGGCGCAGAGGTCTCATCCCCTATGACGATGGTTCCTGGTCACACATGGTTATGAAATCTCCAGAGGTTTTCATCTGTTTTGCTTTCTGTTCGTATGTTAGCTTGTGCGGCACAAACCGGGAACAGATCTTCCGCTTATCCAAATCGTTGCAGACGATGGTGCACACCGTATCCTTGCTAATACCCAATTCCTCCACCATCAACCATAGAGTTAATCACCGATCTCGTGCCAGCATTTGTCGCACTTGCTCAATCATGTCTGGGGTTCTGCTTGTCAACGGCCGACCCAAACGTGGCTCATCCTCAATCAGTTTTAGTTAGAGAGGCTGGCGATTTGGTGTGCTCTTGAATAAAAGTACTTTATTTGCTACATAGGTACAGGTACATGGTATATGTTGACGTGTTTCAGCTATGAAGCCTTCATCAAAATTTCCTTCCCATCTCAAAAGCGTTTGAACCAGTCGTAAACACATGTTCTGCTCACGCCAGCAAGCAGAACCCCAGACATGATCGAGCAAGTTTGACAAATACTGCCACAAGATCGGCGACTGACTCTACGATTGATAGGAATTGGGCATTAGCAAGGAAACAGTGTGCACCATCATCCGTGAAGATTTGGGTAAGCAGAAGATCTGTTTCTGGTTTGTGTCGCACAAGCTGACAGACGAACAGAAAGCAAAAGGAAAGCAAAACGAATGAAAACCTCTGGAGATTTCATTATCATGTGTGACCAGGTCCCACCAGAAAAACCATCATCACAGGGGGATGAGACCTGTGTGCCAATTATTGGCTCAGTGTGCTGTACCTGTTCTTTATCATCCACCATACTACCCTGATCCCAAGACTTCTTTCTGTCCTGAACGTTTTGCAGACGTGGGGGCAATCCAAGAATGTGTGACAGTGGTTCTGCGATCGATTCCTAAGGAGGCCTTTGCTGACAGTTTCCAGAAGCTTTATAAACATTGCCAAAAGTGTGCTGTGAAGGATGCCGATTATTTTGAAGGCCAACTAAGGTACGGTAGTTTGTTTGTATCTTCTGCTTTGTTCGTCTTCTGATACCATTCACCAAACTTTTTAGACACACCTTCTGCAGAGGTATGCTCCTTCTTGATGTTTTTCAGCCCTCTCTGACCATGTGACTGAAGATTTTTTTCCTTTTTTATTCTTTCTTTGTTTTTTTTACCTTTTTTTTTTTGTTTCTTTTCATTTTTTTTTTTAATTAGGGTATTTTTTGAAATATCAGGGGTATAAATTGACCCATGATCTTTCACCCTTCAGATACAGAAAGGAATTGTCACAAATTCATCTCCTTCTCCTCTGCAGCCCAGGGTTCACTGATGAACAGAAAATGCTCTGTATAGGAAGATATGTTTGAAGACCAGCCTGGGTAACAACCATGGAGCGAATGAACATTTTCACCCTAGGAAAGGAAGTCCAGTATGTTATTTGCAAAATAATGGCAACATTTCCAAATAGGTTTAGATACACTTTAATTGTATCTATGAGCATTAAGAAGTGAAAAAGCAGGTGTGGTAGGGTATGGAGGAACCAACTCAACAACTTGGAAAGATGTAAATCAGTGGTTTTCAATTCCTCTCCTCGGGACCCACCAACAGGCCAGATTTTAAGTATTACCTTGGGGAGATGGAGACTAGAATACTGCAATCACTGAGCAACAAATGATATCACCTGTGATGCATTTCAGTTATCCTGCAAACCTGGCCTGTTAGTGGGTCCCGAGGACTGGAGTTGAGAACCACTGATGTAAATGCACCAAGGACCACTTTATTTTCACTATACTGTACTAAAACTTTCATAGTAATAACATACAAAGGAAGCACCTACCGTTCTTATTCTATTTGCAGATTTTTGTTGACCCTTAAAAATAACATAGTTCCCTTAATTTTTTTTTCATATAGGTTAGAGGTGGTAGTATAACAGCCCACACGGCTGCACAAGAATGTTGGGTTGCTTTGTTGAAAGTAAAAGCAAAAAACAGAAAGCCAGAAATGGCCATGGTGGCTCCCTAGCAGCTATAAAACTGGAGATAAATATTTTCCCTGGGCATTGAGCTGACAAGGCACATTATCCCTGGATTATACTGAACCACAACATCTCTCCTTTGCTGTTTTTCAACCATTCACTGAATAATTACCCTTCCCACACGAGTTTTATTTTTTCTGTATTTGAAGTCCACTGTCTAACTTTTCATTCTCTACCCACAACGATGCCGCCACCTCAATAACAAGCTATGGTGTTTAATCCATGCTGTGCCAATTCCTCCTTGGAGTGTAAGTTAGAACCTTCTTGTGTGTACACGAAAGTGAAAAACTATTTTGTAACCCTCAATTGGCTAAAAATCTACTATTTCTGATATTTGTGCCAGAAAGTTGAACTTCAGTCAGCAATAAAAAAAATAGTATGTACTAAACCCCTAAGGGTTAAACGCTCGTCTCTCATGGAATCAAGGTTTCATGTAAAGGAATAATTATCTCATTCCTCAGTTTTCCCAAGAGCTGATGTTCTTCTCCAGTCCCTCTTCTTCTGATACGTGGATGGTCCTTTAGCATCCTCAGGACCGTTGATCCTGCATTGTAAGTGATGATGAGCTGTGAAGCTGAGCTGTTTTGTGGGACCAGCCATATGGTGGTACGGTAAGTATTTTTGCTTATTTCTTAGCCCATAGACTGAACAAGCAATTTAGTACTGGCGCCACCGGCAGCCACAGATGCTGGCTTGGGGGTTGTTGTGCCACAGTGGTGGTATTTACCCCTTTAGTTAAAGAGGAGCTCCAGTCTCCTGTGTAAAAATTAAAAGTCAACAGCTACGAAAAAGATAGATGCTAACTTTAAATAAATAGCCACTCATCTGTCTTACATTTCAGCGGTGGGCTCACCCCAGCCATTTTCATCTCCTGTCGTCTGTCCCTGGCACCGGCATGGTATCTGTGGGCACCTGGCTATGACAGCTTGCGGCTTCACAGCATCCACTGCGCTGCACATTGGGAATGGTCCCATAGTCTTCTGGGACCTATCACGTGCCCCAGAAGACAGCGGGGAGGGAGAGGGAGGAGAACTTCAGCTTCCAATCGCTAAGGAGAAAATAGAGTAACTGTACAACCCCTGCCCCCCACTACCCAAAGTGCCGTTTCTTTGCCTTGTGCGGGGGAGAAGGCCTTAAAGCAGAACCTCCCCTTTTGGGTGAAGCTCCACTTTAAGTTGAGCCCCCTTCAGACCTTCCGTTAGCACGAACCCGCAGTACCACACAGCTTAGTGGATCACCACAGTTGCATGTAAGCAAAGAGATCGGAGGCAGAGCAAGACTTACACTACTCACTTCCTTTGCGCTGCTCTGATTGATTACATCATCTAATGCAGAGTGCTGCTCTTTTACAGGGACTGATGTCAATGTTCAATCTGTAAAGTGCTGTGTAATCCTCAGCACTTTATAAATGCCTGAAAAAATAAAATGTTAAATAAGACTGTTAAATTATTTCATATCAGCATACATACAGTAGCTGATCTGATTTTTTTTGTGAAAGGGGGGAGAGGTCCACTTTAAAGTTAGTGCAGTCCTTGAAGAGACGGAGCCCTATTTTAATGGAGTTGTGCAAATGGCACCTGAGCAATCTCCACAGGCGCCCAAACAAAATCCGCAAGTTGCAGTAGTCCCAGCTAAATAGAGTAGAAATCCAGTTCCTAAGCCGGCCATGCAGGGATAAAAATTTGGCCATTTCAGCAGGGATTGGCCAAGATTCAATCCATGTATGGGCAGGCTGATTGTACCCAAATTGTTCCATCGATTGACTTGGGTACAACCAGCCTGTCAGATTTGATACATTCAATTACTGCCTGACGGCTATAGCTGCTAGCAGTAATCATTGTGTTCCTCTGGCCAGGAAGGCAGAACACAATAGCACTGTGGCAGTCAATGTTGATGGGGGAATCAAGCGACATTTCTTCCTTGTATCCGTGGTGGAAGGAAAGAAAATTGAGTCATCTATAAGGGGGAACTTTGGGATCCTTATGTGAGGGGAGACTTTGGAGATCCTAATGAAAGTGGGGTCTCTGATGTAAGGGTGAACTCTGGGGACTCTGATGTAAGGGGGGGGCTCTGGGGACCCTGATTTAAGGAGAGGGGGCTCTTGGGGCCCTGATGTAAAAGGGGGATGCCTCTGGAGACACTGATGTAAGGGGGGGACCCTAATGAAAGGGGTCAACTGTGATGTAAGGGAGGTAGGCAGCCCTAAAATTGTAAAAATTTCTGATTGCTGCCCTGTTCTGATGTTCACTATACCACTGCAGGATTGCATGATGTTAGCTGGAGACGTAGCTGTCTCCTGCAAACTTTGGCCAATCCGTGAAGAAGATGTATCCAGCCAATGAGGTGCTGCACAAGCCGTGCTGCGTGCAACATCACTTCCTCCCAACCCCCCAGTCAGTCTCCATACAGAGCTAACGTTGGCAAGGAGGTGGCAAGCATCCCTGCACAGGCTGCATTTGCCACCTTTTATAGCTGGTCTTGCATAGGGTGCAAAATAATCTAACACTGGCCCTGGTTGTTGTCCATACCAACAATAATTAAATGAGACCAGCTGACTCTTTGCAAAAGATGTTGCCTTCTGATAATGTTAAAGATTTTCTAACTGCCTTTCAGACTTTCAGAGGGTAGCTATGCAGGAAGAATGGTCAAGAGAACACTGGTCAGAATTACTACAGCACCTTCCACTAGTAAAGTTTCAGGCAATGTACCAGCTGGTGGGCCAAGGCCACAATAACCATGATAAGTTTAAAGGGGAAATTCTCTAGAAAAAAAGATCCAGTGCAACTGGAAGAGCCTCAGTTGAGTAAAAGCCTTCTCCGGGAACATATAGGTGTGTATCCATGGGAGACAAAAGTTCAAGAAAATGTGTGGCTCAATGGCCCTAGAGAGTTGTGTTTCAGCATGTACTGAGGTGCAGCCATGAAAGCCCTGACAAGGCATTTTATGCCACCATTTTAAAGGCCTGTGTCAACGGGCTTTTGTTTACTTCCGTTGGGTTTTGCATGGGTTTTCCGTGCAAGTCTATAGAAATGCAAAATGCACTTGAAGCAGATCACAGTGAGGTCAACTGCAGATCAAATGTACCTATCACTGAATTTTGAGCCCTTATATGCAGTCATTTAATGGGGTGTAGAAAGGGGCTCATTATACACTGCCCACCTCTCTCCATCAGTGTTAAGCAGGTATATATAGGGGTTCAATATTGACCATTGATGAAGGCCCATCAAAATGCCTAGGGTTTCAAATCATGACCCTTCTTCTGAATTCTCTAATAAAGTATGCACATTATGAGTTAGCTAGCAAGAATGCAAACAAGAGTAAAACCTGGACCTAAACCTCAATTTTACCATACCTATACAGTGTCACTAAACCCACATCATAAAAAAACTATCAATAAATGGTATATTACATGCTGTTCATACTCAGTCACTATGAGATTTGTTTTCTGCATTTGGAAAAAACCTGGTTGATCCTGTTTCTCTCTATCTCCCCCTTCTGTTCATGTCCCCAGTTCATCTAGGGATTTTGCAGCTGTGGCAGCTCTGCAAATGCTCAGTTTTCAGTGAGTTTCTATGATGAGCATTTCCTCCTATCACATCTGAGCACACCATGTGACTATAGAGTCACACATGTGGGTGTATACACAATGGTAAATGACAGCCCACTCCCCCCCTCTTCCTCTATGCCCACTAACCAGCTAAACACAATAAGGGCGGAATATTACATGTAGATTAATGATGGTTTAACCTCCCTCTTATTCTAAGACACAGGCTGGAGGGGCATGATACAGCCTATGACTAGCAGAAATCCACCCACGCCATGGTATTTCCACAAAATAATAAAGATTTGATTTCAAATATATACAGTATTTGTAATTTAAACAGTTTATTAATATCATTTATTTATTTATTTTTACTCTGTATTCCAAAGGCTGTTTTTTTTTTATTTTGAACATGTGATCAGTAGCAGAGGACTAGAAGCTCCTCCTCCTCCAGACAGGTTGGGTCATGTGACCACTGTATATCAATTAGGAAAAAGGTATTTAGATTTTTTTTTTTATTAAAACAATTACGGAAATGAACAGAAATAGAAAGGATAATGTAAATTATTCTGTGTGTTAAGTATCACTTTAACTATTCAAAGATAAGGAAAAACAGCCGGAAACTCTATAATCCTCTGATGATATATTCATATAGACCACACCAGTGAGTACAAAAATAGAAATGGCAGACTAGTTTTGGCAACCAAGCCTTGATCACTGCACAGTGCAGCGATTGTTTGCCGAAACTAGTCTGCCATTTCTATTTTTGTACTCACTGGTGTGGTCTATATGAATATATCATCAGAGGATTATGGAGTTGCCGGCTGTTTTTTCTTATCTTTGAATATTATTTTGCATGGTGTGTGGGAACATCACAGTGCAGGCACCCTGGCTACCACTTTCAGTTTGGATTTTCTGTTCCACTGTGTAGAGCGTTGCAACCACATTGTTATCACTTTAACTATCCTTATTACTATTACCCTATCCTACATTTCCATAATTAGGGTGCTTTCTTCTAGTTATGTCTGTCCCTCCCACCAAGGGCAATAATCCAGTGTGAAATTTTGCTCTGTACAGTGGCTTCTTGCAAAAACTGGTCACTGCTGTTCTCTTGTGCAGGATGACTGGTCTTGTCTCCACCCCCTGCTGCAGGCAGCCTGTAGTGGGAGGGGCCTTCCGAGTCCCTCCCTCAGCTCTGCTCTGTATAGAGACTATGTGCAGCAAAACTGCAAATGGGGCAGACTGACAACCCATGGGGCCCCCGGGCACTAGGAGATCATGGGGCCCCCCTGTGTCCCTGTCCACACTCAAGCCACACAAAACACCACCTACTTATTGCACTGCGCCCACATTACATACGATCGCCCCTACCCCTTTAGCTGCAGTGACAGCAGCTGAGGATGTACACTTGCTGCAGCAAGAATTAAACCCCTGTTGCTTTTGGTGGGTGATCGCGACCCATTCAAGTGAATGGAGCCACTCTGCAACACACACAAAACTGCACACAGTTGCAGCATGCAAGTGTGGGATCCAAGGGGTTAAAGCAGTTGATGAGGAGTCAATACAGTGCCTCCTCACTGCCTGCTTTAACACTTTTCTTCACTGTACTGCACAAGGTTGCTTGGCCTTTGCACAGTAGCCCTATTCACTTGAATGGGTTACGCTTGGCAGGCACTACACCTGCCAAACCGTACATGGTTTACAATTCCTGCTGCAGCTGCAACATGTGTACACCCCTGGCCACTGCAGGTAAAGGGGGTGTGGTTGGGGGTGAGTAAAAACAGGGCTTAACTATGAGATTTTACCACCCCCAAACTGTTAATGTAAACAAGCCCTTATCGTCTTGAGCCCCGGACAGAGAGGGACCCCTGAGATAAGGACAGAGAGGGGGTCCTGGGATGAGGACAGAGAGGGATTTCTGGGGTGGCAGCAGAGAGGGGTCCTGGGATGATAGCAGAGAAGGGTGGCAGCAGAGCGGGGTCCTGGGATGAGTTGCAAGCAGTGTCTCAGATTTGGGGGGGTAAGAGGATATGCACTGAGGAGTGCTTTTGGAGGGGAGGTGCTAGCAGGGGGTGGGTCTGATATGAAATCCCCCCACACCACCACCCCCCCACTGCCACAATTCCTCTCCCCTCCAAAAGCACTCCCCAGCACTTCTCCATATGTGCATCCCACCCCTACCCTTGTTACTGTGTCCCCCTCCCCTATCAACAAACTATTCACAGACCTCAGATGTTCAGTGCGACTCTTGCATTGTCAGATCTCTCCCCCTGGCTCCTCCCCCTCCTGCCTGTGTACACCGGAGCCAAGAAGGAGAATGCTCTGTGTGACGTGTCGTGCAGGCTCAGGGAGAGAGATGCAGATGTCGACTGCTACAGTGGGACGATCGCTGCATGGGGGACCCAGGCACCTCACAACAGATGCGGGGAAGTAGTCCTGAGTGTCCATGCTAGCTTACCCCTGTCGGACTAGTTACCGGAGCTCAGTGCTGGAACTTAATCAGCACAGATTCCTGAAGTACCATGGGGCCCCCTGCTGACCCCGGGCCCTCGGGCAACTCCCCTGTGTTCACCACATGTTGGTAACATCCCATGCAATCCATACATACAGAGACACCAAAACAAATAAGTTCATAAACAACAGCTTCAATACACCTCCTGTATGGAGAAACTAGTCGCATGCATTGCTCAGGTGTGATTTTGGCCCATTCTTCCACACAGTCTTAAAATCTTCAAGGTTTTGTGGGTCTTTTCTATGAACTCTGATCTTTAGTTGTTTCCATAGATTTTCTTATGGATTCAAGTCAGGTGATTGGCTGGGCCATTCTAGCAGCTTTATTTTCTTCCTTTGAAACCAATTGAGGCTGGGTTCACACTATTGAGAATTGGATGCAGGTTTCTCCGCATCCAATTCACAATAGCAGGAGATTTTGACCGGCTCTCTATGGAGCCGGTTCACATATCTCCACAACTGCTCCGGTGCAAATTTGCACAGCAGCCATATGCGTCTTTTGGTCAGTTTCAGGTCCAAATTCAGCCCAAAATTCAGGCTGAAATTACACCTGGAACGGTGAACCAGGATGCACCGGACACCTGATGTGAGCCGCATCGGTGTGCAGTGTGAACCCAGCCTAAGAGTTTCCTTGGCTTTGTGTTTGGGGTCATTGTCTTGCTGAAAGGTCCACCCTTGTTTCATCTTCATCATCCTGATAGATGGCAGCAGATTTATATCAAGAATGTCTTGGTACATTTTTTCCATTCATCTTGTCTTCCAAGATATGAAGTTTGCCAGTACTGTATACTGAAAAACAGCCTCACACCATGATGTTCCACCTCCAAACTTCACTGTTGGTATGGGGGAGTTTTTGGGGTGATGTGCAGTGCCATTTGACCTCCAAACATGGTGTGTATTATGGCATCCAAAGAGTTCAGTTTTGGTCTCATCTGACCAGACTATATTCTCCCAGTATTTCACAGGCTTGTCTAACTGTTGTGCAGAAAACTTTAAATGAGCTTCAACATGCTTTTTCTACAGCAATGGAGTCTTGTGTGGTGAGCGTGCATACAGATCATGGCGGATGACTGCATTACTTATTGTTTTCTTTGAAATAATTATACCTGCTAATTCCTTGTCTTTCTGAAGCTCTCCACAAGTGGTTCTTGGCTCTTGGACAACTCTTCTGATAATTCTTTTTACTCCTCTGTCAGAAATCTTGTGAGGAACATCTGGTCATGGCCGGTTTCTGGTGGCCGGTTTTCCACTTCTGGATTATGGCCCCAACAGTGCTCACTGGATCATTCAGAAGTTAAAAAATCCTTCTGTAACCAATGCCATCAGTATGTATTACAACAATAAGGCTATGAAGGTCTCGAGAGAGCTCTTTGATTTTACCCATCACGAGAAGTTTCTTGTGTGACAACTTGGTAATGAGACACCTATTTATAGGCCATCAGTTGAGACTGAACCAGCTGATATTAATTTGCACTCACAAGGGGTAGGATTGCTTTCTAATTACTGATAGATTTCAGCTGATGTCTTGGCTTTCCATGCCTTTTTGCACCTCCCTTTCTTCATATGTTCAATACTATTTCCCTGTGTCATTCCATTTTATTACACATAAATCAATTTCTGAACTTATGTGTTTTGGTGTCTTTGTATGTATAGATTGCATGGGTCGTTACCGATATGCGGTGAAAATTTCATGTCAATAGCACCTTTAGAAATATAGTAACCTAGAAAAATGGTGACGTGTTCAATACTTATTTTTCCAGCTATATATCCTTTTTTACTATTAAGGAATTCATTTAAATTAACATTTTGTGCATATAGCTCCCCTGGTGAATTGTACTCATTTCCCTTTGTTCACTGAACTTTAAAAAAACACCAGATTGTCATCTAGCCCATTTCAGCATGGGCCTTGAAAATAAATACATATCTTCTGAAAGAGAATATGGAAAGATAAGATAAATGTAGAAAGCTGATAGGACAATGTGCTCCATTTAAGGCCCAAGGTTTATTGTGAGCATAGCAAAGTGTTATCTGAACTGTTTGCTGATTAGGGAATGGAAAAAGTGCATGCCTCAAACATCAGAAACACTATGAAGCTCAGTAGTAATGTACAGTATATGTACATTCCAGTAAGCTTAGCCAATTAGCAAGACCATATCAAAGTGGTTGTCAACCTGTGACAACCAATTTAACCTACAGGTATGCCTAGAATAAGGCTTACCTGTAGGTGCCCTGCATATCTCCTAAACCTGCACGGTTCAGGAGATGTACAGTGTACTGTGATGTGCCCACGTCATCGGGCACACGCGCAGTGAAGAAACGGCCTCCGTGCCGTACCTTCACTGTGATCGTGCTATGACTGGCGGCTCCCACGTGCATGTGTGGGAGTGACATCACGTGACTCCGGCCAGTCACAGAGCCTGAGATCGCGGCCCCGGAAGGAAGAGGGGCAGAAGATGGACGCGGTCTGCAGAGGGGACATCGTGGGCTTCCAATGCAGGTAATTGGCACATAATGGGCTAATATGCAATACATACTAGCCCATTATGCTTTTACATTGCAGGGTAACAAAGAGAAAGTAAAATCCATCAGGTTTTACTTTCTTTTTAAGATATACTTCTACTTTAAAGATACTCCATAAAGGGCACAGTGGTAGTCTCTTTAATGGCCATCTTTGAATCACTTATACCTTTCTTGGGTTCTCCACAACCAGGGCCGATCCTGAGCGGGTGCGCGGGGTGCAGTGCACCCAGGCGCTGCAGAGGGGGGCGCCAAAGTGTGCCTCTCCTTCTGTGTGTCACATCACACGCCCAGACTGTGTCTGCTCTCCCACCCAGGGGCGGGCCATGAGAGATTCCGGCAGGATCTGCTTCTGGGATGGCTGTCTCTGGGTACATCAGCTGTGCAAGCTGGGAAAATGTGTACCAGCCGGACACTGCAGGTCTCACATAGTGCTGGGGAAGCTGACACAGAGGTATGGAACAATGAGGAGTGTTTCCTCTGACATGCCGCGCTCGGCCACACCCCCGTCTATGAAAACACTTTACCAAGATCCCCCACTGTCACACCAATACTGACCGGAGTGTGGAGAAATGGGGGGGTCAGTCTGGTGTAGATGGGGGGGTCAGTGTGGTATAGATGGGGTGGGGGGTCAGTCTGGTGTAGATGGGGAGGTCAGCCTGGTGTAGATGGGGGTGGGGGGTCAGTGTGTTATAGATGGGAGTGGGGGGGTCAGTCTGGGGTAGATGGGGTCAGTGTGGTATAGATGGGGTTGGGGGGTCAGTGTGGTTTAGATGGGGGTCAGTCTGGTGTAGATGGGGTGGGGGGCCAGTCTGGTGTAGATGGGGTGGGGGGTCAGTGTCACATACTTGATGGTAGAGTCTGGCTTATGCAGTGGGCAACCTCTCTTACTATCCTGATTCAGGAGCCCCTGGTAGAGCAGGCAGGTGGCTCGGGAGTGCAGGATGGCACGAGGGTCAGACTGGGTCACGGTTGGTAGGTGAAGGTCTGCTGAAACACTCGTGCAGACTGAAGAGTAGTGGTGCAGGCCGGGTCCGTAGCAGGCTGGCGGTACATTACAGAAGAAGCAGGCAGGTGGATGGTCAGGTACAGGCAGGGTTAGCAACAGGCGGGCAGTAGAAGTACACAAGGATCAGGCAAAGACGTGGTCGAGGGCGAGCCGGGGTCGGTGCAGGCAGATAACAAGCAGGTCAAGGAGAGCCGGGTCACAGACAGCAGGAAGCTTCACGAGAACGGATCACAGGGGGTCACAGGTACCGGAACGCTGTAGCATGGACAGCACAGATTGCACGTTGCTGTCAGCTTAAATTGCCGTTTGGGAGCCAATGCCGGCGCACACGCTACGTGCGCCCGCACACAGACGACCTGGCCTGAATTCCAGGGTCAGCAGTGGTCTCTTGACATTGCCCCCCCCCCCCCAGGGGCAGCCTTCGGATGCCCAACCGGGCCTTTAGATCTGGGTGATTCCTCCAAAAAGACCTGCCAGGTAGTCCAGTCACGAACCACCAACAGGGCGTCCCCCTATGTGGGGGTAGTAGTTGGTCACAGCTGAGATCAGATACTCCTCCCGACTCCACCTAGAAACAATCAATAATAATAGCTAATGTAACGACTAATAGGCTTAGTAGGCAATCTGAGCCTTATAAGTACGTGTTTGACTCGGAAAGGAGAACTCAGGAATGCACAGGCGTCCCCACAATACAGGTAGAGCTAATAATACAACATTAACACAGAAACCCACAAACCAAAATTGGATTAGGAAGTGTCGGTCCCCAGGAGGGAGCCATATCAACAGGCATATAAATAGCGGGGAGAATCCACATCACCCTTACACACTATCCACATCCCAAGACCAGGGTCAGAGACCCGGAGCATAAAGCCACCCACACCCCTCAGCAAGTTTCCCGTCTGTCGGGGGGAAGAAGATGCACTGCCCCTCAAACACAGTGGGGAAAAAGAGGGGGGGCAGGGGAGGGTGAGGCCAGAGAGGGGGAGGAAGGAAGGGGGGAGAAGGAGAGGGAGGCGGGAAGGGGGGGAGACGGGAGGGAAGGACGGGGCAAAAGGAAGGGGGGGAAGGAGGGAGGGAGAAGGGTACATAGTGTGAGAGGTGCGGCTGTTAGACTGACCCAAGGTTATCTCAACATCAGATCCCACTTCCCCCAGTAAGCCCCCCCAGGGGAAGTCCCGAAATGTCGAGAAGGCGGGAGCCGGAACCCCCAGACACAGGCACAGCAAACTCTGTGTGCAGTACCAGCAGGCCCCGGCTCCCCCGCCCCCCCCCCCGCACAACATAGCTGTACCCCATCAGTATTAGTCCTCAGACAGTTGTTTCCCCTGGGGGAGAGAACACCTTGAACCCAGTCATGTCATATGGCAAATACTCCCACTGCTTCATCATCTTGGAGCCGGAGATCCAGGTCTATTGGAAGGATAATAACTCCCCCCATGTCGCGACCTCAAAGCCATTTTCTATTTATGTCCTAATCTAAACTATGGCAGGTGACTGTAAAGTTATGTCTTGGAATGTGAGGGGATTGGGTGCTACACTCAAGAGATCAAGAGGTATTCTCCATGATTCTTAACCACTTCAGCCCCGGAAAGGATTTCACACTTTAGGACCAGAGCACCTTTTGCAATTCGGCACTGCGTCGCTTTAACTGACAATTTCGAAGTCGTGCGATGTTGTACCCAAATAAAATTTGCGTCCTTTTTTCCCCACAAATAGAGCTTTCTTTTGGTGGTATTTGATCCCCTTTGCGCCATTTCTGATTGTCTCTATAAACAAAAGAAGAGTGACAATTATGCAGAAAAAAACGCAAATTTCTTACTTTTTTCTAAAATACAAATCCAAAAAAAAAATATAAAAAAATTACATACACGGACCTCCGTTCTCTCACTGTGGGGGGGGGGGCACTCTCTTGCCTCCAGGCACATACATTAAAAAAATATAAAAAAAAAACCTAAACAT
>BLSH010354574.1:64951-92008 GCA_018402905.1 Glandirana rugosa | reverse complement strand
AGTGAGGCCACAATTTATGGGCACAGTGAGGTTGCAATTGATAGACACAGTGAGGAATATATGTATGCGTATATATCAATTGCAACCTCGCTGTGCCCATAAATTGTGGCCTCACTGTGCCCATCAAATGCAGCCTCACTGTGCCCATCAATTGTGGCCTCACTATGCCCATCAAATGCAACCTCACTGTGTCTATCAATCTATAAAACCACACCACAAAATATACACCCACACAGCACAAGATATAAATCCACAACACAAGATAAAGATAGAGAGCACTAGACAAAACTCCACAGCACTAGGTAAAATACAAAAAAAGTACCAAAAAAATACAAAATATAAACCTACAGAAACAGATTGCACTGACAGAGGACCTCTCTATGTCCATTAGAGAGTCTCTGTTAGAAAGAGCCCCCTCCAGGTCCCATTAGTGACTACAAAGGAGTTTAATGGGACCTGGAGGTAGGTCTCACTAACATGCCATCATTGTCATGACTCTCCCTCCTCCGAGGAAGTGCAGCCCCCCCCCAGCCAAATGACATGCCAATTATGGCATGTCAGAGGGGGCCCCTCCTTTAAAGCGGAAGTTCCACTTTTGGGTGGAACTCTGCTTTAAGTTTTTGCATCAGGTTTTTTAAACCTTTGCATGCCTGTGCTTTATGTGATAATGACGTTATCAAAAAGAGGCAGAGCATGGGTGACCTTAAAATGTTGCCCCCCCCCTGGAAAAAATTCTGCGGATGCCCATGTCAGATACTACAATAATATCTAACACCTACCTAATGTGCGTGCGTGTCAGAGTACCGCGCTTACTGGCCCTGCCTGGCGTTTACACTGACCCTAACGCACACTAAAACCTAACTGGGGTCACCGCTGGGCGATCGGGGGTTAAAACCTATAAAAGGTAAATAAAATAATATACGGCGGGTAATCTGATTGAAAAAAAAAAACTATCTAGCTAGCGTCACCCGTGACACTTATACGGTGATCACAGGTGACAGGGGGCAATCAAGGGGTTAAAAACTTTATTGGGGGGGGCAAGGGGGGATATTTTCTCCTAACTAGGCCTAATACTATCTACCCTAGTACTGATTTAGTGTCACAAGGGTCACAAGTACAGCGATCGGTAAAAATCTGATCGCTGCACCATATGATACTGTGACAAGAGGTGACAGGGAGTGAAAGGGTTAACTGGGGGGCGATCAGGGGGCGATCAAGGGGTTAAATGTGCCTATGTGACCTGGTGTCAGTGTGCTGTTGTGCAACTCATGTTTTTGATGCTCCTTCTTCCTCGCTGAAACCGAAATGGGCTTCAGGGAGGAAGGGGAGCTTACTTCCTCTGCCTCTGTTTACATTACAGAGGCAGAGGAGCCCTATCATTGGCAGCTCCGATCGGAAGGGCCAGGCCAAAAATCATTGGCCTGGCCCTGTAGATTGATCGGCCCTGTGTCAAATGGCGCTGTAGCGCATGTGCCTGGAGCGCGCGCGTGTGCCCTAGGCTTGTGATCGCGGCCGCCGCCATATGACGGCGATTTGCCTAGCAGAGCCATCTTGTCGCCGTCAACCTGCGGTTGGCGGTCGGCAAGTGGTTAAAAAAGAATAAGGAACATTGAACATGACTACACATCAACTTTATCCTCCAAAGGTAAACCCTATATTTGAGTCCTCCCGCCCCCCCCCCCCCCCCGAGGAGGCGGGAGGGAGAGATCAGACCACACGCCTGGCACTTGGGCCATCCGGTTCCCCTCTGTTGTGCCAAACCCGTGGCTCCAAGGCCCAACCGCCCCAGCCCTCCCAACCTGGAAGCCCGAAGAAAAGGTCAAATTTCTAACAATTTTAATGTTATTGTTTAATTGTGCTGCTCAAGTCCCAATCCTTGTATTTGGAGAAATACCATATTTCTGCGGAGGACAATGTAGGGTCATAATGACGTCCAGGATGGAGAACTTGCTGACTTTTGGCCTGAGTTGCCGGATAATTGGTAGAACTCTATAATCTCCGGCAGCCTGCTGACTGTGATGTCACTGTCACTCTCTGCAGTAAGAGAAGGGATTGGATAGCAGGAGGATGCTGATGATGAAGTTGATAGATGTGGGGGAGGAGTCTGTTCTCTTCCCTCCAATGTCAGCCCAGTGTGGGTTGGAGGATGACAACAGGGGGGAGGAGTCTGTCCTCTTCTCTCCAATGGCAGCCCAGTGGGGGTAGGAAGATGACAACAGGGGGTAGGGGTATGGTTGGTAAACATTCTGTAGTATTCAGGACATTGTACAGAGTGGCAGTGGGTTCCTGGGGTTCTGAATTCCAGCAACTGGCACTACCAGAGCCTGTGTCTGGGAAGGCATTGAACTGTCCACTCATTAAGTGATGACCTCCTCAAAGAAAAGTGTCCTTCTTTGTTCTATTTTGTGTCCTACAACATATTCCTTGACCAGTGAGATGGTGAGGTGAAGGCTTCCTGCACTTGCTGGAAGGAGTTCTTTAAGGAGGTCAGAAAAGTAAGTGCAGGTGGGGTGGGAGGACCATCAGAGACACCTATGAGCCCTAAAGCCCCCTCTTATCTCAGACCCTTGCAGCCTGACTACCCCCTCACCTCAGAGGTCCCCACAGCCCTTCAGCCCTACTAACCCCTCAAAGTCCTTCCTCTAGGACTCTAGCTCCAGTCCCCCCTCCTTAAAGCAGAGCTCCAGCCCCCTCTCCTTAAAATGGAGCTCCAGTCCTCCTCCTTAAAGGGGAGTTCCAGACCCCTCTCCTTAAAGCAGAGTTCCATCCCCCCTCCTTAAAGGGGAGCTCCAGTCCCCCTCCTTAAAGGGGAGCTCCAGCCCCCCTCCTTAACGGGGAGCTCCAGCCCCCGCCTCCTTAAAGCAGAGCTCCAGCCTCCCCTCCTTAAAGGGGAGCTCCAGCCCTCCTCAAATGGGAGCTCCAGCCCTCCCCCTCCTTAAAGCGGAGCTCTAGCCTATCCTCCTTAAAGGGGAACTCCAGCTCCCCCCTCCATAAAGGGGAGCTCCTGCCCCCCTCCTTAAAGTAGAGCTCCAGCTCCTCCATGGAAATAATAAAAGTCAGCAGCTACAACATACTGTACACATACTGGAGCTGCTAACTTTTATTATTAGGACACTTACCTGTCCTGGAGTCCAGCGATGTTGGCACCCCAGCTGATGTCTCCATCGACTCTCGGGTGCTCCAGCCACCATTGCCCGTAACCAAAACCGTCAGTGAAGCCTTGTGGCTTTACAGCTTATTCCCTACTGTGCATGAGTGAAGCACGCTGCTCTTTCTGAATAGCCTGGCACAGGGAAGAAGGGGGCTGAACTTCTGACTTAGCCCACTGCGGCGATATCCTATGGAAGTGGGGACAGGTACCTGTCAAAAACAGGTAACAGGTACCCGCTCCCCCCTCCCCCCCAAAAGGCGCCAATTGTGGCAGCAGAGGGGGGAGGAGACAGATAAGCGGAGCTTCCACTTCTGGGTGGAAACTCTGCTTTAAGGTAACTTTGCAAACTGGATTTGTTTGTAAAAGCAATTGTCTAACATTTAACAATTTACATTTTTGGTGATGATGGAAGTTCATGTGTATGTTGGAAGAAGAATGCAATCCATGTCTCTAATCACAATCTCATTGTCCTTGTTTGCCCCAACTTCATGCCAACTAACAGAGCCGAGACACACATGGATCTCCACGCCAAAAATGTTTTCCGGTTTAAAGATACATCGGAATTAAACCTTCATCGTCCTGAAAATCATATACAGTATCTGACAAAAGTAACAAAAGTGACAAAAGGAAATCACATGTTTAGTGCCATTGTGAACAATGGAGATCTTTGAGGGAGCAATCCACTGATACCGGATGTGGTTGTTTCGGAGGGTTTTTGTGATAAAGTTGAGTTGCCTTCTGCAGCTGAGCGTGTGCTGGGAGAGATCCGCATAAATTTGGAGCTGGCTATATGGGTCAGGCAGAGATCCAAGGGCTTTTGCCTTTTGCAAAAGTTGTTCCTTGACATGGTAGAAGTGAATTCTTTATATCACCTCTCTGGGTATGGTATCGGGAAGAAAGGCCGGTTTAGGAAGCCTGTGTATGCGGTCGATTACAAACTCTATATTTTTGGTGTCAGGTAGTAGGGACTTAATCAGGCCCCTGGCATATGAGGACAGATCTGAAGGTTGTATTGTTTCTGGAACCCCTCACAGTTTAATGTTGTTCCTTCTGGACCTGTCCTCGATATCTGCTAATGTGTCCTTTGTCCATTTAGAGTCTTGGTTCTGGTACCCTTGTGCGTCAATGATATCATTGACTGTGTGTGTGTGATGTCTCTCATGTTTGTCTCCATGTGTGTGATCTTGTGATCCAGTTTTTCCATGCCCTGGCTTATTCTATGCATTACTGATAACATATCCGCTTGAATTGAACTCCTCAGGGACATCAACATGTCCTTGAGTGTGTTATCCAGTACTGGTTGACCCATGGTGGGGAAGGCTGCAATGGGATCCGGTATATTGGGTTGCGCTGGTGGTGTGGATATGAAATATGGCATGTGGCTTACCTCCCCATTAGCTGCTGATGTGTCCAGGTCGCATCTTTGCTTTGGACGGACACTGGTGTGCCTGGCAGAGATGCAGGGAGGGCTTTTCCCTGGTGCAGCGCTGCATATCTGTCACCGTGCTCAGCCGCGGATCTCTGTGATGCTTGTGGAGCTGTCCCCGCCATCTTGGCTGTGCCTCAGCTGGTACATGTAGGCCGTAAGCTTGTGCGGGCATCTGTCCTCTTTTCTTTTGAGCGTCAACATTCCCTTTCGGGTCTGGAGCTGTATTCCCAGTGGTGGTTTGAGTAGTGGTGGGCCGCTGTGAGACACTGGTAGTGCGGTTCTTGGACAGAGCTCTGTGCTTAAGCGGCCATCAAGCTCGCGAGCCGGCCATGCCCCCCCTCTCCGCGTGTGTTCTGTTCCCCCCACACCTCCATCACAACTGGTTGGCAGCGGTGGGAGAAGATTGCGGAAGAGGACGATGGAGAACGATAGCTCCCTGATAATGGGCCTAACCCGGGGAAGTGAATATAGGAATTGGACAATGACGAGTTTACAGAACAAGGCCCGGGAACGAAGCCTTACCTACAGGGGTTTGTCCAAAGAGGAGCTAATCATCGCCATTGAAGAAGCTAGCCCTCTAGGAGTTAATGGCACTGATGTTTCCCAGCCAGAGACAGAGCACACCTCCGCTACTGACCCAAGCCCCAGGAGCCCCTGGATAGCCTGGTATGAGGAGGAGATGGCCATGCTGGGTCCCGGAGCCACCTTGGAGGACTGACGGGAGGCTATCCGGAGAGCTCATGAGAGGGAAACTCTAGGAGGCCGCAGAGGACAAGATTCTCCCCCAGCCCCAGAATCCTTAGACCTGACCCGCCAAGGACGACTTGAAAAGACTTTAAGCCCTTTTGTGAAGCTACAGGGGATGTGGCAGGATTTTTTCAGGACCTTGAGCACCTGTGCCAACTTCTGGAGGTGCCCCATGCGGACTGGGTTCGTCATCTGGTCGGCCTTCCGGAAGGGGGTGCAGCTGCCGCATACTGGGTAATGGACACCCAATGGAATCGGGACTACCAAAGGGTCAAACAGACTGTGCTAGAACACTACGCAGTAACCCCAGAGACCTCACTTAGCACTCTGAGCTGTCCTTCAAGATGTATGCCCACTAAATATCCCGGGCCTGCCGGCGCTGGCTGGAGGTGGAACAGGCCCTCACCCTTGAACTCGTCACTCATGCCTTTTTGAAAGAACAGTTCTATAGCCAATGCCCTACAGAGGTGTGCGAGTGGGTGAAGGAAAGAAGCCCCGCCACACTGCCCTGTCAGACGAGGTTCTCACCATCAAGCCGCACTTGAAAAAATGGGCAGCTGAGCCGCCTAAGGCCCTGAACCCAGCCCGGCCGCTCCTTAACCTCCCTACGCCCCTCCTCCAACACCCTTCTACCGAGCCCAACCATCGGGGCCCCTCCCGGAGCATCGGTGCTATGGATGTAACCGGACTGGGCACCTCCAGGCCAGCTGCCCCAGAAACCACCGCCCCGCCCGTCCAATGGACTATGTTGAATTGCCACCAGAGAAAAAGCTACTTCCCCCAACCCCCAGTGACTGGGTGCCGTTTACAAAGGCCAACACCCCACGTGGAGTCTACAGCGTCCACCCCCTTGTTCCGCCGTACCCTGAGCAGAGGCAGCGCCACCTACAGACGGTTCTGATCGATGGGGTAAAGACTACGGGATTCCAGGACACTGGAGTAAAAAGGGAGGGAGATGCATCGCTTGCAGGCTTCTCAGCTGGGGTTTGTGGGGCTCGGCATAGGAGCGGGAGAAAGCATACGCTGTGGTGCTGGGAACCGGAGGGGCAGGGGGAGAGAAATCCAGGTAGATGGAGACGTCTGTGGGGCAGCCAGCTGATGGAGCAGAAGTGACTCTGTTGGCAGTAAACACAAAAGAACAAACAGCGCCCCACTAAGTGTAGTAGAAGGTTAAAAACAAAGCATTTATTAAAATTGCACTTACAGGAATTAAATGATATCGGGCATGCACAAAATCCAGGCATCCCAGTCTGGGTGCTCCCAGCCTGGTACAGCCATCCATTTACTCTCCAGCTCCCCACTGGACCCGTGACGCTTGAACCTCCATCTCGCCCACCTGCCTGGAGCCTCGGAACCCACCGGAGTGACCGGACACATGTGTCGGCGGGATCCCTAGCACTCGGACCACCCAGACTGGGATGTCTGGATTTTGTACATGCCTGATATCACTTAATTCCTGTAAGTGCAATTTTAATAAATGCTTTGTTTTCAACCTTCTACTACACTTAGTGGGGCGCCGCTGGTTCTTTTGTGTTTCCAGGACACTGGAGCTTTTCTCACCCTCGCTGACCCCCGGGTGATCAAACCGGACACCCTTAAACCTGAGCCCGGGTTCTCTATTGAACTGGCAGGTGGCGCAAGGAGGTACATCCCCAGAGCTTTGGTCCGTCTACTCTAGACTATTGTTTCGGAGAAAAACGCTGTCAGATCGGAGTTATGAGCGGGCTCACTGCAGACATCCTGCTGGGAAACGATTTAGGGGAGCTACAGTGCCATTACATTGGAGCGGTGACCAGGAACCAAGCCAGCCGGGATCCGCCAACCGAGGCAACCCAATTGGATGCCCCTCCTGCCCTGGATCCGGTGAGTGCTACCAACCCTGACCTGCAGACTACCCTGACCTGGGACTGGGAAAAATTTATATTTCAATCTGTTTTATTTTATTTTTTCAGGAAAGACAAATTAAGGTACATCACCATTAACCATAGAATTGGAACATCTTCTGGTCCGACATTAACATTCAGATTTATCCTACAACCCCAAAGTCCATATCTGGAGCCTTCTTAGTGCGCTCTTGTCAGCGCTTCTATCCACTTATAGCTTTTCTGTGTAAGATCCTATTGTTCTTGAGTTAATTAAACAAACATATACATATCCAGTAACTAACTATTATTTCTAGCCTGGTTATTAGCTCTCTTGACAATCATTAACATTGCGTGGAACATTAACTACTGTCAGCCCTATGGTTCCATTCCACTGTGTGATATCCAAAATAAACACCGCCCTAGCGAATGGTTTAGATGTGGAGAAGAGGTAAAGAGTAAGGGAGGAAAGAAGACGAATCGGAAACAGAAAAGGAGAAGACGAGAGAATGAAGAAGAGGGCGTATGAAACCCTCCGGTGCCGTCAACTTACCCGTAGTCAGTCTGAAATAGGGCGTGGATCTGAATCCAAATAACGGATCCATGGGTTCCACACCTTTTCAAATGCCTTCATTTTGACCTGCAGGACCGCCGTCAGGCGCTCATTGATCATCTGGGCAAAATTTAAACGAGAACTAGGCTCTCCCTAAGCACATTTCGGGCCCAAGCAGATGCTGGAACATTGGCAGAGGGCGGAGAACGGACCATTTGGGAGCAAGGGCTACTCTACCGCCTCATGGATCCTAGCCACGCAGACCAGCCCTGGACTGCTACCAAACAAAGGATTGTCCCCATCTATTCCGGTTTCCACTACTGCAAATTGCCCACGACATTCCCTTGGCTGCCCACCTTGGGAAAAGGAAAACAGAGAAAAGGCTGACCCAAGCATTCTACTGGCCAGGCATCTCCCAGTCCATTGCTGCCTTCTGCCGGACCTGTGACATTTGTCAGAGGAGGGGGCGCCCTGGGGACCAGCCCAGTGCCCTGCTCTGCCCCATGCCCATCATGGAAGAGCCCTTCCAATGGGTGGCAGTGGACATCATTGGCCCTCTGGCCTGGCCCAGTATGTCAGGCAAGCGATATATCCTAACCATAATTGACTATGCCACCCGTTACCCTAAAGCGGTGATCCTGTCCAGCATTTCAGCACCCAAGGTAGGGAAAGCACTTGTCACAATATTCTTCCGTGTGGGATTCCCCAGGTAGATCTTGACTGATGAATCAGGGCACCCAGTTCATGTCGGATGTCATCCAATCCCTCTGGCGTACCTGTGGAGTATGGGCCATCCGGACTTCCGCATACCACCCCCAGACCAACGGCCTCTGTGGGACCCTTAAGGGCATGCTGAAAGCCTTTGTAGATAGCGAAGCAGACTGTGAAAATCTTCTCCCCCATCTTCTCTTCGCCTACTGGGAGGTGCTACAAGAGCCCACTGGCTTTTCCCCCTTCAAACTCCTGTCCGGACGGAAAGTCCGAGGCCCTTTAACCTTACTGTGGGAACATTGGGATGGGGAGATTGAAGACACTGGCATCCCAGTTGTACCTCATGTATTGGAGCTGCACGAGCAGCACTCCCGACTTGCCGTTTTGGCCTGCAACCACCTCGAAGCGGCCCAAACACGGCAGAAGATGTGGTAGGGCCCGCAGACAAGAGTTCACCAAGGGCCAGCAGGTCCTCCTGATAGTCCCACACCCCCAAAACAAACTTCAGCACATCTGGGAAGGGCCTTATAAGATCCTCCGCCAGCTTGGCAAGACTAGTTATGTGCTTAGCCTAGATTACCAGGACCGACGACAGCACACAATTCACATAAACATGCTTAAGGAGTATTATGACCGGACCCTGCCCATACTGGCCATCTGCCCTACACCCATGGGCGAGGCCAACGAGGGGTTCCTGCCGGTCCTCCTGCAAGCCTTCAATACTGCCCACTCCCTTGATCAAATTCTCATTGGGGCCCGGTTGAACTCCCTGCAGAAAAGTCAGCTGCGGGACGTGGTAGCGACCCGGGCCATGGCGTTCTCGGCTGCCCCAGGACAAACTGACCTGGCCCTTTACCATGTAGAAACCCTGGGACAGACACCCATCCAACAGGCCCCCTACCAAGTCCCTGAGTCCGTGAAGGTGGCCATCAAAGTCGAACTCAAAATAATCCAGTTGGGGATCATCTGACCCCATCATCTGACCCCCCCGTTCCTGGGCTTCCCCAGTAGTGTTAGTGCCAAAGAAGGATGGGAGCACCCATATTTGTGCCCCTGCTGCATGCTATTTCACCCCTGAATGACTACACCGTAAGTGACACCTACCCCATGCCCCGCATACATGAGCTCCTGGACCGCCTGGCCAGGGCCCAATATGTCAGCACCCTGGACCTCAGTAAGAGTTACTGGCAGATAGCCCTTACTGAGGTAGCCATAGAGCGCTCCACCTTCATTACCCCTTTTGGACTGTTTGAGTTCCTGGTGATGCCCTTCGGGATGAAAAACACCCCTGCCACCTTTCAGCGAGTTGCAGACCAGCTGTTAGAGGGCTGCCAGGGATTTGCTTGTGCCTACTTAGATGACATACCCATCTTTAGTGACACCTGGGAGGAGCACCTGATGCATGTAGGGGCCATCTTGGACCGCATCTGCAGGGCAGGGCTGACTGTAAGACCAGACAAATGCCAGTTGGGAATGGCTGAGGTGCAGTACTTAGGCCACCGCGTAGGGGAGAAACCAGAACCCGCAAAAGTTCAAGCCATCCATGACTGACCTACCCCCCAGACTAAAAAAACAAATCATGTCTTTTTTGGGCACGGCAAGTTATTGTAAATTTGTCCCCAATTTCAGCACCGTGGCGAAACCTCTGACTGACCTCAGCCAGCAAGAATAGCCCTAGGATGATCAACTGGACACTGGCCTGCGACTCCGCCTTCCATCAATTCAAATCTGCCCTTTCAAGTAATCCTGTTCGTGCTGCCCCTGACTACAACTGACTTTTGTGGTACAAACTGATGTCTCCACCTATGGACTGGGAGCCATTCTCAGTCAGGTGAACGACACAGGTGAGGAACACCCCATCGCCTACATAAACCGAAAGCTTCTGTGTTTGGCCATTGTCTGGGCCTTGAAGAAGCTTCAACCCTATCTGTATGGCTGAGAATTCACCATTCTCACAGATCACAACCCACTCACCTGGCTGAATAGAGTGTTTGGGGATAACGGGCGCCTCCTGAGATGGAGTCTAGCCCTCCAACCTTACAACTTTACTATTCAATACTGGCATGGGAGCCAACACCAAAATGCTGATGGGTTATCCCGACAGCAGGACCCCCAGTAGGTGAACATACCCCCACAAGTGCCCCCCTCCCCTCTATGCTGTTTACCAAAGCCAGAGGGCTGCCCCCTACTGAGGCAGCATCCTCTGCTAATGGCCCAGTGCTGGGATGTCGGCCCCTCTGCCACGCCTGCGGGTGAGATTTCTCACCCGCAGGCTGGCAGCTTGTCGCTGTGCGCTCCCCCCCCCCCGTCCCTGCGGGCACAGTACGGTCCCGATCTCCCACACTCCATGCCCGATGGAGAGACAAAGGCTGTGCTCCCTGCGTGGCCTGGAGAGGGGGGGGGGCTTGTCACCACGGCAACCCAACACCAGGTCAGAAGGATGCCTGGAGACAAGCATGCACCCAGCGGGACCGTAGTGCCGGAGCGGGGCAGCAGGTTGTTCTCCCCTGGCTCCTCCCACCTCACGTTCTGCTAGTCTGTGTGGTCCGGGGCTGTGGCCAGAGACCCTAGACTAATCCCCTTGCCTCCTGCACAAACCACCAGATCTGCACACCTAGAAAGGATTAACCCTGTGTTGTCAGCTCTGTTGTGTGCCATTCCCTGGAAAGAATCAACCCTGTGCTTGCCAACTCTGTTGTGTGCCATCCCCTGGAAAGGATTAATACTGTGTTTGCCAGCTCTGCTGTGTGCCATCCGCTGTGTGTTGCCCAGACAAGGACTGTTGCTTTGTGCCCCTGCTGCATGCTATTTCACCCCTGGACAAGGATTACTTTGCCTCCCCCCGTCTGCCATCCGCTGTGTGCTGCCCAGATAAGGACTATTGCTTTGTGCCCTCTGTGCTGTGTGCCGTCTTCCCTGGAGGAGGATTAACTCTGCCGCCACGCCACCGCTTGCCCCCTGTGAGGAAACTGACTCTGTGCAATAAAGCTTATGTGAGCACTCCTACTCTCCACGTGTTTTCTGTTCCCACCACACCTCCATCACAGTTTCTCTGTGCCCCCCATTCCCTGTGTGAAGGGGAAGAGAGGGGACAAGAGATCAGCGCTGTGCAGGGCTGCTTATTTTCTCCCCTTATCTCCTCTTTACACAGCATTCGAGCAGCAGCAGGAGCCATTGGCTCTTGCTGCTGTCAATCAAATGCAGTGAAGAGGAAGTGGGGGCAGGCCTAAGTCCCGCTGTGTTTGGAGCGTAGGGACTACGTTCTCCCCATAGCCAGCAGCTGGCTATGGTGGTGCCTCAAAAGAAGAGGAGGGGCCAAGATCGCCCCTGGGGACCCCAGAAGAGGAGGATCAGGGCCACTCTGTGCAATACCACTGCGCAGAGCAGGTAAGTATAACATGTTTATTATTTTAATAATATATATTTTTTTTAGTTTAGTAACACTTTGATGCATTTAATAATGGAATGCAGATGTGATGGTTCACACCTCTATGTTGCAGTGCGCTACAAGGCAATTGCCACATCTTACTGCAACTTGTGGACCATGAAGCCTGAAGAAAAGCCCTGAATAAATGAATAGTTATTCCCACACTGAGGAAATTACAGAATATTTATAACAAGTACTGCAATAGATAACGGGGTACAGAAAGAAGCAACACGAGGAGCAGTGGCCACTATTGCGCTTTTTTTTGGGGGGGGGCAGCAAACCCCCCCCCCGGGTGGCCGGTGGTACTTACCCAGCACCCCCCGCCAGCTCGCTGTCTGCCCAGCACTTACCCCGTCTTGGTGGCAGGTTGCGGGTCAGGCAGCAGGTGACAGTGGCAAGCTGTGGGTCATGCAGGAGGGGATGGGTAGGGAGCTGTGGGTCAGGCAGAGGCTCCTGTGTCCTCTCCTAGATCATGGCAGCTTCCGCTGTGCGTTTCTTCTCTCCTCCTGCTAGGTGTCCAATAGGATGGCCTGTCCTTTCAGCCAATCGGGTGATGGGTCCTGATTGGCCAGGAGGAGGATCAGTGTGACAATAACGAATATTCATTCGTTATTGTCACACAACTGAGTGTGTTTCCGGCGCCCTGAGCTCACCCTTTTTTGAAGCCTATTAGAGCCTCTGGCTCTAATCACGTGCTTCAAAAATACACCCCCCCATTGGAATCCATGTGTCTGGCTTCAATGTATGTAGATCAGAGGGCCGGACGCAAGGATGAGGGGGCTGCACCCATGTGCCCCTAATGCGCGGGCTGCCATTGATGAGGAGACAGAGAAAGGCAACATAGGGAGTGAGAGAGGCAGCATAAAGAGAGAGAGTCAACGTAAGGAGAGGGAGAGAGAGAAGCAACATTTGGAGAGAGAGAGGTACCATGGGAAGAGATTGAGAAAGAGAGGCAACGGGATGAGAGAGACAGCCAACTCTGGGGAGAGAGAGGCAATGCGGGAGGGATAGAGAGAAAGAAAGATAGAGAGAGGAAACATGGAGAGAGAGGGCAATTTGGGGAGAGATAGAGAGAAAGAAAGAGAGAGGAAACACAGAGAGAGAGACAAGGGGCTGAGATAGAGAAATGCAATTTGGGGATAGATTGAGGCAATGGAGAAAGGTAGGTATTGGGGTAGAAAGAGAGGCAACATGAGGAGAGAGGGGAAGGCAACGTGGGGAAAAAGAGGGGTAACATGGAAAGAGAAAGAGGCAACATGGGGAGAAAGAGAGAGGCAACTGGGCGAGAGAGAGAAGCAACATTGGGAGAGAGAGAGAGAGGCAACTGGGCGAGAGAGAGAAGCAACATTGGGAGAGAGAGAGGCAACTGGGCGAGAGAGAGGCAATGGGAGAGAGGCAATGTGGGTAGAGAGAGAGAAAGAGGCAACATGAGAGAGAGAGAGACAACTGGGGTGAGAGAAAAAAGCAATGGGAAGGGAGAGAGAAAAGAAGGAGAGGGAAAAAGGAGAGAGAGGCAAACGGGTGGAGGGAGAGAGAGGTGATGCCAGTGGAGAGAAAGAGGAACATGGGAGAGATGCAATGGTGGGGGGAAACTTACAATCAATGAGGGAGGGGGAGACAAGGAGGGGATGAGAGACAATGAACCTTATAAAGTATTGTCAGTACACAAAAATATTCAGTGCATGGAAGTCTTTTTTTTAATGCGCCAAATAGTAGTTACATTTGAATGGGTTTGAACCCAAATATGCAACTAGTGCGGCAATGTTAAAAAATAATCCCAAGTGTGACTTTTTGCAGAAAAAGTCTCACAATCTGCACTAAATAAATAATTGTACAGAAAATAAATGTATCAATATTTGGTGCAATAGTGCATCAAGAGTAATGGCGAAAAACAGTTACAAATTCCCAAAATAAACATGCAATGCGGCAAAACAAGATGTTATGTTCAGTGGTAGAAATAGGGGATTCTATGAAGCTACATGTCTGGTATCAAACGATGGTCACTAGTAGAGAGATCGTTGACCCTTCTGGTGGTAGATGTTTATGTAAGAGAAGCGATAACTAGGGAAGTGTACAGGAAGTTTAGAATACTTTGGATAGAACAATCTTAGTAAGTGAATGTGGAAGATAAGAGGAATTAAGTCATTTTCTATATTTGCACTATACAACATCTAAACTGTCCGTCCTCCAAGGGAAAAGATCGTTTTCACAGTTTTGGATTTCGCTAAGCACTGCATGAATCCAATTTCAGAAGAACAACAAACTCTTTCAGAAAAAACTAAAGCAAAAGCTTCTTGTGTGATCCAATATTAATTCCCAAATGGAGCTGGTAGATTCCAATTGTGAGTCATTATCGAATCATAAATTAAGTTAACAAACATGCATTTTGGAAGGCGTGAAATAAATGTACAAATTTACAGCTGAGGCTGTCATTAGCAGGAGCACCATGGCCAGCCGGTCCGGGGCATCACATACACACACCTGCTGCTTGCAGCTGGCTAAGTGGTAAAACCCACCGTTCCCTGTACACCACAACCCACAATGCATTAGCAGTTGTTTTAAATTTAATTTCCAGTTTTCGTTTCCCTTTTTAGTTGTTTGCCTGGACATTTTAAAAGTGAAAACTACAATTTCCGCTGCAATTCTCACTTTGCCTCTAGCTATGTCTCTCACAGAATCTCTGCTTCTGCCACCGGCTGCCAGTCCTCTTCTAGGTTGAATGATGGCTGGTGTCATTGATCCCACTTCCTGTGAGCCTTGAGTCATAGACACACCCCAGGGGGGTTACAATGACATGATCTAACATCAACATTGAGGTAGAAAACGTGTAATAAAGGCTTGTAAGGGTAAGGTGGTGTTGTTTGTCATGTCCTCTCTGTTCCCCAATAACTCCTTGGGTGCCAAGTCTGGGTCACGCTGGTGGTCTACCCCAAGGTGGGTTTTTTTGGCTATGCCAGGCAATGACCAGGATAACTCATTCTAGCAAAGAGTTTAAGACCTTGCCCAAAGGCGTGCTCACGAATGCTTGGGACCAGGCGAGGGCTACGGTCATATGAAAGTCAAAGACTAGGGCAGTCCCCCAACTCAGAGATGAGCCACTTGTGTATTGTGTTGTATGCAGAGTTCTTCCGAAGATACTGTCCCTTGTCCTACACACTTCAACAGGTGCTTGTGTTGCATTAGGAGGGACAGCCAGAGCCTCTGCCCACTCCACCAGTCGGGGTACCTGTTACCTCACTCCCAGTAACATAATGGGGTCCTGCCGGGCACATAGCACGGACCTCATATCTGCTCAACTTAACTTTTGCTTCTCCATACCTAGGGATCAGGCCATAGATCTGTGTAACGCTAATCTGTTCCCGGAAACCAATGGAGACAGACAGCTAAGGAGGGAGCCGTAACATCGGTGGTCACTTAACCGGGTACCGAGCCAATGACTGGTTGCAGTTTTACCTTTGGTTACTCATAGCAACTGCAACTTAACCTTTTGTTTAAGTGATGTCTCACAGACCCCAATGTGCTATGTTCAGATCCAGGTTCCTTAGAGAGATGTGCCAGGACCCCCCATGCACCCCTTGAGTAACTTCATACCAGGCTTTGTGGAGACTCGCAATCCTGTCCACTAATGATCTAATCCCCCTGTGCAGCAGTTTAGAAAAAAAAACTTTTCCCGGTCTCCTGAGTTGACAGAGAGTGGACTATTTCTTAATTTTCGTTTTCCCACTGATTAGGCCTCATACACACGGACGTTTCTAAAAAAATAAACAAAACATCGGGCCCAACGTCAAGGAAAAAAAGTTGGCGTTTTTCGACGTTATGCATCGGCATTTTTGAGCGTTAGTGAGCGTCGGCGTCAATAGGCGTTTTTTAAAAAAAATCATCCCTCTGCTATTTTTCAACCTAAAAACGTTGGCTTCAAAAAACGCCGGAAAACGCCGGTATAATAATAGGTGGCGTTTGTTGGCATATTGTGGCGTCGGCGTCAAAAAATGCCAAAACGTTACAGCCTCAGAACGCGATGGCTGTGGGTTCTAGTTTCAGCTCACTAACGCCGACGTCATCTACAGCTCAAAAATGCCGACGTTTTTATGGGGCCATTGACTAACATGGAGAGCTGCAAAAAACACCAGAAAACGCCGGCGTCAAAAAACGTCCGTGTGTATCAGGCCTTAATCTGCCGTATTGCGCTACACAGTTGAAGGCCGGTTATATCATTAAACTGGAGCTGGCCAGGAGCGATGCAGTGGATTAATCCGCGGAAAGCCAAAAATGAAGAAATAGTCCGCTGTCTGTCCCCCGGCCAGCAATGAACACAGGAGACCAGGAAAGGTTTTTTTTTTTTCCAAACAGCTGCAGAGGGGGATTAAATCATTAGTGGACAGAATTGTGAGTCTCCACCCACGCTACCTTGCCCCCCCCCCCTTGGTAAGACACTGACAGTCCTGCAGGACGTGGCTGCCAATGAGAACGGAGTTCCTGCCATGGAAAAAGTGCAAGAACTCCATTCCCATGCGTTCCCCCAGGACTCGAAACCTGAATACTTTTAGGCATAAAAGGTTTATTGAATAAAAAGTTACACTCACATATCCAAATAGTAAATGCGCATGAATCAATTTGAAAACCGCGGTAGTAGAGCGTGCCTGCGTCATCCCAAACCACCTAACATGTTTCATCAAAGAGTGACATCATTGGAGGCCTCTACTCTGACGGCACGCTCTACTACCGCGGTTTTCAAATTGATTCATGCGCATTTGCTATTTGGATATGTGAGTGTAACTTTTTATTCAATAAACCTTTTATGTGTGAACATATTGCACTATTGCGGCACGCTCTTTCATTTTTCTGAAGTCACACTGTGCCGGCTTGTATGTGCCATTCTGCTAAGCTGATGAACACTGGTCAGGCTGCATTGATGGGCACTGATCAGGCTGCATTGATGGGCAATGGTGAGGCTGCATTGATGGGCACTGATCAGGCTGCATTGATGGGCACTGGTGAGGCTGCATTGGTGGGCACTGATCAAGCTGTATTGATGGGCACTGGTGAGGCTGCATTGATGGGCATTGGTGAGGCTGCATCAATGGGCACTGGTGAGGAGGTACTGATGAGGCTCCATTGATTGGCCCTGTGAGGGACATTGCTGTAGATTAGTGTACAGTACTTTTGCCCTCTGGAGAGTGAACCACTGTGGATCACTTTTCAGAGAGTGTTTGACAGGTGGCAAGGAAGCATTATATTGCCTCCTCACCATCTGATTTAATCCCTAAAAACCTGCACCACCTCGCTGCAACTGTGTTTGTATATCCTGATATAGGATTCCTGATAA
Organism: Glandirana rugosa; assembly: GCA_018402905.1. Taxonomy (NCBI): domain Eukaryota; kingdom Metazoa; phylum Chordata; class Amphibia; order Anura; family Ranidae; genus Glandirana; species Glandirana rugosa. The sequence goes on along the minus strand of BLSH010354574.1, from coordinate 74,802 downwards.
TCTAAGCGCCACCGTGCAGTGTATCTCACCGACCACTCACTAGAGATGGAACGTCACTTCCGGTTGGGCGTGATGCACAATGTGGTAGTAGTGGTAGGGGGGAATCTTGGATGAGTTCCCACACTTTTTTCCCAGGACTTGACCCCTGAACGTATTACACTATTTTTCTGAGGTCACACTGTGCCGGCTTGTATGGGCCATTCTGCTGTCTGAGTCTGACTCCTGGAGCTGATCATATTCCTGTGGGAGGAGGAGATTGTTTGTTCTCTGACCGGGATGGATATTTTATCTTTTGGCTACTTGCTGGCATTTTTGGCTCTTTATAATCTTAGAGCCCATTCTCTCTGGTAAGCAGGATTGCCCCTTTTTGTGCACCAAGGTGATGGGTTGTTCCTTCACCCTCTCCACTCTAGATGGTGTCGGTTTCTTCATTCCTCTCCCTGCTGCCATGAATATGTACTTTGGACTATGAGGGCCCATTCACAGAGGCGACTTGCGCTCCGACTTGAGTCGCCCCAAGTCGCTTGACAAGTGAAATCCCATTGAAATGAATGGGAGCCGTCTAAATGTACGCTACTGAGTCGCTCAGACTTTAAAAAAAAAAGGTTCCTGCACGAGGAGACTTCTACCCGACTTGTGCCCATAGGATTCAATAGAAGTCGCCTCCAAGTCGTATCCCCCATCTTAATGCAAGCAAATTCACAGTGAAAAGAATCTAATTTTATTTGGGGCAACCCCCTCCTTGCCTTCTCTGATTGGTCACAGGCAAAGTCGCCTGGCATAAGTCGTGTTGTAGTCGCCTGAAGTCATGCTGCAATTGCCTAGCAAAGTTGCGCCGAAGTCGGATCGCCCCTGTGTGAACGGAGCCTGATTGATGAACTTTTATATATGAACTAGCGCTGCATTAATTTATTATTATTGTCATCATGGGTTCCATCAAACTGTTGTTTGATGGAAAACAGCTGTTTTTTTTTACCTTGTTTATGCACCAAGCGCAAATTTTATTTAGTATATACTATTGATCAATTTATTGGGATGAAACCCTCCATTGGCACTGTGATTCTGGGAGTCCCCACTCTTACACACACTACAAAATTAAAATAGATTTTCACCTGGTGATCCTGAAAATAACACATCTCATGTCCTTGGGTGGTTACATTTTTCCTCCTTCCTGTACCTATGGAGTTAGATGGTTGTCACTCTAGGCTGCTCTGGATTACAACAATCTTTTTTCTCTCAAGGCACCCTTTAAAATTCTGCACAATCTGGAGGCACCGTATTTGAAAATAAAAAACACTAAACGGGGGGGCGTGGCTTGCCGCGAGTGACGACAGACGTCCATAGTGAAAGCTCTGGCAAGAGAACGGAGGATCCATCGGAATCCGGGCTACCAGAGGACGGGTGAGAAATTCCACCACCCAGACCCGCATCCCTACTTCACTGGCCAAAGTCCCATACCAACATTTATCGGGGGAAACGTTGGATGACAGAGTTAATAGCCCTGTCACAGAGCTTACCTGCAGAGAGCTGCCGCCATCTTTTAGGCCTTGAGCCGTCTTTGAGACGTGGGGACCTGCAGTCTCACCATCCAGGGCCCCAGAGCACCACCCGCACAGCATCCTCCCTCGCCTTCACTCCCCAGCTATTGAGGGGGAGACCCAGACAACACTCGCGGCTTGACGGCTGGATGCGGTATTGAGGCCTAGGGACGGCTGCCGATTTACAGCACGGCCCAAAAACGCTCAAGCCCCGGGCCGCAATCCCGACGCCGGCCACAACACCCCTATACTTCATCTGGAGCTCATATGGTGAATACAAATTTATAAATCCCAGGCACAGAACCAGGTCAGAAGCCTAGTAGGACGGCCATCTTGGTACACCCTCCCACATTTACTGCATGCAGTCCCAGCTCTTAAAGACACAGTTCACCAATAGATTAAAACGAACAAAGGAAGCACGGTTCAGCACCAAATAAGCCATATACTCCCAGCACTATTCAGATCACAGAGGAAAGACACACAGGCCAACTCCCAGGCCTCCGCTATGTCTCCCCTACGACACACAGCGCGATCTGCCAGCTACAGCCCAGAGAGAGACAGAGAAAGCCGCAATCTTACCAACCATCAGGCACCGTACGCTAACAACGCTGCAACACCACTATGCCTCAATGATATGCAAACTATTGCTACAGACATTGAAAATACGCTCGCAGCAGCCATCACTGATCATCGGCTTGATGTTCAGGCAATGAACGACCGCATTGAAAGAATAGAAACGACAACGGCCAGACAGGGATCCGCCATTTCACAGATACAACAAATATCTGACCAACAGGCATTCCAATTAAGAGAAATGCACAGAAGACTGGAAGATCTTGATAACCGTGGCCGCAGACACAACGTGAGGATCAGGGGGCTTCCTGAAGCCATAGCACAAGACACCCTACACCAGTGTGCACAGGCGATCTTCAGCGGACTTCACCCGACTCTCCTTTTGAAATGGAGCGTATTCACAGGGCCTTACGCCCCAGGGGCAGAGACACGGACCCACAGCGTGAAGTGATATGCTGCCTGGGGAACTTCACATTGAAGGAAGACATCCTTAGACGAGTCAGAGAGAGAAGACAAGTTCTCCATGAAGGCACTGAGATCAAGCTCTTCCAGGACTTGCACCTATAACCCTTCAACACAGGAGGGACTTACGCCCGCTGCTTGACACTTTGAGAAACGGACACATCCCGTATAGGTGGAAATTCCCCTTCTGCCTCTCTGCTTCTAACATGGGACGCACGGCCCAACTGAAAGTCCCTGAAGACCTGCGGCAATTCTGCCACACTCTGGACATCCCATCCCACTGCTACCAGACTGGTTTGTGATCACCGCATTTTGACCCCCTGGAACTTTGAACCTTCCGAAGATCCCATGGAGTGGGCAGCTCAGAGGCCCAGACGCCAGCGGTCACCACCGGACACGCCACCACCTCCGGTCCACCGCCAACCTCACCAGAACAGCCCTTCTGCTTCTCCAGCCCATAGGAGAACCCGCCAAGAGATCTAGCTAAGAGCATGCCACAGCACCTCAACACCCTGTTTACGGTTGTACTAACACCATCCTCTTCAAATATAGGTCCCAAAGTCATGCTAGCGCTTCAAACTTAAGCTTCACCGAAACCTAATTCCTATTAGACGTTCCAGACTACATAGAAAGTCGATTTGCTACCTCGGTTGGGAACCTCAGCAAAAACTGCGCTCTAAACTCCTCTACATGCCAGCAACCTACAGCACTGATCCATCGAGGTCTACTTAACCACTTTCTCCTGAACCACCTATTACCCAGAGACACAGTCCCCCTTCAAGCCTCTGTATACATCGCAACTTACAAGCCTCAAGGTACAATATGACCATTTGCTCCAAACCTAGAAAGGAAAAACATTCCCACAACCTGTCGGGAGACTAAGCACATGCCAACATACAAGCAAGCTCAACAACTTTCGGCACTACTACAAGGTCTCTCAAGAACGACAAGTCGCACATTCTCCCTGATAAGCGCTGATACTCTATAAATCAACATGAACAGCACGAGGTCCAATACCGCCACCCCATGATCTCCAGAGGGGAGACACCCCGAAGATGACAAAACTGAAAGACCCAAAGATGAACATAAATAAGGCAACACCCCTGGCTTACAGGGCAGTGAGTACAACCAGTACAGCCACTTGCACACATGCCAATCACATAGCGGTCCATGCTGGGGTATATTGGGCCAGCGAGAACACACAAACACTATGGTCATAACACATACTCATTCCAGAAAACAACCTGACACAACCACCCTTCCAATATGATAAATACAAAGGAGCGGAAGCACACACTACATAGATATATATTACAACACAGCAATAAAATGACAGAAACCAATTAGCCGCCTATAAGGCACATACTTTCAAATCTCTAACACAAACACTCACCTAGCCAGAGAGCACATAGACACAACAAGCAGCACAAATCATGTTCCCTACAGAATGTAAGGAACTACCCCCCCCCCCCTCTATTAGTACCAAACAAGTAATCTCTCACTTATCCTGACACCTACACGACACAACCAGGACAACACTAAAAAGTACCATACACTCACAGACAAACAAACACAGATCACTATGACATCCCACAGGGCCACACGTTAGCAGAGAATCTAGACCCGATGGAATTACTCTCATGAAAACAGGGGTAAACAGCATCATGATCTAGAACTGACGCACACTAACATGTGTTATGGTTTCCTAAATGTTAGATATGAGTACTTTCCTGGGGATTACGGCCCCCCAAAAAGGTAATAGAGGACACACTGTAAACCCCACGAGGTTCAATGTTCATTGTTTATTGTTCATGGTTCATTGTTTTCTGTTCACTGACCACTGTTCATATGTGGATTTATGTACATCTTCTATGGTTATAAGATTTATGTTTCACACGGCTGACCATCACCAGACCTTCCTCACCCCTTTAGATTGATAGCTGGTCTATTTCAATCTCCGGTACTCACATCCCGAACAAGGTTCACCAATCTCCGCTCCTATAAGCATTTACAGGCAAACGAAACACGGACTTACTCGTACTAGATTACCCCCCTATTCCACATAGACAAAGCAAAATAATTCCTATTCCTTTTTACGATTATATGTGAACAATCTCATTCCACAATTAAACTTCTTAATTTTGGAATAGTCACCTTTATTAAACCATACAACACTATCTCACCATGCCTCCGAAACACCCTGGAATTTCTACCCAACTAACAATAAAAGTAGTATTGCTAAATGTCAAAGGCCTCGATATCCTCGAGAAAAGATCCCAGGTCCTCACTCTAATGCAATCATGCAAAGCAGATATAATATTTCTACAAGAGGCACACTTTAAAACACATAATGTACCTAAATTGAACAACCGCAGATACACCAGATCCTTCCATGCCTCAAACCCCGTAGCCAAATCCAAGGGAGTTTCCATACTCCTATCCAAGCACTGCCCCATAGAGATCACAGACTCCATGGAAGACCCAGAAGGGCGATTTCTATTCCTTAAAGGCACATTTAAAGACACGCCTATTACCCTGGCCAACATATATGCCCCAAACACCAAACAGGTTCCTTTCTTTCGTAAAGTAGCCTCCATCCTCTCTTCATTCCAAGCAGGAATGGTGATACTGGGAGGGGACTTCAATGCCCCACTTAACCCGTTATTAGACTCATCCACGGGCACATCTTCCATACCATACCGAGCGCTTCGCCAAATACACATACAACTGCATGACCTTCTGCTACATGATACCTGGCGCACCCTACATCCCAAAGACAGGGATTACTCACATTTCTCCATACCACACAACAGGTACTCTAGATTGGACTACCTTTTCATAACCCAACGAGACCTGCACCTTTTGACTCATTCTACAATTGAGCCCATGTATCTATCAGACCATCACCCCATCTCCATACAACTCACATTCCCAGAATATCAGGAAAAAAAGTGAATTTGGCGACTTGACGCTTGCTTACTAACAGACCAAATCAACATGAATCCGATCCAAGCAAGCATTGAATCCTTCTTTAGACTCAATGACACTCCAGATGCACACCCACTGACGCAGTGGGAGGCCCACAAATGCACCATAAGAGGAGACTTTATCTCTCTCCATGCCAAACGTAAACACCAACACCAGGAACATATCCAAAACCTAATAAACCAGATTAAATCCCTGGAAAACAAACACAAGAAAACCCAAGCGGGCTGAGTACTGCAAGAACTAACAAAGGCGAGATCTATGCTACTAGAGGAACTCAACATTAAAACCAAAAGAAAATTCTCACTTATAAATAAACTATATTACAAACGAACACGGTAATAAAAGCGGCGCCCTTCTAGCAAGAGCCTTACAAGCCAGGAAAGCAGGATACACTATACGGAAAATTCAAAACCCCGACGGTACATCTGCCACCACAAACATTGACATAGCAGCTAACTTTGAGAGATACTACCACAACCTATACAACATCCCCACTTCTAACCCACCTGGAGTACCACCCACACCTAGGACCTCGGACATTAAAGACTTTCTGTCCCAAAATATCTTGGTTACTTTAGACCAAACCACGAGACAATCCCTAGAACATCCCATAACCATGGAAGAGCTCACTCTAGCCATAAATCAGGCGAAAGCCTGGAAAAGCCCGGGTCCAGACTGATTTACCGCAGTATATTACAAAACCTTCCTAGATACGATTAAGACACCATTACTAAAAGCATTCAATTCCCTCTCATCCCCTTTGCTACATTCATCGCCTTCTCGATGCACACATTACAGTATTACCTAAAGGGGAAGGACCACACACTAGTATCCAACTACCGCCCCATTTCCCTTCTCAATATAGACACCAAACTATTTGCCAAAGTATTGTCTAATAGACTTCTTCCACATCTCCCTACACTTATATCTACCGATCAAGTAGGATTCACACCGGGCCGAAAAGCTAGAGACAACACAATCAAAGCCATCAATATCCACTCCCATCTAACTACATCTAAACAATCTGGTTTCTTCTTATCACTTGACGCGGAGAAGGCATTCGACAGGGTGGCCTGCGACAACATGGAGGAAACATTAAAAGCGATAGGCATAGGAGGTAAAATGCTTCAGATGATCATGACACTTTATTCCAACCCGTCGACCCAGGTAAAAGTCAACGGCCGACTGTCGAATGCCTTCCCCATCAGAAACGGAACCCGCCAAGGATGCCCTCTGTCCCCGCTCCTATATATCCTCACCCTAGAACCATTTTTGAACCATCTTAGACAGAACCCAAACATAGAGGGGATCACAATAGCCGGACGTGAATACAAAATAGCAGCATTCGTGGATGATATACTCTTGTTCCTATCCGCACCCCACACCACTCTACCAAATTTGTTACAAGTATTCACACAATTTCAAAAATGATCTAACCTAAAAATCAACTTCGATAAATCCTATGCACTGAATGTATCCCTAACAAAAGAACAAGTAGATCACTGCCAGTGCCATTTCCCATTCACCTGGGAAAAGAAATCAATCACTTACCTGGGAATAAAACTACCATCAGATCTTTCAGACTTATACCCCCTCAACTTTGGCCAGGTCATCCCAAAGATTAAACAAGACCTACAAAAGTGGAACCACCAGCCTTTTTCGTGGTTCGGGAGGGCAGCTATAATAAAAATGAACGTCCTCCCAAGACTGTTGTACTTAATGCAGACGATTCCTATGTCACTTCCCACCTCCTTCTTTGCTCAATACAAAGCACTTTGCACCAGCTTCATCTGGCACAACAAACACCCAAGGATTAACTATGAACGCTTAACACTCACAAAACATAAAGGAGGCATTGGTCTCCCAGACCTACAAAAATACCAAGGGGCTTGTCTCCTTGCTAGAATAGTAGACTGGAACGCCCACACTGCCTCAAAACAATGGGTGACCCTAGAAAACTCTATTGGAGATATCCCACTTGACAAAAGTCCATGGCTACCCCACAAATATGCCCTAACTCGAGCTACGGAACACCCACTCATAGGCCCAACATTACGCTACTTCCACTTAGCGCATAAAAAATTTGATATATCCTCCATCCCAAGCCCACTAACCCCAATTCGAATGAATCCAGAGTTCCCACCAGGTATGTCTCCAGATTTTCTAAAAAGCTCTTGGCCTCACAAACATGTCCTAGCCAAACATTTCTTTCATGAAGGCAACTTCAAAACCAAAAACAATCTAACAAGCGTCATGAAACACCAAGGCCTACCTCAATGGACATACTTCCAAATCAGACACTTCCTTACGAACCCCAAAACCAAACCACTATACACCAGACAACCCACAGCATTTGAATTCTTGTGTTCAGAACAAAAACCCCAAAGAAAAGTCATCTCGTGCATATATAACCTACTCATAGAGGCACAACACACAAAACATGATCCTTGCCAATACTGGGAAACAGAGCTCTCCCTTACCCTCTCAGAAAAACAAAAAGAATGCATATATAACAACACACTCAGAGGATCTATAAACGTATCAGTCCAAGAGAATGGATACAAGATACTCAATCGCTGGTACAGAGTCCAAACAGTGGTCCACAAATTCAAACCCAATGTATCCAGCCTGTGCTGGAGATGCAACGCAGCAAAAGGCTCCCCCATACATATCTGGTGGAACTGCCCAGTTCTACAACCCTTCTGGGAAAAAGTACACTCAATAACCACGGCAATTACCGTTGTGCCCCTAGAGTTTTCTCCAGCACAACTACTTTTGCACCTCACTGTGCTACCCCAACGCCTATACTTTAGATCCCTAGCAATGCACATGCTAAATGCTGCCAAACTGTGCATCCCTGTTCTATGGGGCACAAATGCCAAACCCACAATTAAAGAGTGGTTCCATAGAATAAATAATATAGCAGACATGGAAGAATTGATAGCGATATCCCATGACAACATCTCGAAACATAACAAAATCTGGGCACGTTGGACACACTTCAAAAACACCACAGAGTACACAAAATTCTCCAATACAAACCTTAATTAATGGAGCAAATACCCCACCAAAACCACAAGACACATCTCTGAGCTCTAGTACTCGTGAAGCAACGATAGTCTCAAAAGAGGAAGCGCTCGGTACCCGGGTCAGTCAGGAGGTTTAATCCCCCCCAGATACGAGCGAAAAGCCCCCTGTCACTAGGACAAATGAAAAAGAATCGAACAATCCATAACAATATCAAACACAAAATCTTAAATTCACACTAGGATCCACATATTCTATCCATAAATCCCTCTATAATCCCCATATAACTATAACAAAGATTTAGGAATGCCCCACAGAATCAAACTAAAGTAAAGACTAGCAGCAGGTCTGCTAGACACCATCACGACCAATGTAATTCCGACCCACACACTAGAGCTTATGAAATCCCCAAAACTAATAAACATAAGTACCTATCCCGACGTCCAACAAATATCCTAGACACACAAAACCTAACCAGTTTTCTTCCTTGCGATACTGAGCGCCTAAATGACCACACTCTCACTAACTGATCTAAAATCCCTCACCCTGTTAATACGAGGGATACTATAAGTAAATACTCAGTTGGTGACAGTGATGCTTCTAAGGGATAAAAATCCAGGAGCAACACTTCCTCAATTCCGTGTAGCCTGTGGCACTGGACCTACGTATAGGGTGAATTGGATGAGTACTCCAAGGTATTTTGTTTTCGTACAAAGCAACGAATAATAAATGGGAGTGCTGGATGCGTCGCCTTCCACCACAGGACACAGCATGCTCCCCTTGGGGTGTCTAGGGGTGGGGGGGGGGCGCACCGGCCACTTCATTAGCAATAATCTTATAACCGATGTCTGATATCTTGTGAAACATCTAAAATACTTATGTACTCATGATTGATTCAGCGATATAAGCTTTGTATTTTACTTCATTTTGTATTTGACGTGACCATTGTTTTCTGTATTTTCTTGAAAATTCAATAAAAATTATTGGAATAAAAAAAAAAAAAAACACTAAACTGATAAAATATTGCAGAAGTATCCACACACGTAGGACACCCAATGTTAGAGGTAGGGTTGCCACCTGTCCGGGATTCAGGGGAGGGCTGGGCCATGGGGCAGGGTGGCAATTGCCCCCCAGGCCACCCTAACTTACATTCAAAATGGCCGACGGCCGCTGCCCACTGACACTTTTTTCTTCTTGTGGAGGAAGGAAGCAGGTGCCAGGGGCGCAGCCACCAGCTAACTGCAGGCAAAGGGGGGGGGGGGG
>BLSH010354574.1:46405-59903 GCA_018402905.1 Glandirana rugosa | reverse complement strand
AAATACAAATCCAAAAATATATATATATATAAAAAAATGAATTTATTCATCGGTTTTGGCCGATTTATATTCTTCCTCATATTTTTGGTAAAAAAAAATCGCAATCAGCATTTATTGATTGGTTTGCACGAAAGTTGCTGCGTTTACAAACCATGAGAATTAATTTCTGGCGTTTTTACCTTTTTTTTTACTAGTAATGGCGGTGATCTGCGATTTTTATCGGGACTGCGATATTGCAGCGGACATGTCGGACATTTTTGACACTTTTATGGGACCAATGACATTTATACAGCGATCAGAAATTTAAATGTCCACTGATTACTGTGTAAATGTCATTGGCAGTGAAGGGGTTAACCTGCAGGGGGAGATCTAGGGGTTAACTGTGTTCCCTAGGCGTGTTCCAACTGTGAGGGGGCTGGGCTGCCAGGGGCATAAGAGATCTAACTGATCCCAGTGACAGGGATCAGTAGATCTTACATGCCGCCTGACAGAATGGGGAACCACCGTGTTTACATCGGCGGTTCCCCGTTCTTTTGCTCTGGCAGGTCATCGCAGCTCAGCAGCGACCATCGGGTCCGCCCGAGCCGCAGGCACACTCCTCCAGAGTGCGGTGGGCAAATATGCAGTAGCCGTCGGGAACCACTTAAAGTGTAACTCAAGCCCTATCTTTTTCATTTTGTACAGATTTAAGGCCCGTACACACGATGCAAATTTTGGACGGAAATTGTCATTCAACAGCCTGTCGTCTGAAATTCTTACCGTTAGTACGCTCCTTTCGACAGCTGATTTTTTCTTCAGACAAAAGATGGATACGCAGACTAGTAAATTTTTGTGGTACGACAATGCCACGTCCGATTTTTGTTCCGTTAGTACAGTTTTCGTACGAAAAAAATCATATGACCGAGACTACGCATGCTGAGAAAGGAAACAGAGATGCAAAAAATATGCAAAACATGATGTCACTTCTGACGTTGAGTTCAGTCGAATGAAAACTTTCAGATAGTCAGCACGCTTTACAAAATCATGGACACACGCTTTTGACAAAAATCAGAAGCACGGTCGTACGACAATCGAACCTTGTGTACGAGGCTTAAGAAATGGTTAAAGCCTTATAATTTCATTGCACTTTCTGTTACAGAGATACAATAGGAAGTAAGAGAAAATCTCTCCAAAGCCGGAGGGGGGGGGGTAATGTCCCCATTGGAAGATGTAACCCCACTTCCCGTTCTGGTGACAACTGTAAAGCTTTGGATTATTCTGCACCTTCTGTTTCGATGACTCTGGCCACCAGGAGAAACAGAAAAAACAAATCACCTTACAGGGACATAGAGGTTCTAATTCTTCCATATCCAAAATGAAAAAAATATCTAAAAAATGCCTTGTGTGTGATATTTGATAGCCATTTTTATGATTTCTGTAAGTGATTGAACTTTTTGGGGTGGTGGGATATCATTGCCTTATTTTAACTTGTTAATAGTGCACCTCTTTTATTTTGCAATAAATTACATCCCAGAGATTGTCTAATATATCTATAATGCATGTGTGATCAGGGACATGCATACAGAACTTGGTTTTCCCATCAAGGGAGGCTGGAAATTCCTTAGTTTTGCAGATGACCTCATCTGTGTTCTTGAAGTTGATGCCATCTAGTGGAGAGATTAAGCACTGTGTCCTTTACAAAATCACGTAGTCGTAAAAGGCTTACTTTTTTACAACATTCTATGGAAATCAGTAGTACATGCATATTGATGGCAGCCCACCAGCAAGACATTGGGGTTGATTTACAAAAGGCAAATAGACTGTGCATCAAATGTCTATATTGCTGCATTTTTAAAGTTCAAAAGCCAGAAAAAGAAATAGTAGTGGTAAAAAAAGCACTTGGGAGTTTAACTAAACATTTTTTTTGTATACTTCTCCTTTAAGTGGGCGTGTCCTACGCCTACATACTTTTGCTAATAGGTGTCCCTCATTCCCATTTCAAAAAGTTGGGAGGTGTGCATTTACTAAGCTCTGGAGCAACTGCACAGTCTTTTTGCCTTTAGTAAATCACCCCCATTGTATTTTCTTCACTCCATTCAGCCACTGGGAGCAAAGAAAAATACCCAGTACATCCGAATTTGAGGAGCAGGTGACTACTCCCCTTTAGTTCACATAACACTGCTTACTGCTTGTGCATGGTGATTGGCTACTCAGGCACCCAGCAATATGAGATGGGCACAAAGAAAGAGTCACAACTTGGGACCATATGGACTGTGGGCCGGGGGGGCAGTGGTGATTGTTGGGACTAAAGTCTGGTACACACTATCTTTTTTTTTTTTGGGGGTTGCACAAAAAAAAAAACTGAAGAGCTCAGGAGGAGCCACTGTACTAACAATGTAACGTTAGTACAGCGATCTCCCTGCTGAGCTATTGTGTTCTGACAGGGGACTGCTCTCCCCCGCCAGAACACACCAGTCAGCACTCTCAGCTATGATATAGTGAATGCAGGGTCCTGCATGGGACGCACTTGGACATTCCAACATGACAATGATCCAAAACACAAGGCCAAGTCGATCTGTCATTGGCTACAGCAGAATAAAGTGAAGGTTCTGGAGTGGCCATCTCAGTCACCTGACCTCAATATCATTGAGCCACTCTGGGGAGATCTCAAACATGCAGTTCATGCAAGACAGCCCAAGAATTTCCAGGAACTGGAGGCTTTTTGCCAAGAGGAATGGGCAGCTTTAACATCTGAGAAGATAAAGAGCCTCATCCACAAAAGACTTCAAGCTGTCATTGATGTTAAAGGGGGCAATACACGGTATTAAGAACTGGGGTATGTAAACTTTTGATTAGAGTAATTTGGGTAGTTTCTGTTGTCATTATGATTTAAAAAGAGTAAACACAGTTGATTGATAATAAATGGCTTCAGCCAAACACTAACCATTAGTGAAAGAAAAGTTGTTGTGTTATCATTCATATTCTCTGAAAAATGGCCAAGAAATCATAAATTCTGCCAGGGTATGTAAACTTATGAGCACAACTGCATGTAGCGCTACTTCCTTGCAGATGTCTGAGTTCTCCACTCCTGCACAGCCAGGCAAACAGCATTTTCCAGCTTTCATCCGGACACAAAGGAACAGTCTTCGAGTTTAGTTTTATGTTTTTTTATGGGTAATAACTTGGATGGGTAAGGGAATTATGGGATGCCCAACTTGGTAGCAACAAACTTAGGCCCCTTTCACACAGGCGCCTCCATGCAGCGGATTCCGCTTGCTCAGCAGGGGATCGTGCAAAGCGGACTCGGACACAGTCCCACTCTCCTCTATGGGGAAATCGGATGGAAATGGACCGCTTGTCCATTTCCATCTGATCCTACCCGATCCGCCAGACGGATGGAAAATAGGACCACCGGCTAGGATAGGAGGGGACTGCAAGGTCCGATCAGGTCCGCCTCAAAAACTGAAAAAACTCAGGTGGACCTGATATGTTATTTTATTTTTCTGATGGATACCTATGTTATGCATGCACTATTTGTCCTTATTGTTTTGCTTTGTTTTTTCCACTGTCATGTTTTTTTGTCCTTGTCTCCTTGCTGTGTATGCTTTGGTCCCTCTCATGGGGTTCTTGTGCTGGTCCCTGCGGGCTGCCATCTGCTCCCCGATGCTGGAGGCCGTCGGCGCGCCTCTGCTGGTCGCGGATCCCGGCGGGAAGGCTCCATCATGTGGGCTCAGCTGACGTCCATGCCTACATCAGTGGAGCTTCTCCGTGTCTCTGTTGCTCATCCAAGATGGTGGCGGGTCACCCTGCCCCCAGGCGGAGATAAGCTGCGCGCCGCTGCCTCGGAGAGACATTCGGCGTCCAGTGGGGTGTCCATGTACACCCCAATACGCCGGATGGTCGGCACCTCCCACCCACAACGTATTGGCTCCTGCCAGGGTGGACCCCGCTACTTATACTGTGCTGCGTCAGAGCATGGGCGACTCCATTCAACTGCTCTGCGAGACGTCCCTGCTCTGCGCACCCCTGAGGTACAGTTCCTTCAATTTATGTTATTTTACTGCATTGAACACATTGATTAATTCTTGTGTGATCCTCTCTATGGCATGGTTACCTCCCAGCCATATTGGAACACACACATGCATTGTGTGCATAGCACGCGTTTGCATCAGGGATAGTTCCTGAACCCCCCTTTCTTATTTATATACTTTGCTCAATTGCAGACCACAACTACCCATGTACTTTGTTCTGCTGACGTAGTCACCGGGCACCTCTTGTGGCTGTGCTTGTCCGGCCAATGGTGGCGTTGTCGTATTGGACCAGTGCGTACACACTGCATATTATATATGTAAGTGGATGTCAACTCATGATGTACACATATATGAGTGGTATATACTCTGTATTGCATATTTTTTCATGCTTACTATACAATATGACTACTCAAAATATTTCTCTTATATTGTAGAGCTGAATAGATTTTGCCCCATAATACAATATCCAAGATCAAGAATAAATAATAATCCGTCACTCCTTGGGATCAGATGATAAAGTATTTATTCCATCGTGGCAAACGGCAATCAACAGATGTTGATTGCCATTTGCCACAATGGAATAAATACTTTATCATCTGATCCCAAGGAGTGCCGGCTTATTATTTATCCTTGATCTTGGCAATTGAATTGGAATGTATGGAGGACATTCAGAGAGCCTGAGCACCTGGGGGAGATGCAACACCTGATTGCCTAAAGCCCAAGCTCCACTGATCAGAGCGGTGTCTTTTGTGTGTTGGCATAATACAATATATTCCCTGAAGAAGGATGGTACACTACAATATCCGAAGCATGTTGGGATAACCAGTTGCTCATCTGACACTGACCTCACCATGTTTATGGCAGTGTACCAAGGTCAATTTACTGTAATCTATATATCTTACACCTTGTTGCAGCTATTGCTTTATATTGTTTTTATATATGGCTGTACTACTCCTTTGTATTCGAGGGCATGATTCATTTCCCCCCGTTATATACAATTTTTATACTTTGTGTACCAATAAATATAATTTTTACATATTCACTATTGTTTCACTTTAAATCTGCCTTATAAAGTCCAGGGGTGTCAATTGTAGTTTGGCTCTTCTTTCCTTAATTTGTTAAAGGATGATGGCAGTTAAGTAGCTTCTATTTTCCCGACAATTTTTCCCAATTTGCACTGTTATACAAGCTGTACACTCACTGCTTTACATTGTAGCAAAGTGTCATTTCTTCAGTGTTGTCACATGAAAAGATAGAATAAAATATTTACAAAAATGTGAGGGGTGTACTTACTTTTGTGACATACTGTATATATGTATATATATTATTGCTACCCCAACTATAGCTTTTATCCAAAGCACTAGTCTGTAGTCGTCTGACTATGCTGACAGCTCTCCTGCAGCCTGTCCTTGGTTTAGACATGCTTTATTTTAATCATTGCCAGCTGTTACAGAAAGAGTTAGCCAGGGGGCCTCATCAAAATTTTGCTATAGGGCCCCACGATTCACAGTTATGTCCCTGTATTTTACCTGCCCAAATATTTGCATTTTCATGCATACAGCTGTGAAATTTGCCCAGCTCTGCCACACAGCACAATCCTATTTGGCAATGCAGAGTATCTGACTTTTCTCTGCTGCAGTTAAAGAGGAACTGCAGTCTGCTCACATAATTTGTAATAAAAACATCTTTGCCATTCTGAAGCTTCCCTCCAACCATATTGCATATTATTTTATATATGCTGTGATTCTGTACTTGCCAAATATGCTGCAGAAATCTCCCTCCACTGAGTCTGGATGCTTCCATTTTGACTGTGGGCAGCTGAAGCTGCTGCCTGTTAACTTCCTGGATTTACACAGAGGCACACCTCCAGCTCCGCAGCTCCCATTGGCCCTCTTATGACTCACCCCCCTCCCTTCCTGAGAGTAAGAGAGAGAGCTGTGCATGATGTCATAAGCCTAGGCCAATGACCAGACAAGAAGCAGGAAGTGGGCTGTATAAGGTATTTACTGGCAGAAAAAAATGTTTTACTATCCAAAGTTAAAACAACAAAGGCAGAAAATTTAATAGATGGAAAGTGGAAAAAAATGACTGAAGGTCCGCTTTAAGTAACACTTACAGGCAGTGGCAGCTGGTGCTTCATTTTTTTTGGGGGGGGGCGACAAACAAACTTAGCCACCCCCCTTGGGAAGTCAGCAAGCGTCCCCTGTGAGCCGTTTAGGCTGTGCAGAGTTTGCCGGGTGGCGGGAAGCGGAGCTCCCTGTCATCTCGGCCTTTCGGGCACACAGTGCAGGCTGTCACGTCTCTAATGGCACAGTTGCTGGTCGCTGATCCCCACTGGGGCTCCCTGGTCAAGTGGCCATACTGACTCGTGGCCAAGCTTCGTCCTGACTCCCGACCAATTGGGTTTAGGACCTGCTTCCTGATTGGCCGGGAGGAGATGCAGGAAGACATTAGCAAATATTAATTTGCTATTGTCACACAACTGGGTGGGCTCAGGGCGCAGTGCTCTGCACCCCAAGCCCACCCTTTCTGAAGCCCATTAGAGCCTCAGGCTCTAATCATGTGCTTAAAAAAAAACAAAACATTGAAATCCATGCATCTGGCGCCCTGCATGGAGATTAAGAGCTGGGCTCATGTGTTGGGGGACGGCGCCCCTGCGCCCCTAATAAGCGGGTCACCACTGCTTACAGGTCTTGTCCCTTCCCGAGCCTGTGACTAGACAGTGAAAGGAGAAGTAGCACAATGAGGAGCTCATCTCCTATCAGCATTTTCCTTGGTAGCACATGAGCATTGCAGCACAACTGATTGGCTCATTGTGCTGCTTCTCCCTCTCTAGTCTGAGCTCTGCTGTACAGTAGATTGTAAGAGGCTGATGCCAAGTCATATTTAGGTACTTGCACTGGCCGCATTAAAAAAAACATACATTTAATTAAGTTGTGCTGTGTGTTTTAGTTGCAAATCGAAATTCGGACAAATTTTTTGTAATTTGGAGGTTCTGATTTATCTGAATTTCCAAATCACAATGGTAAAGAATTTCAATGAATCCAAAATAAATTATAACTAAACAAATTATTTGAATTTTAAAATGAATTTGAATTGGAAAATGACTTTGAATTCAAATTTGAAATGGAAACATATTGCAATAAATACATAGGCTGCTTTATAGAATAGAATAGAAAAAATAGGATAGGATAGAATAGAAAAGAATAGAACAAAATAGAATAGAATAAAATAGAATATAGTAGAAGAGAATAGAAAATAAAAAAAAATAGAATAGAATAGAACATAGAGGGATATAATGGAAAATTATAGAATATAATAAAACAGAATATAAAATAATAGAAAAAATAAAATATGTTATAATAGAATAGAATAGAGTAGAAAAAAGAAAAAAATAGAACAAATATAGTTGCTTTCCAAATTTTAAATTTTCACATTTCGAATTTGAGATTCGAATTTCTGAAGAAGGCTATATTCATTCTAATTTATTCTATTCTATTCTAACCTATTCTGTTTTACTCCATTCTTTCATATTCTGTTCTTTTATTTTATATTCTATTATTTTCTATTCAATTCTAATCTAGTCTGTTTTATTTTATTATTTTATTTTATATTCTATTCAATTTTATTCTATTCTATTTTGTTCTATTCCTTTGTTTTCAGTTCTATTCTGTTTTATTCTATTCTATTATTTAATTTTTTATTCTACTTGATTCTGTTATATTGTTCTGTGCAATTATATTCCTTTATTTTCTATTCTATTCTTTAAAGCAGCCTAAGTAGGAATCATCATCTTATTTTACTTTTATACCTTACTGTATTTATTGCAATATTTTTCCATTTCAAATTCATTTTCAAATTCGAATTTAGACGTGCAGTTGGTTTCATCCCGAATAAATATTCGGACAAGTTTTTTCGGAGATTTGGATATATCCGAATACCTGAATTACAGTATGCACAAAGTTTGCCAAATGCTCCAAATAACAAAATGAAATTTGTCAGAATTTCCAAAATTGGAATAAAAATTTGAATATAATTTTACATTGGATTCCATCCGAATTTGAACTGTAAACATATTTCTGAAATCAAATACTGTGTGTGTAAGTAGAGTACCATTTCGAAATAATGCTGTTTTAGTTAAGCCAAAGGTGATTTAAAGAGTCATTGTAATCATTTGATGAATATTTTTCTTTTGTTTGTTCACTGTGCCACATTCGAATGAAAAAAAAATCTAAGATTTTAGATTCAAATTTTATCGATTCAAACGCTTTGGATCTAAAAAAAATCGGTAAATTCGAAGAACATAATATGAATTCCGAATACGAATTCCGAATACGAATTCCGAATATGAATTGAATGCATCAACCGAATTTAACTAAATTAAATAACTAGATTAACGAAACAATTTTTTTTTGTTATGCACATGTCTATTCAAATTCATTTTGAATTGATTTGAAAATAACATCTACATGCTTTGAAAAAGTATTCATACCCCTTGAAATTTCCCACATTTTGTCATGTTACAACCAAAAACGTAAATGTATTTTATTGGGATTTTATGTGATAGACCAACACAAAGTGGCACATAATTGTGAAGTGGAAGGAAAATGATAAATGGTTTTCAAATTTTTTACAAATAAATATCTGAAAAGTGTGGGGGGCATTTGTATGGCGCCTCCCTGAGTCAATATTTTGTAGAACCGCCTTTCTCTGCAATTACAGCTGCAAGTCTTTTTGGGGAAGTCTCTACCAGCTTTGCACATAGCTCCCTCTGTCCCTCATTTTGGTCTGATCTATAGAGTTGTATATAAAATGCACTTTTTATCTTTCAAAAAGTGTTTCCCAGTGCTAAACCTTTCGCCTAGTTTCTAAATTGCTGCATTTGTAAATTAAAGGCCAATATAAAGTTACATAGTTACATAGTTAGTCAGGTTGAAAAAAGACACAAGTCCATCCAGTTCAACCAAAAAAAAAAAAAAAAAAAACATTTTTATATATATATATATATATATATATATATATATACACACATACACAACCAAATAATCCCATATACAATCCTTCACCCACAGTTGATCCAGGGGAAGGAAAAAAACCCCAGCAAAGCATTGATCCAATTTGCTGTAACGGGGGAAAAAATTCCTTCCTGATTCCCCGAGAGGCAATCGGATTCACCCTGGATCAACTTTACCTAGAAATGTTAGTACCCAGTTATATTATTTACATTAAGGAAAGAATCCAGGCCTTTGTTAAAGCAATCAGCTGTGCTGGCCAAAACCACCTCTGGAGGGAGTCTATTCCACATTTTCACAGCTCTAACTGTGAAGAAACCTTTCCGTATTTGTAGATGAAATCTTTTTTCCTCTAGACGTAAAGTGTGCCCCCTTGTCCTTTGTGATGACCTTAAAGTAAATAACTCCACACCAAGTTCAATATATGGACCACTTATATACTTGTACATGTTGATCATATCCCCCCTTAATCTCCTCTTCTCAAGAGAAAATACATTCAGTTCCTCGAATCTTTCCTCATAGCTGAGCTCCTCCATGCCTCTTATTAGTTTGGTTGCCCTTCTCTGCACTTTCTCCAGTTCTCCGATATCCTTTTTGAGAACAGGTGCCCAAAACTGAACTGCGTATTCCAGATGAGGTCTTACTAATGATTTGTACAGGGGGGCAAAATGAAGTCCCTGTCTCTGGAGTCCATACCTCTCTTAATACAAGAAAGGATTTTGGTTGCTTGCAATACTAGTGGTAAAAAAAAGCCCCTGTGGATGTAATTACCCTTTTTTTTTGGTCAATTCTCCTTTAAGGGGGTGTGGTAGGGGTGTGTCCTATACCTACATACATTTCCTAGTAGGTGTCCCTCATTCCCATCTCAAAATGTTGGGAGGCATGCATCTAGAGAGGACATTTTTGCCCATTCTTCTATGCAGAATAGCTCAAGCTCTGTCAGATTGGATGGAAAGCGTCTGTGAACAGCAATTTTCAAGTCTTGCCACAGATTGTCAATTGGATTTAGGTCTGGACTTTGACTGGGCCGTTCTAACACATGAATATGCTTTGATCTAAACCATTCCATTGTAACTCTGGCTGTATGTTTAGGGTCGTTGTCCTGTTGGAAGGTGAACCTCCGCCCTAGTCTCAAGTCTTTTGCAGACTCTAACAGGTTTTCTTCTAAGATTGCCCTGTATTTGGCTCCATCCATCTTCCCATCAACTCTGACCAGCTTCCCTGTCCCTGCTGAAGAAAAACATCCCACAACATGATGCTGCCACCACCATGTTTCACAGTGGGGATGGTGTGTTCAGGGTGATGTGCGGTGTTAGTTTTCCCCCACACATAGCGTTTTGCTTTTAGGCTAAGTTAAATTTTGGTCTCATCTGGCCAGAGCAACTTCTTGCACATGTTTGCGGTGTCCCCCACATGGCTTCTCGCAAACTGCAAACAGGACTTCTTATGGCTTTCTTTCTACAATGGCTTTCTTCTTGCCACTCTTCCATAAAGGGCAGATTTGTGGAGTGCACGACTAATAGTTGTCCTGTGGACAGATTCTCCCACCTCTGCAGCTCCTCCAGAGTTACCATGGACCTCTTGGCTGCTTCTCTAATGAACGCTTTCCTTGCCCGGCCGGTCAGTTTAGGTGAACGGCCATGTCTTGGTAGGTTTGCAGTTGTGCCATACTCTTTCCATTCTCGGATGATGGATTGGACAGAGCTCTGTAAGATGTTCAAAGCTTGGGATATTTTTTTTATAACCTAACCCTGCGTTAAACTTCTCCACAACTTTATCCCTGACCTCTCTGGTGTGTTCCTTGGCCTTCATGATGCTGTTTGTTCACTAAGGTTCTCTAACAAACCTCTGAGGGCTTCACAGAGCAGCTGTATTTATACTGAGATTAAATTACACACATATTTACTAATTAGGTGACTTCTGAAGGCAATTGGTTCCACTAGATTTTAGTTGGGGGTATCAGAGTAAAGGGGGCTGAATACAAATGCCCCCCACACTTTTCACATATTTATTTGTAAAAAATTTTGAAAACCATTTATCATTTTCCTTCCACTTCACAATTATGTGCCACTTTGTGTTGGTCTATTACAGGGATAAGCAATTAGCGGACCTCCAGCTGTTGCAAAACTACAAGTCCCATCATGCCTCTGCCTCTGGGTGTCATGCTTGTGGCTGTCTGAGTCTTGCTATGCCTCATGGGACTTGTAGTTCTGCAACAGCTGGAATGTCCGCTATTTGCATATCCCTGGTCTATTACATAAAATCCCAATAAAATATATTTACCTTTTTGGTTGTAACATGACAAAATGTGGAAAGTTTCAAGGGGTATGAATACTTTTTCAAGGCACTGTATCTATGAAACAAATCCAAACTAAGGAAAATAATTCCAAAAACAAATCATTCTAACATAATGAATATGATGAATTTAAATGAATAACTTAATGAAATAATCCGAAGTGAAAGTAAACAAATGTTTCCGCTGTGCACATCTCTATGAAGTATTAATGAACACAGAGCTTCATTCATTTGTGTCTTTTATCTCTCTCTATCTTTTAAATACATTTTTGCATTGCCAGTGTCCATGATGCTTTGGCCACTAGAGGGCACTAGTATATATCTGTAGCAGGTTTGCTATATCCAAGCCACATTCATAAATTCCATTATTTAAAGGAGCTTCATTGTCACTTATGCATCACAAATTATAGCAGATCCTTCATAAACAAATGGAAGGAAATAAACTTTATTCTGTAATGGTTTTTCATCATGATAATTATCTTGATCTTTCTTTGATAAGGGATGATAAATTCCAGATGAAGATAATGGCCCTGGAGTTGCACCCTAGCAGTAGGGTCATCAGGTGCGCAGCAGCCGGATCACTGCATGTGCTATGCGCTGCTGTCAATATTTGCTGATAGGCGTTCAGTACACAGAGGAGCTAATTACCTCTCAAAGTTTCTGTGACAACTAATCTAGCCCAGTGTTGGAAAATGTCTCTAATGTGGATATTCTCGTTAATGCAAAACAGTAATTGCTTAGGAAGTGCACAAAGCCAGATAAGTTAAGTATATGATATCAGAGATTAGCGCAGAGAAAGTGTAAGAGTGATGTAAACACGCGGGCGGGAAAAAATAAGCCCTAACAAAACAGGGAAGATTTTACTACCCTAATGTCACATTTTCATGTTATAGCATAGTGGCTGAACTCTTACATTTTCATCATTTACATATAGATGTAGTATGCTTTTCTGGAAGTCTAGACATATACACTCACCGGCCACCTGTTCAATTGCTTGGTAACACAAAATGCTTATCAACCAATCACATGGCAGCAACTCTGCATTTAGGCATCTAGACGTGGTGAAGACGACTTGCTGAAGTTCAAACCGAGCATCAAAATAGGGAAGAAAGGGGATTTAAGTGACTATGAACGTGGCATGGTTGTTGGTGCCAAACGGCTGGTCTGAGTATTTTTCAAAAACTGCAGATCTACTGGGATTTTCACGTGTAACCATCTCTAGGATTTACAGAGAATGGTTCGAAAAAGAGAAAATATCCAGTGAGTGGCAGTTGTGTGGAGGAAAATGCATTGTTAAGGTCAGAGGAGAATGGGCAGACTGGTTTGAGATGATAGAAAGGTAACAGTAACTCAAATAACCACTCGTTACAACTAAGATATGCAGAATAACATCTCTGAACGCACAACACATCAAACCTTGAAGCAGATAGGCTACAGCAGCAGAAGATCACACCGGGTGCCACTCCTGTCAGCTAAAAACAGGAAACTGAGGCTACAATTTGCACAGGGTCACCAAAATTGGACAATAGAAGATTGGAAAAACGTTGCCTGGTCTGATGAGTCTTGATTTCAGCTGCGACATTCAGATGGTGGGGTCAGAATTTGGCGCAAACAACATGAAAGCCTGGATCCATCCTGCCTTGTATCACCGTTTCAGGCTGGTGGTGGTGGTGTAATGGTGTGGGGGATATTATCCTGGCACACTTTGGGCCCCTTAGTACCAATTGAGCATCGTTTAAACGCCACAACCTACCTCAGTATTGTTGCTGACCATGTCCTTCCCTTTATGACTGCAGTGCCCCCATCTTCTGATGGCTCCTTCCAGCAGGATAATGCACCATGTCACAAAGCTCCAATCATCTCACCACTGGTTTCTTGAACATGACAATGAGTTCACTGCACTCCAATGGCCTCCACAATCACCAGATCTCATCCAATACAGCACCTTTGGGATTTGGTGGAATGGTTGATTCGCATAATGGATGTGCAGCCAACAAATCTGCAGCAACTGCGTTATACTATCATGTCAATATGGGGCATGGTACTGGGGGGCCAGGAGGGCACGGTGCAGGGGAGTTAGGGGGCATAGTACTGGGGGGTCAGGAGGGCACAGTCGGGAGGACTGGGGGGACGTGACACGGGAGGACTGGGGGGTCATGATACGGGGGATTGAGGGGACGT
>BLSH010354574.1:16487-42806 GCA_018402905.1 Glandirana rugosa | reverse complement strand
ACATTCTTCCTTCCCACATATTAAAAAGATGTTTATTTTACATTTCCTCTAATTACACACACAGACGGGGATGGTTTACCTTACAGCTAAACATCATTAGCATGGTTTACATCAGCAAAGCAATCAGGACCACTTCCACTTAGCACTAACAGATGGTGCAGCTTATGGTCTACGGTTTGGGAGAATTTCCTGCTGTGGTTTATAAAGTAGTTATCATTCACAGAACTGGCTGGAGAAACGTAATATTCATATTAGATAACAATAAAACGAGCCGAAAAAAAAATATTTGTATTGGCTGGACATAGACGGTCCAGCGAATTCTCAGATTTCTCTACCTAAATAATTGGATGGATTCAGAGTAGATCTGTCTTTGTTAGGCTCGGTTCACACATAGGCGACTTGCTATCCGACTTGTGTCGCTTCAAGTCGCTTGACATCCAAAATCCCATTGAAATGAGTGGGAGCGTCGGTAATATACACTACTGAAGTCGCTCCAACTTCAAGGTGCCTTAAGAAAAGGTTCCTGCACTACTTCAAGGCGACTTCTATCCAACTTGTGCCCATAGAATTCAATGGAAGTCGCCTCCAAGTCGGATCCCACATCAATATTGAATCGACTTTAAAGAAAAAAGAAAATAATTTTTGAAGGCAACCCCCCTCCCTCTCTTCACTGATTGGTCACAGGCAAAGTCGCCTGGTATGGAGGTCGCTTCAGGGTCGCGTTGTAAGTTGACCAAAAGTCGCGCTGAAGTCACCTTGAAGTAGAGTTCAAATCGCCTAGCAAAGTCGCCCTGAAGTGGGATCGCCTAGGTGTGAACCGAACCTTATTGTAAACCCTAACAATGAACTTCTTTTATCTATGCCCATTTTCTCTGCTAAATATACCATTGAAAGCGCTTTGTTATATATGTTTGAAAAGTGTAAAAATACCTGTTGATCCCACCAGAAATCTTGTGAGCTGATAACTTGCTGTATACGCAACCTCTGCTGCACTATAATAGTTTAATATTATTTAACCACTACAGATCCGCGCTATAGACAAAAGACGGCTACAGCTCTAACAAGCAGGGCCCTCTGATTCAGGGGCGGGCTGGCAGCCTTAGGCCTGGGGGGCAATTCCAGTCAAGTGGCCCATTGAACCACCGAATCAGCTCACCCACCATGCCCACCTGGTTTTAGAATGGATATTGATGTTATGAAGCAAGACAAATATGATACAATGTGGTAACATCATTTAATGTTAATAGCAACAAAGGAGCTTTAACAAAAATAATGCATCAATGCAGCCTCACTACCCACCAATGCAGCCTCACCAGTGGCCATCAATGCAGCCTCACCACCCACCAATGCAGCCTCACCAGTGTCCATCAATGCAGCCTCACCACCCACCAATGCAGCCTCACCAGTGGCCATCAATGTAGCCTCACAACCCACCAATGCAGCCTCACCAGTGCCCACCAATGTAGCCTCACCAGCACCCATCAATGCAGCCTCACCAGTGCCCCCCTTTGCCTGTAGTTAGTTGGTGACTGAGCCCCTGGCCCCTACTTCCTTCCTCCACAAGAAGAAAAATGTGTGAGCAGCAGCAGCCGTCGGCCATTTTGAATGTAAGTTAGGATGGCCTGGGGGGCAATTGCCAACCTGCCCCTGGCCCAGCCCTCCCCTGCTCTGATTCCTCCTGTATGGATTTGTATTGTAATTGTACTGTCTGCCCCATGTTGTAAAGTGCTGCGCAAAGTGTTGGCGCTATATAAATTCTGTATAATAATAATAATAATACAGTGCAGACCCGAATTGCCGGGGAGACGTCCATGGACGTCCGCCCCTTTGCGCGCTCCCCGCGTGCCCTCACAGCTGTCGCACCACGCTCTCGCACCCGCCACATGCTGCATGAGCGTGCCCACGGGTCGGGCGGACTCGATGTCCGCTGGTGACCCGCGATCGCCTTATAGAGAAGCAGAACGGGGGACCGACAATGTAAACACGGCGGTTCCCCATTCTGTCAGGGGACATGACAGAGATCTACTGATCCCTGTCATCTGGATCAGTGAGACCTGTTATGTCCCTGCCAGCCCAGCCCCCACACAGTTAGAACACATACAGGGAACACATTTAACCCCTTGATCTCCCCCTTTGTGTTAACCCCTTCCCTCCCTGTGACATTTATACAGCAATCAGAGGCTATTTTTAGATCTGATCACTGTATAAAAGTCATTGGTCCCAAAAAAGTGTAAAAAACGTCCGATATGTCCACCGCAATATCGCAGTCCCGATAAAAATCGCCGCCATTACTAGTAAGAAAAAGAAAATAATAAAAATGCCATAAATCTATTCCCATGGTTTGTAGATGCTATAACATTTGTGCAACCCAATCAATATACACCTATTGTGATTTTTTTTTAACCAAAAATATGTATAAGAATATATATCGGCCAAAACTGATGAATACATTTATTTTTTTATATTTTTTTGGATTTGTATTATAGCAAAAAGTAAAGAATATTGTTTTTTTTTTTCAAAATTGTCGCTCTTTTTTTGTTTATAGCGCAAAAAATAAAAACTGCAGAGGTGATCAAATACCACCAAAAGAAAGCTCTATTTGTGAGGAAAAAATTATAAAAGTTTTGTTTGGGTACAACGTTGCACGAACGCGCAATTGTAATTAAAATTTCAACAGCGCTGAAAGCTTAAAATTGGTCTGGGCAGGAGGGGTTGTTTAAGTGCCCAGTAAGCAAGTGGTTAACCCCTTCACGCCTAAGCCTTTTTCTGACACTTGTTGCTTACAAGTTAAAATCAGTATTTTTTGCTAGTAAAGAACCCCCAAACATTATATATATATATTTTTTTAGCAGACACCCTAGAGAATATGGCGGTCATTGCAATATTTTATGTCACACTGTATTTCCGCAGCGATCTTTCAAACACAATTTTTTGGAAAAAAATATGAATTAAAAAAACCAAAACAGTAAAGTTAGCTACATTTTTTGTATAATGTGAAAGATGATGTTATGTTGAGTAAATAGATATCTAACAGGTCATGCTTTAAAATTGCGCACACTCGTGGAATGGCGACAAACTACAGTACTTAATAATCTCCATAGGCGACGCTTTAAGACATTTTAACAGTTACCAGTTTAGAGATACAGAGGAGGTCTAGTGCTAGAATTATTGTTCTCGCTCTAACGATCGCTGCGATACCTCACATGTGTGGTTTGAACACTGTTTGGGCATGACTTACGTATCGCGTTCGCTTCTGCGTGCGAGCGTGGAGGGATGGGGCGATTTACATTTTTTTTCTTATTATTTATTTTATTTTATTTATTTTGACACTGTCACAATAAAATCATCACTTTTATTGCTCTCACAAGGACTGTAAGCATCCCTTGTGACAGTAATAGGCAGTGACAGGAACTCTTTATGGAGGGACCTGGGGTCTATTAGATCCCAAATCCCTCCTTTGCACTTAAAAGCATTCAAAACACCAAGTTTGGCTGTTTTGAACACCGACATTTTTTTAACCACTTCAGCCCCGGAAGGATTTCACACTTTAGGACCGGAGCCCTTTTTGCGATTCGGCGCTGCATCGCTTTAACTGACAATTGCGCAGTCGTGCGACGTTGTACCCAAATAAAATTTGCGTCCTTTTTATCCCACAAATAGAGCTTTCTTTTGGTGGTATTTGATCACCGCTGCATCATTTCTGATCGCCGCTATAAACAAAAGAAGAGCGACAATTTTGCAAAAAAACCCAAATTTCTTACTTTTTGCTAAAATACAAATCCAAAAAAAATATATAAAAAAAATTTTTTTTTATTGGTTTTGGCCGATTTTATATTCTTCCTCATATTTGTGATAAAAAAAATCGCAATCGGCGTTTATTGATTAGTGTGCGCAAAAGTGGTCGCGTTTACAGATGATGAGAATTCATTTTTGGGGTTTTTATTTATTTATTTTTTTTTACTAGTAATGGCGGCAATCTGCAATTTTTAGCGGTACTGCGATATTTCAGCAGACATGTCGGAACATTTTGACACTTTTTTGGGACCATTGCCATTTATACAGCAATCAGTGCTATAAAAATGCACTGTTTACTGTGTAAATGCCATTGGCAGTGAAGGAGTTAACCTGCAGGGGGCGCTCTAAGGGTTAACTGTGTTCCCTGGGCGTGTTCTAACTGTGGGGGGACTGCCCTAACAGGAGAAGGGAAGTGATCACACCTTCCGTGTAGAGGAAGGCTGTGATCACAGCCCTTCCCCCTCTCACAGAACGGAGGTCTGTGTTTACTTACACGGACCTCCGTTCTTTCACTCCGGGGGGGGGGGCATCGTGGGTGGCCGGCGGAGATCGACTCCGCTGCACCCGCTCTCTGGCCCTCCCCGGACACAGTGAGCGCGCGGGCGCGCCTCCGGCGGTATGCGCGCGCTCACTGTGCGCAATCTGGCAGCCACTTTGCCGCCGTCAGATGCCGATCGGCAGTCGGCAAGTGGTTAAAATCTGGCGCCTTTAAGGCTCTAGTAACATGGAAGTGATGTCATGACATTGCTTCCGGGTTACTAGATCCGAGACCCGATCAGAGCCAAAAGCCGGCTTTGTTCAGGTCTCTGGCCAGCCGGAGGGCTTGCCGGCTGGTCGCTCGGGCCCCCCGCTGGGACTCTGCTTGTAATAACAGCCGAGTGACTGATTAGGCGCATTGGTTGTTATCACAAGAAAGCCGACCGGCACCATCTGCAGCTGGTTCACACATCTGCGGAGTGACTCCGGTGCGAATTGCACAGGAGTCCGGTGCGTCTTCTTGTCTGTTTGAGATCTGAATTCAGGCAAAAATTCAGGCTGAAAATGGACCTGAAACGGTGAACAGGGGTGCACCGGACCCCTGCTGTGAGCCTCTCCGTGCTGCGGTGTGAACCCAGCCTCATAGAAGAGAAATCCAAATCAAGTCAATAATTGGTGTGACCACCCTTTGCCTTCAAAAGAGCAACAATTCTTCTAGATACACTTGCACACAGTTTTTGAAGGAACTCGGCACAGGTAGGTTGTTCCAAACATCTTAAAGAACTAACCACAGATCTTCTGTGGATGTAGCCCGCCTCGAATCCTTCTGTCTTCATGTAATCCCAGACAGACTCCATGATGAGATCAGAGCTCTGTGGGGACCAAACCACCACTTCCAGGACTCCTTCTTCTTCTTTACACTGAAGATAGTTCTTAATGACATTGGCTGTATGTTTGGGGTCGTTGTCCTGCTGCTGTTACAATTTAGCCAGTGTGCGAAAAAAAGTACTGCACTCACTGCTTTCTTTTGGGTGAACAGCCCACATATTATTTTGCCTTGTCTTGTGATGGGAATGTGGTGGGACTGCTTTGGAATAGCCGCCCAATGCAGTCCCACCGCACCTGGGGTAAATGGACCCTTAGAGGCAAAAGCCACTGCATTTTACAATTTGCGTCAATTAGGGAGAGTAACAGAGGGCTCTATCACACAGGAAGCCGGGGTCCATCCACTCGCTCATCCAAGTCTTTAAAGACCTTGCTTTGCATAGGTGTGCAAACCATCCCCTAGGGAACTAGGGGGCCAAGCCCAACCCCTGAAAAATAACCCCACACCATAACCCCCCCCCCCACTAAATTATTTGGACCAGTGCACAAAGAAAGGTCCACTTGCTCAGCAGGGATCAGCAGAGGAAGACATGGGTGAGCGAATTTGGGGTGGAGGAACTTGACTGGCCTGAACAGAGTCCTGACCTCAACCCGATAGAACACCTTTGGGATGAATTAGAGCAGAGACTGCGAACCAGGCCTTCTCTTCCAACTTCAGTGCCTGAACTCACAAATGCGCTTCTGGAAGAATGGTCAAACATTCCCACCAGGGGTCCTCAAACTATGGCCCTCCAGTTGTTCAGGAACTACAATTCCCATCATGCCTAGTCATGTCTGTGGATGTCAGAGTTTCACAATGCCTCATGGGATGTGTAGTTCCGCAACAGCTGGAGGGCCGTAGTTTGAGGATCCCTGCCGTAGACACTCCTAAACCTTGTGGACAGCCTTCCCAGAAGAGTTGAAGCTGTTATAGCTGCAAAAGGTGGGCCAACTAAATATTGAACCCTACAGACTAAGACTGGGATGTCATTAAAGTTCATGTGTGTGTCAAGGCAGGTGTCCCAATACATTTGGCAATATAGTGTATTTTAGATGGGGCTTTTAGGTATAGTGATCTATATCAGGACACACCATTTCCGGGGGGAATTTTTTCACTTGTTAATGATTGTGCAATGCACTGATGGAATGTAATGATACCAGGAGATATTCAAGGTATGTTGCACATATAATGACTCATGAATATTCTATATTCTCTGTAAGCATGACATTTGCATACAAAGACAATACTTCATGAACAATCTTTCAATAACTATACAAGCCTGTATAAATAAATTCCTTAGGATGCATTCACACAGGGGCGATCCGACTTCAGGTGTGACTTTGCCAGGCAACTTCAAGGCAACTTGGAAGCAACTTGGAGGCAACTTAAAACTTGACTATGCCAGGCGACTTTGCCTGTGGCCAATCAGAGAAGGGAGGGAGGGGGTTGCCCTAAATAAATTCCTATTCTTTTAACTGGAAAGTCACTTGAATTCTATGGGCACAAGTCGGATAGAAGTTGCCTAGAAGTAGTACAGGAACCTTTTCTGAAGTCACTCCGACTTCAGTAGTCTACATTAAGACGGCTCCCATTCACTTCAATGGGATTTCAAATGTCAAGCGATTTGAGGCCACTCAAGTCGGAGCGCAAGTCGCCTCTGTGTGAATGGGCACTTACCCCTCACGATATATAGCAACAGTGTTATGTTTCGGGAAAAAAAAACTAGTATGTTATTCTTTAACCACTTGCTTACTGGGCACTTTCACCCCCTTCCTGCCCAGGCCAATTTTCAGCTTTCAGCGCTCTCACGCTTTGAATGACAATTGTGCAGTCATGCAACACTGTACCCAAATTACATTTTTAGCATTTTTCCCACAAATAGAGCTTTTTTTTGGTGGTACATAATCACCGCTGGGTTTTTTATTTTTTGCTAAGAAAACTAAAAAAGACCGAAAATTTAGAAAATAAAAGAACGTTTTTCTTAGTTTCTGTCAGAAAATTTTGTAAATAAGTAATTTTTTTCTCCTTCACTGATGGGCACTGATAGGCTGCACTGAAGGGCACTGATAGGCAGCACTGATATGCAGCACTGATGAGCGCTGATAGGCGGCACTGATGGGCACAGAAAGGTGGCATGGATAGACGGCACCGAGGGGCAGCACTAATGGGCGACACTGATGAGCAGACACTGATGGGCACTGAAAGGCAGCTCTGACTTGCATCACTGATGGGCACAGAATGGCCTCACTGATGGGTACACATTGGCATCGTTGATGGGCACAGATTGGTGTCACTGATGGGCACAGACTGGCATCATTGCTGGCCCTGTTGGTGCTCTACAGATCTTCCCTGTGGGGAGATGCCACTGATCGGCTCTCCTCTCCTCACACTCTGTCAGTGTGAGGCGAGGCAAGCCGATTACAGGCACTTCCGTGTTTACATGTGATCGGCTGTGATTGGACACAGCCGATCACATGGGTAAAGAAATGCATCATTGGCTCTTTACCGAGATTGGGGTCACGTTGTGTCACAGGGACACAGTGCGCCCCCCGACCACTGCGCTGCGTGCCCCTGCGGGCACGCGATCACGGCGAGACTGACCAAGGTCATATGATGTCGGTCCAGAACAAGAGGGGATTCCACCCTCCGTCATTTGCCTATACGGCATCTATCTATCTATCACTTAAACTACCCCTACAAAATGAAATATAAAAAAAAGCTAGCTTTTGCTACGATACTCACCTCCATATCTGGAGCTGTCACCAACAGTATTCCTTTTCTACCACTGGATGTCAGCAGTCTTCCAGGTTGAATGACACCCAGTGTCCTTCAACTAACATTCTTTCAGTCCAGATTGTCATAAACCAATGCTATGGGGGGGTCATCACCATTTCTGGTCTCAGATTACTACCACACTGAGCAGCATTCGCACTTCCTTTATGAATTATTTATTTATTTATTAAGTGTGTTTGTGTTCTTCGGTTTAACAAGGAAAATTATATTTGATGTTAGGTCCTCATTAACTACTTCAGCCCTGGAAGGATTTACCCCCCTTCCTGACCAGAGCATTTTTTGCAATACGGCACTGC
The DNA here is from genome assembly GCA_018402905.1 of Glandirana rugosa. NCBI lineage: Eukaryota > Metazoa > Chordata > Amphibia > Anura > Ranidae > Glandirana > Glandirana rugosa. Next base: position 34,580 of record BLSH010354574.1, on the reverse strand, counting down.
GTTGCTTTAATTGACAATTGTGCGGTTGTGCGACATTGTACCCAAACAAAATTTTTTTTCCCCACAAATAGAGCTTTCTTTTGGTGGTATTTGATCGGCACTTCGGTTTTTATTTTTTGCGCTATAAACAAAAAAGAGCAACAATTTTGAAAAAAAAAAGCAATATTTTTTTACTTTTTGCTATAATAAATATCCCCCCAAAAAATGTAGAAATAATAATTTCTTCCTCAGTTTAGGCCGATATGTATTCTTCTACATATTTTTGGTAAAAAAAATCGCAATAAGTATATCTTGATTGGTTTGTGCAAAAGTTATTGCATATACAAACTATGGGAATAGATTTATGGCATTTTTATTTATTTTATTTTTTTTACTACTAATCTGCGATTTTTTTTGGGACTGTGACATTGCCACGGACAGATCGGACAGTTTTGACACTTTTTTGGCACCACTGACATTTATACAGCGATCAGAGGTTTAAATAGCCACTGATTACTGTATAAATGTCACTGTCAGGGAAGGGGTTAACACTAGGGGGCGAGAAGGAGGGAGATCGATTCCGATCACTGGGAACAGACGATCTCTCTCAACTCCCCTGACAGAACGGGGATCTGTTTGTTCACACTCACAGATCCCCGTTCTGCCTTGCCTCCGGAGCGATCTCGGCTGGCCGGCGAAGATCGTGACCGCCCACCTGCTGATTGGATCCCCTGCTAGCCAGTGAGCGTGAGAGCGCACCTCCAGCGGCGTGTGCACGCGCTCACACCACATGTTCCCGCGGCCGCTGTACAGCTACGGCAATATGCTGGAACGAGCCGACCTGCCGCCATATAATGATGGCGGCTGGTCGGCAAGTGGTTAAGAGCTCATTTACACTGGAGCGCGATGCAGGAAACCTGCGTTCCGTGCACGTTTCCCACACCGTGTTCAAAACTCACTGGGTGTAAAATCTGCTGCAGGTGTCAATATATTCCCAACAACACCCCAAACGCAGATCACACATGCACTGCATTTACCTGCACTGGATCAGATGATACCGCCATACCAAGCAATCCAGTGCAATGCATGTTAATAGTGCATGCACTCGTTTTGGCGCGATCCAGTGTGATTTCAGCCCATTCAAATGAATGGGCTGAAAACCGCATTGCACTGCCTAATCAAATCAAATTTACTTTATTATAACATGATTAAACAAATCAAAACAGAAAGTGTGTTACCAAGGAATAAAAGGCTGAATAAAAAAAAAACGAATGAAGCCACCACATCTAAGAATTGGTAAGCTTCTATATAACTATTATTATGTTTTTTTTTATCCTGGGTTTATATGCTGTTTATTATGGTCCAATGGACTTATAAGGAGTGCCTGAAAAGCTGTTGTGACTTTTGGGAGATGGAGAAATCTTGTCTAGCTTTGTCATCAGAGCCACTTATGACCTCTGACCCACACCCCAGAACTAGATGTGAAGGGGAGAAGATTATACTTCCTCCCTCTTTCAAGCACTTACTTCACTAAGGTGCATTCTAACAGGATGCTCTGCAAGAGTCACCCAATGGTATTACACTTGGTGGCATTACCATGTTGGCAGGTGCAGTTAGCTTGCTTGTCACTAGATGGCTCTGTTGACATTTTGGTATGCTAAGGGTAAAATAAGAAGTAGGTGCTAGCTCTTCTTTTAGATTTAGAATAATCCCTCCTGTAGTTATGTAATGGGTGTAGTTAGTGCCCATATAAATACCAGCTGTAGGTGGGACCCGGTGTAGTCTGAAGTATGGAAATGGGACACCGCAGAGCTGCAAAGATGCAATCCTGTACTGAGTTGATCTAAAGAGCCCTGCGCAGTGCTGAATTCCTAGGAGAAGTGGCACAAATTGTGTAAGGACAGCTGTAGTCACCCTGTCTACCTCTGATGTTCTTCTGCAGCTCCTGTAGAGTGGTGCATGTGGCCTGAGTGGCCCAGACAGAGTCTTCTTAAAGCGGAACTCCAACCCAAAAGAAGAAGTTCCGCTTTAAGGCCTCCTCCCCTGATCCTGTTTGTGAAATAGAGCATTTGGGGAGGAGGGGGACGGGCAGGTACCTGATTTTGATAGGTAACCGCTCCCACTTCCGCTCTGATCGCCTTAGGTGTTCGGAAGCAGACGTTTTCCTTCCCCCCCCTCTCTCCTGAAGTCTTCTAGGACACATGACAGGTCCCAGAAGAGTTCGGGACCAGACACAGAGTGCAGCACCTCTCACGCATGCCCAGTGGGCACCTGGCTGGGAAGCCGCAAGCTGTCACAGCTGGGGGTCCATAGTGAAGATGCTGGCGCTGGTGAGGGAGGACACAGGAAGAACAAGACTGGGGTTTGCACACCGCTGGATCGTGAGACAGGTGAGTGGCTGTTTATTAAAAGTCAGCAACTACAGTTTTTGTAGCTGCTGACTTTTAATTTTCACTCAGAGACTGGAGCTCTGCTTTAAATGTGAGTGGCAGCTTAACCTGGGAATAGACGTCATCAGGGAGCATGCCCAGCTGGGCAGAGCTATAGAAAGGACAGTGGAAAAAGAATGGAGTACTAATGGAAGCACTTTTACCCCCTGACCCTCAGCTGTGGGTCCTATGGCTTGGTGATGGAAGCCTAGGGATGTGGACCTAGTATACGTAGGGAAGTGGTCCAAACTCTGTGGTGCTCCCATGGATAAAAGGAAGATGGTTTAACAAAAAAAAGTATTTGTGCTCTGCAGTGAAACAACTGCTACAGAATGTCTAGCCTTGTATGTTGCTTTCCTTGGCGAAGTTTCCAATTGTGTGTCAAATGTGATATGTCACAGAAACTTTTTGAAGATGTGAAGGTGCAGTAAAAAGGGCTGAAAGTGCATCTGTGTGTGTACATTCCTTTATTCTACGTGTGAAGGCTTCTGGCCAGGGATGTTGTGAGCGGACCTTTGGCCAGGAGTATGACACAATATGGCAGAGAGTTGTCTGAACAACAGGTGGGTGGTTGTCTTATCCGAGAAGAAGCAGGGTGGGGACTTGCACAATTTAGCACCAACGCCTGCCCAATCGTAAGCCCCCTTGCAACCAGGTTCTCACACAGCTAGCATTAATCTTGGACACAATAAATGTTCTCCCACAAACATCTGCAGGGAATGTCCATATTATGCAATCTGTATCAGCAGTTCTTCCTCCGGAGCATCAGATAACATCAAAGGATGTAAATATCCCGAAGATTGCTTAGGACTGGAAAATGGATGTGAACTTGAAAAAAAAAAAAAGTATGTTTCCCCCAGATACTGTGGCTTCAACATTCTAGCCAGACCTGGTCCTGTGGCCAAAACAACCAAGCTAGCATTGGTAGTATAAGAGGAATGTGTAGAAGATGCTTATGAGAGAAAAGCCCAAGTACTCCAAATCGATAACTGAAGTTGATCAGAATGGGTGGAAGATCAAGATTCTCTCTGTAGAAGTGGAAAGCAGGGGTTTTGTTGATGCATCTTCAATCAGTATTCTGAAATAAAAGGGAGTGAAGGGTTTCTCTCTTCAGCAAGCGTTCAAGTCCCTATCAAATGCACCAAAAAACATACAAACTAGCAATTGGATTTTGATTAAAAGATGGGGTAACAACTGGGGCAGGTGGGTATGGAACCAAGGACAGTGTACCTGGGGTGCCAGGTATCACCATTGAACCCTCTAGAGATGTTGTGAGCCCATCGACACAACATCAAAGATGGAACGTGCCCATCTAATGATCCCGATGAATCTCAACATCAATAGTGCCAAATTACTATCGGGATTGAAACATCAAGTCCTATTGGCTCATCAATAGTATTTCCTATTTACCTTATTGGTATAATTGAAAGGGTGCTGTTATACAGAATTATTTTATATGTCTTTGTGGATTTTCACCCTAATCCTTTAATTTATATACAAGGCACAGCCTGTAATATTATTATATCGTAATTTGAAAAAAATATTCACCTTTCCATGCTGGCTTATATTATTTTACATTTTGGTCAACTTCAGAATGCCTCTTCTTTCCACAGCCACCATCTTTACTAAGGGCACCTGGGGATCCAGCCACTTCCTTGTTTTCTAAGCCGGCCTCCATTGATGATACACCACCAATCTCTTGCGTGTGTAACCATTACTCTAGCTGGGGAAAAAAATTTCACCTTTCAATGCAAGAGTTCCTTTTCTGTCCCAAGCTGCCATCTTCACAAAGGGATTATGGTGATTCAGCCCCCTCCTTGTTCTCTTACCTGGTCTCCATTGATGATACACTGCTAAACCCATGCATGGCTACTCATTGCTCAGGTCGGGGAATCATGCGATGTGACATTTTAAAAATATGATTCACTGGCCAGAGTTAGGGGCACATGTGCAGAATTGTGAGCAATTGTGGAAGTCAAGGGGAAGAGAGCAAAAAATGTTACAAAATGTAAAAAAAAAAAAGTTGTATACAATTTTGTAAGCTCAGGGGGTTAACAGTAATATTATCTGTAGTGGACAAAGAGGTGGAAGGGTCTGCTTTAACCAATGACTTCCACATTCATATTTATTTTGATAGTATTTGTAAATCTTCTGGGCTTTTTACATGCAATACAAGTCTGTGTACATATTGCAAAACAGGTTTGTCATTCCTGGCTACCACCACCCCAAATCATCTGTCAGAAATGATCCAATGCTTAATCCTCAAAGGATTGTGGGTAATGCAATGCAAATGACAAGCCTTGTTCTCACGTCATCCTTGTTGAGTCCTGGATGAATATGTTTGTTTGAACAGAGATTACCCATACTGCGCTGCAAAATACCTACTCTTAAGGCCTCTGATAAAAATGGCAGCTGAGCTGTTCAAATAGTTTAGTATAAGCTTGGCGTCTGCATATCTTTCACATTCAGATTTTGGCCAATTTAGGGATAAAAGATGGAAAATGTTTTGGAGCTTCAGATAAACAAATATTAATGTAATTACAGTAATTGTATACTTAATTATTGGAAATGCGTTAGTTAGACTGGGTCTTCTAATATCTTATATCATGATTTTATTAATTGTGAGGATTTCTTTTAAAATTGTGTTAATAAAACTGCTTTACTCCGGCTAGAATTGCTAAATTTCACCCTACTTACCTTCCCACATGCTTAAGGGGATGCTCAGACCTAGGTGATATGAAGCATATATGGTGGACAAAAGTCAAACTATTGTGGATAAGGGTCTACAACATGGTCAATTCGGTATTACACATAAATATACGAAAAGACCCTTGGGAGGCATTTCTACACAAACTGATAGAAGGCGTTACCAAATGTGAATGGGCTCTTGTGACCCATATATTCTCAGCCACGAAACAGACAATTGCAAAAGCGTGAAAGACACTGATTCTCAACTTCGACAAAGTGAAAAGTAGGGTACACAGTACCCTAGTGAATGTAAATTTGATGGCGATCTTAACTGATACCAACGATAAATTCCTACGTACCTGGCAGCCCTTGTTGGATTACTTTCCATCAACACAACCGCCTACGCGCTTCTTGGAACTGTAATCTATAACCGGGACAGAGATGGCCTCCCTTTTACCCCCCTTTTTTTTCTTCCCTGTCCTCTCTATATCTTCATCTCTTATTTCTGATCCTGTCCACTTCGGATTGGGCCCTTTGCTCAGAGGCAAGAGCGGTACCCCTTACTGATCCCATGGACGATGATATTGTCTTCAGTTCTGCGGTTCCCAGCTGAAGGGCCCTCTTTTAGGACATGCAACACATCATGATCTCAAGCATGGCTTTGATATTTCTCCACCTTACAATTTAATGTTGCTTGGTTATTTTCTTAATCATTACATCATTGCTTAATGTTCAATACTTGCTGAGTTAACTCCCTTTGAATCTAAACCTGTTATCATACCTTTTTGGGGTTTTTTTGGTTTTTTGCACGTAAGTGTTTCTTATCATTTCCAATAAAATTCAAGAGAAAAAAAAATGTGATAATAAAACTGTTTGTATTTTATTAATTGGTGTAGTCATGCCTCAAAACTCCTTCCTAGATAAGAAAAATGTCTATGAATGGTTTATTATGTTAGGGGTGCGGCACAATAAAGCCAACCTTTTGAAATTTTATTTCTTCTTATAAATAAAGTTATAAGAAACAAAGTAGGTTCTGAAACCAGGCACTGTGCATCAATAGGCACAAATTCATCAACATTACAAATAAATGACTAACCTTTGAAACCGAAACCAAATTTTAAGTCTATCCAGAGTGCAGTGTGTCAGCGTTGCTGACTGGAGAACTATAAAGTGGGGAAGGTTTAGGCCCTCTGTCAGATTTTTATTACTGGCTTCATTGGGGAGATTCACCCCTCCATTTGTACTGTTGGCCATTTCCACTGAGAAAGAAAATGAGGGGAAATCCAAAAGTATAGAGTTGTCGGCAGAACAAGCGGTGAGGGGCGATCTTCAAATGGGGACACCTGTCTAACAGGGGAGTTTCCATTTTTTTTGGGAGACTTCCACTAACTTCCTGTTGTGTTTCTATCATAGGAAATTATGGGAAATTTCCCCTATGGTACACAGACAATAAAAAATAAAGGTTTAACCCTGTTCTACAATATCATAAACTAAAAAAAAGTTTTTATTTTGGAGTTTGATACACTTTAATAACATCTGCTGAGATAATATATCAGACACAAGGGGGTTGATTTACTAAAGGCAAATAGACTGTGCACTTTGAAAGTGCAGTTACAAGGGCATTTGCTACATAGGGAAAATGGGAGAGGTATACCGCGCTAAGCCTATAACTGCTGTAGGGAAAGCTGCCAAACAATAACCAAACTCGTCGTAATTCAAATTGGATATAGGGGTTGGCGCTAATCTGGGGTGTTGAATAGTGTAATTCACCTAGACGGTATATAATGTCCTAGTTATAAGACATAACCAAGCAAATGATCTTATATGCATGCTGTAAACAACCTAAATGGTATAAGATGTCCTAGTTGTAAGACATAACCAAACCATGCAGACAGTCTTATATGTATGCGATAAATAACATATGGTGAATAATCCCGTATCACGAGTTTCTTAAGCTCAAAGGTGTACCATAAACTATGCACCTATTACACCTCCTGGAGCTTACAAACAGTCATATACATGTGGCAAAAATGGCATATGGTAGATAGTTCCGTAAGAGAGATGGTCAGTCACTCTTATTCATTGATAAGTGGGATAAGCAGATAAGTTCAATCAGAAACTTGGTGATCCTAGAAGATTCATCCAGGTGTCAGCCATATATGGAGAGAAGAGTGGATCAAAACATGTGGTGAATCCGGGTTCCCGCCCTAGTGAATTAAAGGCTTAACAGATTGCAGATATATGTAGGCCCACATATATAATAAGCTCCTGGATGGTCCTGGGTCACTCAGGGGTCCCACACGGGCGCGTCACACACTCCAGCTGGATGTCGTCCGCACAGGCCACGATGGTCCTTCGTCCGTCTCTCCTTCTGTTGTACGATCTGGTTATACCTGGGATCACGCCGGAGGTACCCGAACTATTGGACTCATCAGGGTTATGAAAAGAGAAGCAGACTCTTCATAGTGTAAAATCGCCTCATCCAAGAGGATTAATTTATTGAAGATAAAAAGTCCACAAGCTTGTAGATGGATAAAACTCGTATAAAAGGTAAACGCAGCAATTCAGGGTCAGCAGCGTCCGATGCGTTTCGTCCTAATAGACGTCGTCTGGGGGCTGCTGGCCCCCCGAAAGGCTGCGTATTTATGGTACTCTCTATTAACATGTGGGAAGTGCACTTCCGGTCATGGCGGATCGGCGTGCGTTCCAATGACGTCACTTCCGGTTTCTACAGTGCCACTATTGTACAAGGCCTAATCATAACACACTCGTCCCTTAACTAATTAGAGACAGTAATACCAAAAAGATTTTATAGAGACCAGGGGGGTAGTTTGCAGATGGGAAATAAACCCAAACTATGGAATTCATTGAATGTCACCTGCCCCTTACTTCCGGTTCCGCGCTCCTTATTAGGGGAAAAATCAAAACAGTGATAAAGTGTACGTGGATGGTTGCTAGTCTAAGACAATATTTGTGGAAGTGAGTGGAAGGGAATAATCTATAAGAATATATGCCCTGGGTAGCATTACCGTGACGTACGTCCAGGGTATATGGGAAAGCGTGTGTTTCCGGTCAGGAAGTGCAGGCTTGGAGCGCAACGCTGCGTTCCACCGCTGATGACGCACTTCCGGGTGTGCGGGAAGTGAGGTGATGATAGGAAGTGAGGTTTGGAACGCAAGCTTGCGTACCAATAGCGATGCTCTAACAGTGCAATGCAAATAGGCGGCGCGATTAAAAATTGAGATTTATGGGGTGCCGAACCCTGGGGCTGCCCCAGGTATGATAAGTGGCGAGAAAAATTGGGACTAATAAGTAAAAAATATTATGGGACTAATAAGAAAAAATGAGTATTCCGATCCTGAGAGACAGATTATTAGAACTGATAAGAAAACAGAAGAATATTCCGATCCTGAGAGACAGAATATACATCAAATAAAGGTAATAAAATACTATACCCATTATGTAGTTTCCCATATAAACCTGGAGACTGATCCAATAACGAGTATATAATTTTTCTGGGATTTTAGGTAAACTATGATAATAGGTGATGTTTATACAGTACAAGTATAACCATATATAAAGGGTGTGGAGGTAACCACTTTTATATTGTTATGGAAACCATTCTAATGTGCTAATTTTGCCTTATACCATGAATGTACAAGGGGATAACCACCTCTATAGTATGGAAACCAATTTAATGTGCTAACTTTATGGGTAGGGTAGGTAGTGTAACTTAGGACTCCAGAGGGGGGAAGGACCCTTAGTGGTATTGATGGGGCGGCAAAATGCAGGATTGATTGATAAATGCATTGATGTCCCAATCGATATTTAAACCATGCGGAGTATAACTTTTTAGTTGGAAAATCCAATAGACTTCTTGTTGGGAAACCCCTCTGGCAGGATCACCACCCCTCCAAGGTGGAATAAATCGGTCAATAACAGTAAATGAAGTCCCCTTTGGGTTCCTATCGTGGGCTCTGAGGTAGTGTTTTGGCACGCTGTGGTTGGTCTTGCCCTTGATGATGTTTGTGACATGCTCGTTGACACGTATCGAGAAGGTCCTTGTGGTTCTTCCCACATATTGTTTACCACATAACATACATAGCAAATGAGTGGGAGCTCTGCTGGCTTTCACCATCCAATCATGTGCAAGCCAAACTGCTGTTTTTTTTTCTTTGCATGTGATTGGATGCAACTGCAATTGCAAAGTGCACAGTCTATTGGCCTTTTAGTAAATAATCCCAAGAAGTGCATTATTTATAACAATGAGACAGCCAACCCATAGGGTTGTGTTTAATAAAGTGCAGTTGCTCCAGAGCTAAGTAAATGAGGTGCAGCTTCAACTCATTTGCAATCACATGCAAGGAAAATTTTTAAAAAAACAGCATTTTTGCTTGCACAAGCTTGGATGATGGAAGTCAGTAGAGTTTCCCCTTGCTTATTAAAGCTGAGTTCCACCCAGAATTTTTTTTTACATCATTCAAGTCCTTTGCCTATATAGACTTACCTTTGAAGGAAAAAAAAATTATACTCACCCTAAGTAGCTTGGTGCTAGGTGGTCTCTGTAATTTGCCCCTTTTAGGTCAGAGGTTCTTCTCCTCACTTCCTGCTTCACCTGGCCTCCTGGGAGATGTGACTCATCATTTCCCAGGAGTCAGTGGGTTTCCCTGTATTGTAAAATCCTGTTATTTCCAGACAGGAAATGACGCAACTTAAGGCGGACCGAGATTGAGGAGTGCATGATGGTTACCCACCATGCACTTCTTTCAGAAAGAGATGCCAGGAGACTACGTATGGGCTTCAGATGCCCTCACCTAAAATGGAAATGTCCAGTAGTGAAACGAAATTGTGAGTAAAAAATAATTACTAGGCGGTTTGAAAGTAAGGAAACAAAAGGTTACATCTATTTAGTATTAAAAGAGTGGATGCCAATAAAATAAAAAAAATGTTTCTGGGTGGAACTCCGCTTTAAGCTCTGGAGCAACTGTACTTGCATAAGGCACAATATATTTGCCTTTAGTAAATCCACACACTAGACCTGCATTGTATGCAGTAAAGCGCAAACATAGTAGCACTGCTGCCAACAGTCCCATTCATTCTGTTCCAAGCCTTCCACTCCAGCTACATCCAACTGACGGGTGCTGGCTTTGAGCGATCCGCGACCCACTGACACATTTTAGCACAAAACACAAAAGTAGAGCCGATCACCTTCTAAAAGCAAGAGTGATCCAACTTTTGCCCCATTTGCCCCTAGCGTTCCTGCGCGCATGTTTTTGACACATTTTCATGTGTTCTGCACGTGTTTTCCCATGATGCACATAGGGTAGCCCAGTTATAATTTGAATGAGCTGCCCTATGAACAACAAAAGCGACAAAGAAGCTCCTGCACCTTTTCGAGCATCAAGTTTCATACATTTTATTCTTGTGCATTTTGCCACATTTGTATTGCGTTTGTCACGTGACAAAACGCGTAGCTGCTAGCTGCATTTGGGGTGCCATTAACAATTAAAGGGGTTGTAAAGGCAGAAGGTTTTTTTATCTTAATGCATCATATGCATTAAAACAAAAAACCTTCTGTGTGCAGCAGCCTTCCCAGCACCCCCTAATTACTTACTTGAGCCCCTTCTTTCTCCAGCGATGTCCATGAGTGTCTTAGCCACCCTCTCCTCCTAATTGGCTGAGACACAGCAGCGGTGCCAATGGCTCCCGCGTCTGTCAATAAAAGTCAGTTAGCCAATCAGGGGATAGAGGTGGTGGGGGCAGGACGGGGCTCCGTTTCTGAATGGACACATGGAGTTCTGACTCGGCTCGGGTGCCCCCATAGGAAGCTACTTGCTGTGGTGGCACTTGACAGGAGGGAGGGGCCAGGAGCAGCGAAGCTGGACCCGAGAAGAGGAGGATCCATGCTGCTCTGTGCAAAACCAACTGCACAGAGGAGGAAAGTATAACATGTTTGTTATTTTTTGTTTTTTTAAAACAAGACTTTACAATCACTTTAATGGCATCGCAAGTGCAAATGCCGATTTGCGTGCATCTCTGCGCCCGTTCCTGGAATACGCAGGGGTGAATGGGGCTTAACATCCAAAGTGCTCTGCTGTTTCATATAATATGTTTCCTTTTGTGTTTGAAACTTGAACCATTGTACAATGCATGCATATTCACTAAAGTGACTTTGTACCTAGGAAGGTTACTGATGGGGCCCAGCTGATGATCTTTGAGAGTCTAACAATGCCTCCCTCTATTAAATAACATCTATGGTGCCATGATTCCCTTTAATCCTTTCATACTATTTACAATAGTTGTTCTAGATACAAATGCTTCAGAGAATTTGGGCTAAAGTTCTCTATATGTGCCATTGAGAACAGGTTTGGTTCCCACACGCTGATGAAACATTGAGAAAAGAAAGAGAAACGTTTGTGAAGGAAGGAATGTAACACAATAGCACATTTATTAAGAAAGTGAATGAAAAGCAAGAGAAACTGGAGAGGTGGGTGACATTGTAGCTGCTCAACTGGCTTGGGAGCTTTCGTTGGTAAAAATGAACTTCTCCGGTAAAGCTGTGGGGCTTTCCATAATGTAAATTTCACTTGTACTGCACAGAACAGACAGGTTTCCCAAAGTTAATCCTGCCAACAGGCTGGACCTAAGAAAACAGAGGTTGTATATTATTATTATATTTATATATTTTGTATGTATATTATTATTATTAAATTTATATATTTTGTATGCATATTATTATTAGTAAATTTATATATTTTGTATGTATATTATTATTATTAAATTTATATATTTTGTATGTATATTATTATTAGTAAATTTATATATTTTGTATGTATATTATTATTATATTTATATATTTTGTATGTATATTATTATTATTAAATGTATATATTTTGTATGTATATTAATATTATATTTATATATTTTGTATGTATAGTATTATTATTAAATGTATATATTTTGTATGTATATTATTATTATTATTATATTTATATATTTTGTATGTATATTATTATTATTATCCATAATTTATATAGCGCCAACAGTTTAAGCAGCGCTTTACAATAAAAAGGGGGACAGTACAATTACAATACAGTTCAATATAGAAGGAATACTGTACTTTGCATATAACAAATTGGTAAATTATCACCGGATTTAACTTTTTCACATCCGTGCCAAAGCTGAATGATGACTACAGCGAGGATCGAATTTGCCGGGACGTCCTCGCCCGAGCATGCGCTGTCAGCGTGTCCCTGCGCCCTCTGTGATCACGAAGGCCAATCCCAGCCCCTTACAACATGATCAGCTGTCAGCCAATGACGGCTCATCGCGTGATGTACACCCCCCATTCTGCGGAGGGGGGATGGTAGCACATCATTATAATTGTACAGGTCAGCCTATGATGAGGATCACCTGTAGGCGCCCTGCATCTCTCCTAAACCTGTACGGTTCAGGAGATATGCAGTGTATGTGCTGTGCTGACGTCATGTATGCACATGCGCAGTATAGAAATGGCCTCCGTGCCGTCCCCCCCTCGGCGGCGCAGCCATCACAAGTGTGGGCACCCGGCTTTGGCTTCAAAGCCAGGCGCTCACTGCTCATGCGCGAGAGGGAGGGGGAAGGTGAACTTTCTTCTGGCTCCTCTGCGCCAGGAGAGGAAGTGGACCATGGACCCAGTGAAAACTTGGTCAAAGGCCCCCCCCCAAAAAAAATGACATGCCAATTATGGCATGTCAGGGGGTCACCTCCTCTTAAAGCGGAAGTTCCACTTTTGGGTGGAACTCCGTTTTAAGCTGCAAACTAGTGGTCCTGTCTGATGGCGCACGCTCAAACATAAAAAAGAAGGCCTATTAAAGTGCTACGCACCCCATTCTGCGCAGGATGGATGGTAGCACATCATTATAATTGTTAAAGTGTTTGTCAACTTGTGACAACCACTTTAACCTACAGGTAAGCCTATGATAAGGCTTACCTGTAGGTGCCCTGCATCCCTCCTAAACCAGTACGGTTCAGGAGATATGCAGTGTATTTGCTGTGCCGACGTCATGTCTGCACATTGCGCAGTGAAAAAACAGCCTCCGTGCCGTTCCTCCACTGCGACCGTGCCGTGAATAGCGGCTCCTGCACAGCACGTTATTATTGAACACAGTACACATGTGCTGTGAGGACATGTGAACAATTTGTGCCCATGTGCTGTGAGGACACGTGTACTGTGAGTGCCCGGGTACTGTGAGGGCACGTGTACTGTGAGTGCCCGGGTACTGAACGTGTCAGGTGAGCCACCAATGCCAGAGGATTTAAGCTGCAAACTAGTGGTCTGTCTGATGGCGCACACTCAAACATAAAAGAAAGAGGAGGCCTATTAAAGTGCTGCGCACACCATTCTGCGGAGGATGGATGGTGGCACATCATTATAACTGTGATCAAAATAAGACAGCTGAACATGTCGGCTGAGCCACCAATGCCAGAGGATTTAAACACTTCAGCCCCAGAAGGATTTCCCCCCTTAATGACCAGGCCATTGTTTCCGATACGGCACTGCGTCGCTTTAACTGACAATTGCGCGGTCATGCGATCTTGTACCCAAACAAAATTAACATCCTTTCCTCCCACAAATAGAGCTTTTTTTTTTTTTTACTGTTTGCTATAATACATATCCAAAAAAAAAAATTATGTATAAAAAAAACTAATTTATTCATCAGTTATAAATATTCTTCTTCTACATATTTCTGGTAAAAAAAAAAAACAAAACGCTATAGGCATATATTGATTGTGGATGCAATAGCTTTTGCGCAACCTAAACTATGGGATAGATTTAGGGTCTTTTTTTTTAATTGTTTTCACTGGTAATGGCGGCGATTTGTGATTTTTAGTCGGACTGCGACATTGCGGCAGACCAATCTGACCCCAAATTATACTTTTTGGGGACCAGTGACATTATTACAGTGATCAGTGCTATACAAAATGCAGTGATCAATGTATAAATGACACTGGCAGAAAAGGGGTTAAACACTAGGGAGTGAAAAACGTGAGGTCTGGCCCTCTGGGCACAGCAAGTCCCCATAGTGGTGCCCCAGGGCATAGACCTCATTGAACCCATAAATATTTCTCTCCTCTCCGGATGGACCTACATCTCATCCTGATATATCGGGCATACCTACTTTGTACAACATGTAACCTATAACTTAATGTGATCTGCTTAAAATGCGAGTCCTATATTCATCCTGTGACATATTTACTGTTTCTATGTTCCTTTTCTCTAAAACTTCAATAAAAATATTGAACAAGAAAAAAAAACACACTAGGGAGCGATCAAGGGGTTAACTTTGTTCCCTGGGTGTGTTCTAACTGTAGGGGGGATGGGCTGGCAGGGACATGACAGAGATCGCTGTTCTCGATGACTGTGATCAGTAGATCTCTGTCCCCTGTCAGAACGGGGATCCAACGTGTTTACACAGGCAGATCCCCATTCTGCCTCTGTATTAGGCAATCGTGTGCAGCTGGCGGACGTCGAGCACCTGCAACCACGCCTGCGTCAACCACAGGAGAGCCTACCTGTCGCGTATAATGATGGCGGCTGGTTAGCAAGTGGTTAAAGTGGTTGTAAAGCCTTAATATTTTTCACCTGCATTTCAAATGCATTATGTGTATTAAAGTTAAAAACCTCCTGTGCTGCAGTTCCTCCCCCAGACCCCCCTTTTCTTACTTGCGTCTGATTCGATCCAAAGGCTTTGATGTGGCAGCAAGGGATGGGCCCTAGTCTTCCTGTCTGTGTCACTGGATGCAGCAGGCTTTCCTTGGGGGCACCCGATGAACAGGAGGGGCCTGGAGAGCATGCGGGGGACCCCAGAAGAGGAGGATCTAGGCTGCTCTGTGCAAAACCATTGCACACAGCAGAAAGTATAGGCATGTTGGTTATTTAAAAAAATAAACAGGCATATGTAGCCATGCCCAGACCTCTGAAGAGCTGATGGGGCACTTCAGGGTCAAGGGGAGCTGACATCCATTCTCACAGTGTGGGTTACTAGTCATAATGGGTGTAAATATAAGAATTGAGTTGGGCGCCAGACACTTTAATGATGCAGAACAAAAGAGATTTATTTTTCTATTCAAGAACTGAGGAGAGAGGGTTAGGGTCAGGACACCCTTTAGGTTGGTGCAAAGAACTTAGCAGACTCCGAGACTCTCTGAATAAGATTCTTGATGTAGTTATAAAGTCCCACAGGCTCTCCAAATGAACTTTGCCTGACTAGGACTATTCTTTTACGCATTGAACTTGCAATTTGAACTTCCACTCACATTGATGCACATACCATACTTGGTATCCCCGTTGTACAGATCTGGCTTCTATCACACAGACTCCCACTGTAGCTCCACGAGTTTTGCACTCAGTCTCTTGAGGAGACTCTTTGTGCTCCCACTGCCACTGGGCCCCTTGTACTTCACACAGTCGACCACTGCGTTTCCTAAGTGTCCCCCACGCCAACCAGCTGGGTTCCCTTCTCCGCTCTTCAACCCAACTGCTGAACTCCCTCTCTCTCTCTCAAGCATCACCACTTCTCTCACTGGCTTGACTTCTGATGAGGTTTTACCTATTGGCCCTGACACGTGAAAAAGGATGCTCTGGTACTCCCTCTCAGACTCTGAACTCTGGCCTCTGATAACAAGAGTGTTGTCCCTTGAGGACGACATTTTACCCTTTACCTCTGGCACTGGTTCAAGCTTTGCCTCCGATGACAGGAATAGTTGTCCTCCACTAGCAACTCTGTCCCTTCACCTGCAACAAAGAGGGGTCCTCCAGCTGGTAGGACTCCCTGCAACTCGGTCAGACTTCCGACATGAAGCCCCAGACCTCTGCTACTGTTGCCTGTCCTGGGTAGGCCCACGACTGCGTAGGAACCTTGAACTCCCAGATAGGCCTCGGGCTTCTGGCCTAGCAGCCAGAAGTTTTAACACATGTCCACCCAGACAGCTGTCCAGGTGGCACAGAACAGTGATCACCTGACTCCTCCCAAATATACAAGCTCTCCCAGCAGGCCATGGGGCCCAAGAAAACCCCCACCCATTGGCTGGAGCAGCCTACCATTCATAGTCCAAGTTCATATGCACCTTGTCCATCCAATGCCATCTGTGACAGTGCCACCCAATTACAGAGGAGAGAGATGATCCTAACCCAGAGTTAGGAAAAGGGTCAGAAGATCCCCTCTTAATTTGGCCAGGCCATTTGCCGCCTAGCAAACTAAATTTAACAGCACCCCCCCTGGAGACCAGGGTGCTACACATACAATCACTCGAGCATAAAAGAGAAGAGAGGGACTGGTTAAGTGCTGCACACCCCCATTCTGAGGAGGATGGATGATAGTACATCATTATAATTGTGCACAGAATAAGACAGCTGAATGCGTTGGCTGAGCCACCAATGTCAGAGGCTTTAACCATTTGCCGACCGGGCCATAGCCAAATGACAGCTACAGCGTGGTTGGATAACTCTGGGAGGGCGTACTACACCCGGGAGTATCGTTGACCGCTGGGTGCTCGGTAAAGGGCCGATACTGTTGCAGGGGTCATACTTTTAAATCCTATAAGGTGAGCCCCCCCATACTGACACTGAGGAGCCTCTCCACCTCAAGCCTGCAGACTGAGAGCCCCCTTGATGGTGAATGGTAAGGTGACCAGATTTTTAAAATGAAATCCGGGGACATATTTTATTTTTACTAGTAATTGTGGCAATCAGCCACTTATAGTGGGACTGCGATATTGGACAAATCGGACATTAAGTGACACTTTGTAGGAATCAGTGACACTAATAAAGTGATCAGTGCTAAAAATATACACTGCCACTGTACTAATAACACTAGCTGGGAAGGGGTTAACATCTAGGGCAATCAAAGGGTTAAATGTGTGCCTAACAAGTGTTTTCCCACTGTGAAGGAGGTTGCTGTTACTAAGGGAAGGCACAGATTCCTGTCCCAGGAGCGATGCTGTGACACACTGTGGCAGTGAAATGCCAGCCAGAGCCATGATAAAGTGTCCGCTGCCTGTGAGTTGTGATTCCATCCATTATGCCAGAGAGACAGACACAGTGCAATGTAGTCTATTCACAGACACCCCCAAAACACACCGGTGTTGAAGCCTTGAAGGCACTGGCAGCTCAAGGATCTGATCCACTTCCCCACTGTGCCCGCTGCTGTACTCTGTCGGCTGAGCTCAGATGCCTTTCTCTGCTGTCACCACCACTGCCCGCCTCATAGCCTCTCCTTGGGCCCCGGCTACTACTGTGTAGGGAGCGGAACTGAGCAGAGGAAGATTACTCCGCTGGGGAAGGCAAGGAGATAGGCAGGCAGGCGACTGGCCGGGACTTGAGCCAAGGCAGAAGAACATGCGAGTGGGAATTACACCCCCCCCCCAAGCTAGTAGGAGCAGCAGAGTGGGGGGGTGTAATTCAGATTTTAAAATTCTGCACTGACTGTCTTTGATATGGCTTGGGCCCCTGTTCAAATCCAATCTAGGGACAAAACCAGGGACAGATTTGGTCCGGGGACCGTGTCCTTAATCTGGGGACTGTCCCCTAAAACCGGGGACGTCTGGTCACCCTAGTCAAGGGCCATCACATTTTCATCATACAGGGTAAGGACCCTTCCCCTTCCATACTGACATGGAGAGGGAGTCACAGTCGTACCTCCACTTCCCCGGAGAGGTACAGTCATACCTTCCCCTTCCCAGGAATGGGACATACTACTTTTACACTACCGGGAACTGATCCCACTGGTCTGCAGGGGCCAAAATCCCCTGTCAGGGGTCTAATTCCTGTGCCAGGGGCCTGGTTTA
This sequence comes from Glandirana rugosa, assembly GCA_018402905.1. Lineage (NCBI taxonomy): Eukaryota > Metazoa > Chordata > Amphibia > Anura > Ranidae > Glandirana > Glandirana rugosa. Next base: position 16,656 of record BLSH010354574.1, on the reverse strand, counting down.
GACAGGGACCAAAACAGGGATCTAACCTAAACTTGTCCCCGGGTTCGGTATAGTTTCTGTCAGTCACGTCTTAAAATTTTAGACTTAATGTGGGGGGGTGAGACGACGAGGATGATCGAACCCCCCCCCCACATTAAGGGTGAGCGTACAAGAAGACGGAACCGAGTTC
>BLSH010354541.1:60611-70925 GCA_018402905.1 Glandirana rugosa | reverse complement strand
TTGTGCCAGCTACACGCACAAGTGAAACACCTTCCTCAGGTGCGAGTAGAAGACATAACCTTCAACGTTATATGGTAGGCTCGAATGCCGCTCAACCAAAGCTGAGGCTAGAACAAGTACAGGCGCTAGTAGATTGAGTGGCTGACAATGCCTCCAGTTCCTAAACGTTGTCTCCCACCCGGTCCCTTGATGAAAGCTCAGAGTTGGCACCTGAACCCCATGGCCATCTGTCTTTCACCTCAGCCCCTTGTAAATCAGCCAAGCAGTCTGAGCCCCAAGTTATGCAGCAGTCTCTTATGCTTTTTGATGACTCTCCTGGTGTGCTTTCCGTGGGCCATCCACATAGCCCTGCACCAGAAGTGGAAGACATTGAGTGCACCGATGCCCAACCACTTCTGTTGCAGGATGAGGACATGGAAACACCACCGCAGCACGTCTCTGATGATGACGAAACACAGGTACCAACTGCTGCGGCTTTCCATAGTGTGCAGACTGACAAGGAGGGCATTGGTGAAGGGTGGGTGGAAGATGATGTGGAGGAGGATGATGAGGTCCTAGACCCCACATGGAATGAAGGTCATGCGAGTGACGTGTTTAGTTTGGAGGAAGAGGTGGTGGTCGCACAGAGGCACCAGCACAGCAAAAGAGGAAGCAGGTTGCAAAAGCGGAGCGAGCGTCCCCTAGACAGTACGCCTGCTACTACCCACCACACCCAGGGACCTAGCACACCAAATGCAGCTCAAAGGCAATCCCCTGCATGGCAGTTCTTCAGACAATGTGCTGACGACAAGACACAAGTGGTTTTCACCCCGTGCAATGAGAGATTGAAGCGAGGCATAAATGTTCTAAACCTGAGCACAACCTGCATAACCAGGCATCTAAATTCAAAGCACGAGCTGCAGTGGAACAAGTACCTCAAAATCCAAGAAAGGTCTCAGCCTCCTCCTGCTTCCTCTTCTGCTGCTGCCTCGGCCTCTTCCTCTACCTCTACAGTGCCAGTGTCACCTGCCACCCAGCAAACAGACAATGTGACAGCAACGCCACCATGTCCGCCACCATCCCCAAGCATTTCCACACGGCCCCATGAAAGCTTACAGCTCTCCATCTCCCAAACACTGGAGAGAAAGAGGAAGTACCTCCCTACCCACCCGCGATCCCTGGCCCTGAATGCCAGCATTTCAAAATTCCTGGCCTCGAGGCATCCTTTCCCTGCACAAACAAGTCGGGGACAAGATCAAGTGTGCACTGCGCAACGCCATCTGTGGCAAGGTCCACATAACCACTGATACATGGACCAGTAAGCACGGGCAGGGACGCTATATCTCGCTAACTGCTCACTGGGCAAATGTAGTGGTGGGTGGGCCTGAGGCGGCTAGCCTTTTGGCGCATGTCCTTCCTCCACCGAGGATTGCAGGGCATCTCTCTTTGCCTCCTGTTGCCTCCTGTTGTCTCCTCCTCCTACTGCGCTTCCTCCTCCTCCTCTACCACCTCCTCATCCACTCAGCGTAACACCTTCACCACCAACTTCAGCACATCCAGGGGGAAACGACAGCAGGCTGTTTTAAAACTGATATGTTTGGGGGATAAACCCCACACTGCGCAGCAGCTATGGACGGGCATTGAACAACGGACCGATGAGTGGTTGTTGCCACTGAGCCTCAAGCCTGGCCTTGTGGTGTGCGATAATGGGCGAAATCTCGTAGCAGCTCTGGGCCTAGCCCGTTTGACACACATCCCATGCCTGGCGCATGTGCTGAATTTGGTGGTGCAGAAATTTCTAAAAAACTATCCGGATATGTCTGAGCTGCTGCAGAAAGTGTGGGCCGTCTGTACGCGCTTTCAGCGTTCTCACCCTGCTGCTGCTCGCCTATCTGCACTGCAGCGGAACTTCGGCTTTCCCGCTCACCGCCTCCTATGCGACGTGCCCACAGGGTGGAACTCCACCTTGGACATGCTGGAGAGGCTGTGAGAGCAGCAGCAGGCAATAGTGGAGTTTCAGCTGCAGCCGCACGGGTCAGACGCTCTGCGGAACAGCACCACTTCACCACCGAGTGGGCCTCCATGCAAGACCTGTGTGCCATATTGCGGTGTTTCGAGTACTCCACCAACATGGCCAGTGCTGATGACGCTGTTCTCAGTGTTACTATCCCACTTCTATGTCTCCTTGAAAAAACACTTCGGGCGATGATGGAAGAGTATGTGGCACAGGAGGAAGAGGAGGAGGAAGAGGGGTCATTTCCATGGTTATCAGGCCAGTCATTCACAAGTGGCTTGTAGGGTGGGTTCCTGCACCAGCATAGGCCAGGTAAAACATTTTCAAGCCAGGGCACCGTTCTGGAGGATGAGGAGGACAAGGATGACGAGGAGGAGGAGGAGGAACCGTGTTCACAGCAGGGTTGGCACCCAACGCAGCTCGTGGGCATCACTGGAGCATGGCTGTGGGGGATATAAGGACACAGATGATACACCTCCCACAGAGGACAGCTTGTCTTTGCCTCTGGGCAGCCTGGCACACATGAGCAACTACATGCTGCAGTTCCTGCTCAACGACAGCCAAATTACTCACATTGTAACTTGTGCTGATTACTGGGTGGCCACCCTGCTTGATCCCCGTTACAAGGACAACATGCGGTCCTTAATTCCCTCACTGGAGCGTGATCGTACGATGCACGACGTCAAGTGCACGCTGGTAGACATGCTGCTGAGGGCATTCCCAAATGACACCGGGGGCTCAGTTGAAGCACAAGGCGAAGGCAGAGGAGGAGGAAGAGGTCACCAACGCAGCTGTGGCGCCGTCAGCACCTCAGAAGGCAAGGTTAGCATGGCCGAAATGTGGAAAAGCTTTGGCAGCAGCACGCCACAACAAAGAGCACCACCAGCTGATAAGCGACGTCTTAGCAGGAGGCAGCATTTCAGCAACATGGTGGAACAGTATGTGTGCACACGCCTACACGTACTGACTGATGGGTCTGCCCCATTCAACTTCTTGGTCTCCAAATTGGGCACATGGCCTGAGCTTGCCCTTTATGCCTTGGAGGTGCTGGCCTGCCATGCAGCCAGTGTATTGTCTGAACGTGTGTTTAGCACGGCAGGGGGCGTTATCACAGACAAGCGCAGCCGCCTTATTAGAACAATAATATGGCTCTATGTGGCTGCAATAGACTTTTCTTATACAAGTTGGAGATGATTTTAGAACAATAATATGGCTCTATGTGGCTGCAATAGACTTTTCCTATACAAGTTGGAGATGATTTTAGAGCAATAATATGGCTCTATGCGGCTGCAATAGACTTTTCCTATACAACTTGGAGATTATTTTAGAACAATAATATGGCTCTATGCAGCTGCAATAGACTTTTCCTATACAACTTGGAGATGATTTTAGAACAATAATCTTTCCCTTAAAGCAACAGCTGGAGCCTTTCCCTGTACAACTTAGGGATGCTTTTAGAATCTAAAATCATCTCCAAGTTCTATAGGGAGAGGTTCCTACTGTTGCTTAAAGGGACAGATTATTGTTTCTTGCACAAAATTAAAAAGTGCATCTACATAGCTGGTTTAAAAAAAAAAAAATTCTAAAAACTGCATTTGGGGCCAGCGGTGCATTTCTTGCACAAAAAAAAAAAAAAACAGTGTTGGCTACCTCCTCCACTGCCACTTTCACCGCCTCCTCAACCCCCAACTCCACATCCACCTCGATTTTTGATTTTTTTATGTGACTTTAGCTTAAAAATTATTTTAAGTTATTTCCCTATCCCCATTTATTTGTAGGGCACTTGTCCAACTCTTACCCCCATTTTCCTTCCTTTTGCAGACCTCTAGGACTTTCCAGGACTTTGTTACAGCCATTTTTGTGCCTAAAAGTTTGGGTCTCCATTGATTTCAGTAAGGTTCGGGGTCCGGGTCAAAGTTCGGGTCAAGTCCGGACCCGAACCCGGACTTTGTCCGTAAGTTCGGCCGAACCTGCCGAACCCGGACTTCCAGAGGTTCGATCAACTCTACTGATAACTAAAACTATGTTGTCCCTTCCTTGAGAATGGGGACTAACCGAACAAGGAGAAGAAAATGGGGCTACGGGACTTTTCCTGGTACCACAATAGGCTCACAGAATTTGCGTTTGTATAAAACACGAACATTTTTATTCCATATACATACAACAATGTGTCATTAAAACCATATCTATACATTTGACTTAACCCACATACTGGACTACAAATATATAGGTTCCACAGTCATAACATCAGTGCTTCCCGACATGTTTCGCCGAAACTCCGCTTCCTCAGGAGAATGCACGGTATCAACTGTATACTAGAATGAACAACAAGCATTAATTTCATTTCACACATAGTGATCACAAATACCATTTGTATCGCATATATCACTAATAGCCATATGCACATGTATATATCTAGCACCACATCGATGGCTTACCTGTAGGTCCGACCAGGCCCACCAATGTCTACCATCTGATGTTACTATTATTTTAATAATCATTTTATATTATGCTCTTACTTTCTGTATAGAAAGTAAGAGCATAATATAAAATGATTATTAAAATAATAGTAACATCTTGGAGTGACAGAAAAGAGAATAAAATATAACTATAAACAGAACTACTTAAACAGACGATTGAACTCTGTACATTATTACTTTATCAGCATATCCTCCCATGCTCGCTCTGGGGAACATCAGATGGTAGACATTGGTGGGCCTGGTCGGACCTACAGGTAAGCCATCGATGTGGTGCTAGATATATACATGTGCATATGGCTATTAGTGATATATGCAATACAAATGGTATTTGTGATCACTATGTGTGAAATGAAATTAATGCTTGTTGTTCATTCTAGTATACAGCTGATACCGTGCATTCTCCTGAGGAAGCGGAGTTTCCGCGAAACATGTCGGGAAGCACTGATGTTTTGACTGTGGAACCTATATATTTGTAGTCCAGTATGTGGGTTAAGTCAAATGTATAGATATGGTTTTAATGACACATTGTTGTATGTATATGGAATAAAAATTTTCGTGTTTTATACAAACGCAAAGTCTGTGAGCCTATTGTGGTACCAGGAAAAGTCCTGTAGCCCCATTTTCTTCTCCTTGTTCGGTTAGTCCCCATTCTCATGGAAGGGACAACATAGTTTTATATAAATTGGGACGTGGGTACCTTTATCGTTCAATTCAGAACAAAATAACACTGAGCTGTATGTACAAATCTACTGATAACTAATGTTCACAAAAGTGGGCCTCCTTTCCCCCCACCAATCAATAAGTAAACTTTGTCCATCTCTATGTTACTTTTACTTATGATAGTTGTAATATTGCTTTATTATTATTTTCACTTTTACCTTATACTTTACTCTTATATTTCTTATGTCCCTTATAAAGATAAAGACCACCACCAACGAGAGGGCCTCTATGCGAGACCTGTTTTGAGTACTCCACCAACATGGCCAGTGCCGATGACGCTGTTCTCAGCGTTACTATACCACTTCTATGTCTCCTTGAAAAAATACTTTGGGCCATGATGGAAGAGGATGTGGCACAGGAGGATGAGGAGGAGGAAGAGGGGTCATTTCCACGGTTATCAGGCCAGTCATTCGCAAGTGGCTCGGAGGGTGGGTTCCTGCACCAGCATAGGCCAGGTCAAAAATATTCAAGCCAGGGCACAGTTTTGGAGGACGAGGAGGACGAGGACGATGAGGAGGAGGAGGAGGAATTGCAGTAGGGTGGCACCCAACGCAGCTCGTGGTCATCACGGGAGTGTGGCTGGGGGGATACAGAGGACACAGATGATATACCTCCCACAGAGGACAGCTTGTCTTTGCCTCTGGGCAGCCTGGCACACATGGCCGACTACATGCTGCAGTACCTGCACAATGACAGCCGAGTTGCTCACTTAATTCCTTCACTGGAGCGTGAGTGGAAGATGCGCGACTACAAGCGCACACTGGTAGAGGCGCTGCTGAGGGCATTCCCAAATGACACCGGGGTCTCAACAGAAGCACAAGGCAAAGGCAGAGGAGGAGGAAGAGGCCACCAACGCAGCTGTGCCACCGCCAGCACCTCAGAAGGCAGGGTTAGCATGGCCGAAATGTGGCAAAGCTTTGTCAGCAGCCCGCCACAACAAACAGCACCACCAGCCGATAGACAACGTCTTAGCAGGAGGCAGCATTTTAGCAACATGGTGCAAGAGTATGTGTGCACACGCCTACACGTACTGACTGATGGGTCTGCCCCATTCAACTTCTGGGTCTCCAAATTGGCCACATGTCCTGAGCTTGCCGTTAATGCCTTGGAGGTGCTGGCCTGCCCTGAAGCCAGTGTATTGTCTGAACGTGTGTTTAGCATGGCATGAGGCGTTATCACAGACAAGTGCAGCCGTTTGTCCACAGCCAACGTGGACAAGCTAACCTTTATTAAAATGAACCAGGCATGGATCCCACAAGACTTGTCTGTACCTTGTGCAGAATAAACATTTAGACCGGACTCACACAGCCATTCGTACACCTGTTTTTTTGAATAGGCCTCAATATTTTGGGGGCTACCCCAATTATAAACAAACAAAAAAAAATACAGTGTTGGCTACCTCCTCCTCCTCCTCGACCACCGCCACTTCCACCTACACTGCCATGGTCACGGCCTAGTTAACCTCTAGGCTCCTACTCCACATCCACCCCCCCTTCCCATTTTTTTTATTTGATTTTAATTTATTTTCCCTATCCCCATTTTTTTGTAGAGCAATTGCCCTACTCTTACCCCCATTTTACTTCCTTTTGCAGCCCTCTAGCACTTGCCAGGACTTTGTTACAGCCATTTTGTGCCTAAAAGTTCGGGTCCCCATTAACTTCAATGGGGTTCGGGGTCCGGGATAATGTTCGGGCAACGTTCGGTGCCGAACCCAGACTTTTTTCCAAAGTTCGTTCGGACCCTCCGAACCCAAATGTCCAGGTGTTCGCTCAACTCTAGCCATTTCCAAACAGCGATCCCACATTTTGTGGTATTTCGCCAGGCAGTTTCTGTGCCTATATTTGATCTTTTTATAAGGTAGGGATTGATTGACAGCCATAATCAATTTCCTGAAGAGTTGACGTGTTGGCTTTTTAGCTACCTTCTCGCTATTATTAGTCTGGTTGCATATAGTGTTTCCTGCATGAAGATATGGTGGTTTCTATTTGTTTCTTGGTCGGGAAGTAGCCCAAGTAAACATTGCTTAGGGCATAGAGTTAATGGAGAGCCCATTTCATGATGCAGGAACCTGATCACTTGTTCCCAATAACAATGAATGGCCGTGCAAGACCAGATTAGAGGATTAAAGGAGCTATTATGTTCACCACACCTAGGGCAGGAGAGGTCCCCATGAGGTTTGTATCTGGCTAATTGAGCTGGGGTCAATTATGAACTATAAGAACACAAAGATAGTAGGACCCCAGTGGTATCACTATGAGCAAAGACCTATCCACTTAGGTATATATTCCTGAGGCTAATATAGTATAAATACACAATGCATAAAAAACTAAGATGACAGCAGGGGGCCATCAAAAGACACCATATAATTAAGCCACCGGGAAATGGTCAATGCAAAATATATTATGTTTATTGAAAAAATATTGTATAACAGTATATTATCAAGAAATGCCAATATCAAAATTATCCTATTTAATAAAATAAGCAACTATCCCACCACCACACACAAACTGACAAAGCTTGCCCAACATTTCCTTCATTCCCAACCCAAAGGAATACTGATAAAAGGTAGTTATGCTCTACAACTGAGTAAGAGATGGGGTGATTTTGACAAGCTTCTGCTCAGGAAGGAAAAATACTGGATTTATACATTTTAAATTAAATACCCTCGTACCGAGAGGCTTGAACACAGAGCTTAACTTGCGAGTATTCTTGGACACTTAATTGATCCAGATAATGCTAATTGTGAGGTTGAGTGGCTTTGGCAACTCTTCTATATGTTCCGGTGTTTTCCTTATTTGTGAGCCCCAGTCTTAAGTCGCCTCGCCTTATTTAGTCACAAGGATTAGGAAATTCTATGGCCTTATTTAGTCGCAAGGAGAAGGAAATTATATGGCCATTTACTACAGGTTAGCTTTACCACTTACCTGGAGGTTTATATTAATCGGGGTACATTAGTCCCTCTATGTGCATGTGTTCTCTCTCCCCCTCTTTGCTGGTGGTGCGTGCCCTCTCTTATATATATTTTACACACATATAGCTATGTGGTATCGTTCAGAAAATAATCTGTTGGCCTCTTTTGATAATGAAACCCCACCTGGGATGTTAACCTCTGAACATTTTGATGATCGGTTCTTTGGTCCCTATGTTCAGAGGTATTGTCCTGGTTCAGCATTCCTGAAGGATTTGAGTATGGCCACCCTATGGGTGTAGTTCAAGTACCGTACGACCACTGGGCGGGGTGCACAGTGTTCATTTGATGGAGCTCGCAGGCGGTGTGCTCTTTCCACAATACAGGTGCCTGCTATGCCCAGGGCTTGGGGTAGGAGTGTAGCACAGATTTCTGGGAGTGCATTGTTGTTAAAGGACTCAGGGAGGCCTATTATTCTCAAATTGTTCCTTCAGGAATGATTCTCAAGGTCATCGATCTTATCCAGAATATATTGCTGTGTATGGGACATTTGTTGTTCACTTGCCTAGGAATGCATGTCTTTCGTCCTCAATGTCAGAAATGCGGTTTTCAAGCTCCCTGATTCATTTACTGTGTTCTCCCATCTCCTTCCTGATTTGCATGATGCCTGCTGCTACTTCGTTCTCCACAGCCACAGTGTCAATGGCGAGAGGAAGGCTGCTACAACCTGTGCTATTCTAGCATACTGTTGCTCTGTTGTGTCAGTAAGGGGCGCAAGCTGTGTGAGTGAAGGTGCCACTTCTGTGATGGTCTGGCCATTGGCCATATTGGCCTCTTGTATAGTAACAATCAGGGGATCTGTGCGGAATGCTGCTGGGGCAGTGGAGCCGAGGTATAAAACGTATCGGTCAATGCCTGTTAGTTACTGGGTTCACTGTGAGGGGTGAAGACAAGTGCAGGGTGCCTGTGGTCGCTGTGAAGCTGGCCTAATATGCTGGTAGGTCCGGAAGCCACCGACGCTCATTCCCTCCTCATGTGGCGCTGGAACCGGAAGTCCGAGGTTTGAGTTTTAGTTTTGCGTAGCGTGAAAGAGGCTTTACGTTCAGTCTAGAATATTCTTCCAGGAATATTTGGACTCCTATATATTTGATTTGGCTCGCTCGTATCAGAGGAAGGTGGGCTTGGTCAATATTTAAGACTCCCAGATCGAAAGGGAGAATTTGGGACTTACCACAGTTAATTTTCAGTCTGGGGAATGCCCCAAAGCACTCTATGTCATTCAACGCTGCTGTTAAGGAGGGACTCACATCCTCCAGGTACAACAGCATATCATCTGTGTAAAGGCTGGCTAATAGTTTCAACCAAGGGCCCTGACCTAAGACCTCTAATATCAGAGTTCCCTCTGATTTTTTTTTTTTATTCATTTATATAGGGAGATGGAGGAGAGAAGTTCTTTTTGGTAATTACATTTTTATGGATTTGTCGTTTTATTTACTTATTTTGATTTTTCTCTTTTCTCCCCCCTTTTTTAGCTGGTTCGGTCTGGTTAATTCCCACAGGGGAGTCAATCTCTGTGTCCCTTTTGAAACTTCTATTATATCGTTTGATTTTATATGGAGAAATTACTATATTAGACGGCCCTCTGTTGGATTTCACCACACTGAACGTAAATAGGCGACCTACGGTGATCCCCAAGGCGGGGAAGGACCCCTCTTTAGCCTCCAACTATTGCCCAATTTCACTCCTGAACACCGACTTAAAAATCCACGCAAAAATCTTGGCCAACCGCATTCTCCCCCTACTGCCTGTCTTCATTGACAATGACCAAGTAGGGTTTGTCTCTGGCAGAGAAGCCAGGGACAACACCCTTAAAGCACTGTCCGTCATCCCCCTCTTACGCCAACCGGTTCTAAAAACGCACCTAAAAATTCAGCCACAAGTCCTCACTTTAACCCGTTATCAACCTCCGATTTCTCCCCAGGAAGGGGCGGAACCCCTAGTGGCATCCAGCGGATAAATGCAAGTCACACCACTTTAGGTTGTCTCCCGGCAGATTATATCATTAAAGAGGTATATTTTAGTTTGCTATATTATCTTCAAAGTTTTCCCTGTGTCTCTAACTGAGGGGACACCCTTAATTGGTCTGGCTTGGTCGATTTTTTCCCCCCTCTTTTCTCTTTTTAGTTTTATTCATTTATTTTGCTGTTTAGGTA
>BLSH010354541.1:29923-41094 GCA_018402905.1 Glandirana rugosa | reverse complement strand
CTATAGCAGAGCGAACCCATATCACTGTTCTAAAATCATCTAAAAACTGTGTGTGAAACTATAGCAGAGCGAACCCATATCCCTGTTCTTCTCTCTGCTATAGTTTCACACACAGTTTTTAGATGATTTTAGAACAGGGATATGGCTTCTCCCGGTTTTAGTTTAAGTTTAACACACAGTTTCCAGATGATTGTAGAACAGTAGTATGGGTTCTCCCGGTTTTAGTTAAAGTTTAACACACAGTTTCCAGATGATTGTAGAACAGTAGTATGGGTTCTCCCGGTTTTAGTTAAAGTTTAACACACAGTTTCCAGATGATTGTAGAACAGTAGTATGGGTTCTCCCGGTTTTAGTTAACGTTTAACACATCCAAATCTTTTCTATTTCAGTCCATTTGTTGTAGGAACATAGTGGGAACCAGGAGATGATCGCACGTAATCGAGCTGCCTGATAATACTTTAAAAAATTTGGAAACGCAAGTCCGCCATCATGCTTCGACACCAACAACACCGAGGAGGGTATCCTATGGCACTTGTAGTTCCACGAAAAGCGTATCAGGTCCACCTGTAATTTTCTCAGAGGCACATAGGGGATGCAGGGATGTTAACCAGAAGCGCTTTAGACTTTGACGCATTTATTTTAAAACCCAGTAGGGACCCATGCGTTTCTAACACAGCGTGTAAGTTCGGCAAGGAGGTCCTAGGCTGGGTTAGGGTATATATTACATCATCTGCAAAGGGCGAGATTTTAAATTCCCTCCCCCTGACTGGTATACCCCAGATATCTGGATGTCTACAGATGGATGCCGCCAGGGGTTCCATACAAAGGGCTAACAGTAAAGGTGAAAGCGAGCACCCCTGATGAGATCCTTTAGTGATAGAGAAGGTAAAGGAAAGAGCAAAAGGGGTCTTCATCTGAGATGTGGGGTTCACATAAAGGCATTGCATGGCTCTCAGGAATGGCCCCGGAAAACCCATATGTTGCAATGTAGTGAACATAAAAGGCCACCCCAGGCGATCAAACTCCTTTTTTGCATCTAAACTCAGCACTAAGGCCGGCAAGTTCTCCCTGTTCGCTATTTGTCTATCAGATCTATGACCTTTCTGGTGTTATCCCCCGCTTGTCATAGAGGGACAAATCCCACCTGATCCTTGTATACCAGAGAAGGCAGGACCTGATTCAGACGAATTGATAACAATTTAGTAAATATTTTAAGATTTGAGTTGAGGAGGGCTATAGGCCTGTAACTGGCACACAAGGAGTGATCCTTGTCAGGTTTTGGAATCAATGTAAGGAAGGATCTCTGGGGGGCATGTCCAAGATGGCGCCGGGAGCAGGCGTTCTTTAACAGAGCTCCCAGGTCCGGCGACTAAATCCTCCTTCCATCCTTCTGTGGAACACCCAAATGCGGCTTGGTGGTCGCTGCTTGCCACCGGCTTCTTCAGTCCCGGTCCGGCAATGAAAAAGGGTAAACAATCGGCCCAGAAAAAGCAAAAAATCTCTGCAGCACACAAGCCGCTACTTGTAGGCCCGCACACACGTGCAGCGCACAGCATGGCCTCGCCGGCCCCACAGTCTACAGGGGACGCTATTCATGCGGGCTCCCCCGCCTTTGAGGCCCTGATGGCTGCAATCAATAAATGCCAGACCACCCTAACCTCCAAGCTGGAGGGTCTCCAAACCGAAACGGCACTGATCCGTAGGGATATGGACACCTTTCGGGACCGGGTAACTGAGGTCGAGCGGCAGGTCTCGGCAACAGAAGATGATCAGCGGGAGCATCGGGCAGACATACATACCCTTAAAATGATGGTGAAGTTCCTGGAGGCTAGAGCGGAGGATGCCCAGAACCGGAACCGCAGGTCTAACTTTCGCATCATCAGCCTGCCGGAGGGGGCTGAGGGTCCTGATCCAGTTACCTTTATCGAGCGCCTGCTCCCGACCCTATTCCCTGAGGCCCAGTTCTCTCCTCACTTCTCAGTGGAGAGAGCGCACCATATACCTGCTACTAAGGGGCCGGTGGGATCCCCCCCAAACTTTTATTTTCAAATTCCTCCATTATAGGGACAGGGACATGGTGCTTCAGGCTGCCCGCTGCCAGGAAGAAGTTAAGTATGAAAATGTGAAGCTGATGTTTTTCCCAGACTATTCCATCGAGACACAGAAACTCAGAAAGTCATTCGACCATGTTAGAGGGATACTCAGGCAAAAGGGGATTAAATATAGTATGTTATTCCCTGCAAAACTGAGGGTCCAAGATGGAGAACGCATGCAGTTCTTTACATCACCCAGCGTGGCTGCTACCTGGGCTGAGTCGCTCCACCGTTGAGGTTCTACAGAAGCCTGCGACTTGAAGGTATGACGCCTGCCCTCCTCCTTCTACTCCTTTCCCCTAGACTGCTGGAATATCCTGATCCTGAAATGCCTCCTTTGATTCTCCTGTTGCACTGGCAGCACTACCCTAAAGTCCTTGTTGCATCTATATGGCCTGCTTACCTGTGACAGATGTTCTGACCTCCATGCCTGGCAACTCACAGTACATTCCTCTTATGCAACTGTTCAATCCCCCCTTTCCTGACTATGCTGTTTTATCGGAGGGGTTTGTGGCTGCCTGGAGGGGGGCGGAGCTAATTGTGTCGCCTGGACCCTTCCTAGACCTGAGCGGATGTTGGCGACCTCCTTTGCCTCCCCTCAGCCTACATGCTCAGGAGGAGTTGAACTACTTCTTACTGTGGAGCCACAATGCCTGGACTGAGGAACGTTGGAGGTCCCCCCTTAATGCCTGACCTTAACTATGGGAACAATGCGAACTTTCAGGTAGACGCTTTCCAGGCCATGGGGATATCATTGGTGCACTCCCCTCCGGGTCTGGGAGGGGGGGGACTACATCTGGGGGGGTAATGGGTTCTTCTATTGAGGTGGGCGTCTTAGTCCGGGTACAATATCTGCCAAAAGAACTTTGTGTCTATGACTTAAGTTATGTGTCTCCGGGGCTCCGGGTGAAATGAACCAAGTAATCCTAGCCGGATAAGGGTCTGCACGGGGTTCTTAACTGCCCGGCGCAGATCGAATGCCTTTGGAGTTTGTGCGCCCCATGCACAATCTTAGTGTTTTTTGATTTTTGGGATCCAAACCCTCCTCGGTTTTAAGGGGATGGGTGGGGTGGGGGGTGGGAGGGGGATGGGTTTTGTTTTGTTAGGTCTGTGTTTTATGACCGTCAGTTTCATAATCTGGAGTCCCTATACATGTTGTTGCATATCTTGACCAGGAACTATATACATAACATATGTGATATTCACTGCCGCTATTCTGAACCCCGGGAGCTCTCTCTTAGGCTGGGGGCGGGAAGGATAGGCGGAAAATTGACTGTGTGGAGTGGGTATGGCTTTACTTAACGTTTGTCTTGGAACACACGGGGCCTCAACTCCCCGATTAAGAGGTCCCTGGTGTTCCAATTTATCAAACAGCATAACCCACATATTTGCGTATATCGCGTTTCGTCACTGGGTCATGTGACTTTACCAAGGGACCCTTGATAAAGTGACATGACCCAGTGACAAAAAGCGTCGGGAGGGGTCTAAGGTGACGTTCAGACTTCAATACTATGTTATCCTTTATGCTCAAATTTGGGGAATGCCTTGGATTGTTGTAGGGTTGTATATGCCACCGCCAGCCTCTGTGTCCCTGCTTCACCAGATTATCTCTAAAGTAGCATAATTCCCGACAGATAGAATTATAATGGTGGGGGACTTTAATCTGGTCCCGGACCCAGACATGGATAGACTCAACCCCGGCCAGGGTCCTCGTCAGGGACTGGAGGACTGGGCCCTGACTTATGAGGCACCCCGCAGTCAGAGCCTTCACTTGCCATTCGGCATCGCTCTCGCATATAGACCTCACCTACGTGACGGGCCCGGTCCTGGACAGGGTAAGAGAGGTCAGCATACTCCCCAGAGGCGTCTCTGACCATGCCCCACTGCTCCTCACCCTGGACCTCCACCAGGCTCATTCAGAGTCTCTCTGGCGTCTATCCAGATACTGGATCTCGGATCCACAGGTGGAGCCGAGGTTCAGGGTGGAGATGGCTGGGTATTGGGTGACCAACCTGGGTTCGGCGGATCCCAACACTGTCTGGGACTCCTTTAAGGCGCATGCCAGGGGTCAATATATGACCATTATCGCCCAGGTGAGCAAGGACCGTAAGGCGGAACTCACCAGGGCTGAGGCCGAGGCCCTTAGGCAGGATAGTCTTTACCTCAGGACGAAATACCCCGAACACTATGCTGCCCTCCAGGACCTGACCAGGCAAGTCCTCTTGCTGCGGACTGACTTGACCCAAAAAAAGTTGCTTCACCAAACCCAGCGCATTTTTGAACAAGCGGAGCGTATGGGCTGCCTTTTGGCCTGGATGGCTCAGGAGCAGGCGGGGGGTGTCTCCATAGCACAAATCCAAGATGGAAGTGGTTTTCTAGTTTCTGACCCTGACGAAGTTAACCGATGCTTTGTAGAGTACTACAAATCGCTTTATAAATCCCAGGTAGCATATGAGACTGAAGACCTGGGGAGATACCTAGACTTAGTGGACATCCCCCGCCTGACTACATCCTATGCCACCAAACTAGACGCTCCCATTACCTCAGAAGAGATCTGCAAAGCAATCGCTACCATGCAGATGGGGAAAACTCCGGGTCCTGATGGCATACCGGTTGAATTCTACAAGCTATACCAGGAAGAACTTGCTCCCAGACTCCAGGGTACACTGACTCACTCCTTGACTTGGGAGACCCTGCCCGACTCGATGAGTGATGCAGTTAAAGTGGTTATACCGAAGCCAGGGAAGGATCTCTAGCAATGCTCATCATATCGTCCTATCTCCCTCCTCAATGTGGATGTTAAGGTCTTGGCCAAAGTTTTGGACAACAGACTTAACACGGTCATAATGGCCCTGATTCACCCAGATCAAACGGGCTTTATGCCTGGGAGAGGGACTGATATCAATATCAGGAGACTACACACCCACATAGACCTGGCATCTTCTGACAACTCCGGAGTCGTGGCCTCTCTCGATGGGGAGAAGGCCTTCAACTCCGTTGAGTGGAGGTACCTGGACAGGTTCGGATTCGGACCCCGGTTCCTCGCCTGGCTGTGGCTTCTCTGTGTACACCCTAGAGCAAGGGTCCACACGAATGGGAATCTGTCTGAGGTATTCCTTCTTGAGAGGGGCACCCGTCAGGGGTGCCCTCTTTCCCCTGGCCTTTTCGCCCTGGCCTTGGAGCCCCTTGCCATCCTGCTCCGCTCGGCAAAGTCAGTGGTTGGCATTAAAATAGGTCCCCTGATGGAAAAAGTATCCTTATATGCTGACGACACTCTGCTGTATCTTTCTGATGTGAACACCTCACTACGTTCGGCATTGGACATTTTTGAACAATTTGCCACCTATTCTGGCATACGTATCAACTGGGATAAATTGGTTCTGTTCCCTCTCCACCCGTCAATCCCCCAGGAGGACACGCTTACTCCCTTGCGATGGGTGGAGGAGTTCACCTATTTGGGGATTAAAATCACTGCCAAATTATCTGATTATGTGGGAAAAAACCTGAACCCAGTACTCGCGAGGTTTACGCACAACTGCATTGCCTGGAGAGCCATACCACTCTCCCCAGTTGGTCAAGCCAACTTAATAAAAATGGTATACCTACCAAGGTTTCTATATTTTTTCAGAAATACACCTACCCATATCCCGATACATTTTTTCCGCAGAATTGAGAGTCTGGTGGTGTCCTTTATCTGGGCTGGGAAGATGCCAAGGGTGGCTAAACGTACCCTGTACCTAATGCTTTCATCTGGAGGCTTGGCCCTGCCTAACTTCCTGATATATTATTGGGTGGCGGTCCTTGTGACTGTCCCATGGTGGTTCTCCCAGCCCAGATCCAATCCTGCGGTGAACTTGGAGGCTGCGGTGGTGGGCTCCTACGCTGCCTTATCAAATTTGGTGTTTAGGGGAAGGAGGGCCCAAAACCCGATGACGGGACCGATGTGGGTGACAATTGAGGCCTGGGAATGTTCTAGGAGACCATGTCAGAAGGCGAATACCTTTTCGGCGCATGCACCGCTTTGGGGTAACCCCAAATTTCCACATTTCACTCAGATTCCTGATCCGGTGGTTTGGGCGCGCAAGGGTGTTGTCAATTTGAAACACGTAGTGGAGGGTGGCAAACTGAGAACCTTCCGAGACTTGCAGAACGCATTTGCACTCCCGCAGAGCTTCCTCTTTAGGTATTGGCAACTCAGACATGCCTATCAGGCCCAGTTCCCAGAACAAATTATATTGGAATCAGATTCCATTGAAAGACTACTGACGTCCGGCACCATGGGCAAACCCCTGTCTTCTCTTTACTTGTACCTTACAATTGAGTATGACAGTAAGCCTAATAGGTCGAGGGATAAGTGGCAGGCTGACATCCCAGGCTTGGGTAAAGAAGAATGGGATGATTGTTTGACGACATTTATCCCAACGATGATCTCAGCTAGGGATAGGCCCATCCAGCTAAAATTTATACACAATGCCTACTACACTCCTCAGAGGCTGGCTGGCATATATTTGTCCTTAGACTGGCAGTGCACTAGTTTTCTGGCAGACATGGGAGACTTCCTCCACATGGTCTGGTCGGGCCCTCGGTTAAGGCTGTACTGGATGGGTGTGGTGGAGACTCTCTCTGAGGTGACCACGGTAGATTTGCCTCTAGACCCTATGATTACGCTGCTGAGCTACCTTGAGAATGTTGAGGGAGATAGGTATATTAAGCTATGTATCACTTACGCTTTATTTTATGCTCGGAGAGAGATCTTGCTTAGATGGAAGGTCACGGAGCTCCCTACCAGGAACTCCTGCATACAAGCGGTTAACAAGGCCCTGCCCCTCTATAGATTAACCTATGAAAACAGAAACTGTCTCCACAAATTCCATAAAATATGGGATGGCTAGATTGAGAGATGCTCCTAGGGGGTTGGTGTGTTCTCAATTTTCTTACTAATCTGGTGGAGAGGATGGGACGGGACTTTTGCCCCCCCCCCGGCCCCACCTACCTATTCATTTTCAGGGAATCTCTGAGAGGGTAATTCTTGCCTTGTATTTACTTATTATCTAGAATTGAAATATGCACATCCACTCCTACTTGTTTCTGTAAATGATTAATTGCTTTAGAGTGAGATCACTCTCATTCATTTGCACATATATGGAAGTAATAGGGGGTGGAAGGTTTTATAATACTCATATGGAAGGCCATCAGTGCCAGATGACTTATGAGTCGGTAGGCTCTTAATAGTCAGTGTTAGTTTCTTCTCCATTATAGGTGCGGTAAAGGTAAGAAGATCCGTATGTTGAAGATGCGGTACCCCACTATGCACTAAGTAATGTTGTATGCGGTCCGCCGTTTCCGGGGTGAGCGGTTTATGGGGGATACTGGGGGGGTTAGTGTTGCATAAAAATCCTTAAATGTGCGGCCTATATCTTGGGGATGAGACAGCAGAGTTCCCTCCCTATTCTTTATTACCCTTATCGTAATATAGTTGTTTGAGTCTAATTAGGGTTCTTTCAACTTGGCCTAGAGCCTCAGAGAGTCATCCGCAAACGTGTAATCCTTTTAAGTAGGGGTACCAATGGGGTGGTATGCTCCAGGGTCACAAGCTCCCTCTTGGTACGTAGCCTAGTAGCCTGAGCGTCTCTCTTCATAGTCGAGGAGAAGGCTATACACTGGCCTCGAAGGACAGCCGTGTGGGCCTCCCAAAGAGTGGATATAGAGGTCTCAGGGGTATTGTTTTTGGTGAAGTATAATCTTGAGTGGTATCCAGCTCGGACTTAGAAGGGGTATGCTGGAGAAGAAAGTTGTTTAACTGCCAGTGGTATGGCCTAAGATTAGGTATTCCCAGATCTATTGTGAGTAAGATGGGTGCATTGTCAGACCATGAAATCGGGAGTATCCTTGCGGACCTTATGACTCAGAGCATTATATTATTGACAAATAGGTAGTCTATGCATGAGTGGGTATGGTGAGGGGTGGAATAGATGTGTACTGGCGATCCCCTGGATGCAGCACTCTCCAGGAGTCAAAAATGCGTAACGTCTAGTGAGCTGGCAAAAAAGTCTTGAATCCCGGAGAATTCTCACCCGAGGTGCACGAGGGCTCAATGTCTGGCGGTCAAAAGTCTCAGAATGAGTCAGGTTGAAGCCCCCAACCCCCCCATTATGAGTATTGTAAGTAAGTGGTCTTAAAAAGACTCGGAAAACTTGCGTCAAAAAGCTAATTTGACGGACTGTCGGGGCGTGGAGCACACAAAAGTTGACTGATTTTGTCTGTCATTGGCCGTGCAGGATTATAAAGTGTCCCCATGGATCCAGGTATGAATCAGTGCAGAAAAACTGCAGTATAGCCACCACTGCACACTTGCAAGAGCTAGAGGCCTGGTACACCTGCGGGAAGTATCTAGAAGCAAATGCAAAGGAGCCCCCTCTTGAGAAGTGCGTTTCCTGAATCATTATAACCTCAGTCCCAGACTGCCTGAACTCTCACAATGCCGAGTGCCCTTTTATGTTGGTATTCAAATCATGGACATATAACGATAATATCTTAGCCATGACTCACAATAAAGAATCCTCCTGAATACTTACCTGATGTTGCTGATGGGACACTTCGCAGGGAGATGAGGGAGCGCGACACCCCCAGGGCACAAACACAGTAAGTACCATAGGTAGTTGGTGGACTAGAAAAAAGGAAATGGAAAAAAGAGACTGACAGAAGAAACAGAAGTTAGAACCATAAAACAAAAAACAGATGCAAAATTCATGCTAACCAGACCCAAAATAGCCTAAAGGGCACAGGTCTAAACGAATTCCTATATATCCACCCGGACCGTAATCTAAGCAAAGGAGAGGGATCACCAAGTCAGGGATGGTACAAAGAGATATGGTAATAAATCAAATACTTTGTCTATAGGTTATTAAGGAACTATAGGAGGTAAAACCAGGAGTGGGAAGTAACCAAAAAGCAACCGCTCTCAAGTCTCAGAGAGAACTGACCCAAAGTAACAATACTAAATGTAGCAGGTGCATTGGGGGGGGACTAGTAGTATATAGCTGGGAGTCAAGGTATCAAATGTAACCTCTATTCTATAAGTCAGTCAAAAAATTTTTCCTAGCATACAACAACAGGGGGTTGAAACAGTTAGTAATTTCCTAGTGCAGAACAATGCTCAGAAAGGTGGGACAAGCCCACAATGTTCGAGCAGGATGAGGCTAGTGCACTAATGAGAATTAGGCATCGTGCATACAGGACATTTTTGACAGTTTTACAGCAGTTGTTTTTAGCTGCAGACATTTTTTCTACAGTCAATAAACTCTCCATCATGTTATCCTATGTGTTCATGCACACATAGGCTGTTATCAACTGTTTTTGGCAGGGGCGATTTTGAGCAGTAAAAAAAACCCAAGACCAGTGGGTTCTAAGAGACGTTTTTCAGCTGTAAAAATGCTCAAATACTCAAAAACGCCAGTCCCCAACATTTTTGGACATTTTAGATCAATTGAGGAGAAAAAAAAAATGCTGCCCCTTTAAAAACGTGAAAAAAAATTTGAAAAACGCCAGGAATATAACACTAAAAAAAGCTGAAAAAATCACTGATAAGATACTGATGTTTTTAGGATGTTTTTTTAACGTCCTGCGTGCATGAGACCTTATAGTTAATGACTAAACAGGTATCAAAATCAGCTACCAAACCGTATACAGATAAGGTATCTTTGGATTAAAACAATAGGTTCATCTGGCTAAAGAGTATATCCATATGGTCAGCCATTTCTGGGCTTGGTGGTTTTGCGGGGAGTCTCTGGGCCCCGGGAGCATTTAGTCAGTGAGGCCTGCTGCCACACTGCAGGGGGTGGAGGCGGAATGGAGACTAGGTCCCACTCAGGAAGCTGAGGAGCTGGAATTTCCAATACATTACAAAAGGTATTGATGTCTTCCGGGTAACACAGGATGGCATATTTTCCTTGATGTTTCGCTGTAAGACTAAATGGGAATCCCCAACGATATGTAATGTCTATTTCTTGAAGGGAGTGCAGTAGGGGTTGAAGGAGTCTGCGCTTCTGGAGAATGATCCAAGATAAGTCTGAGAATAGCTGGACAGGAGTGTTATCAAACACAACTCTCCGTTGGGAGCGCGCCTTGTGCATGATGTCTTCTTTTAGGGGAAAAGAGAGTACTCTACAGATTACATCATGTGGCTTAGAGGCAGGGCCTTTTGGGCGCAGGGCATGGTGTGTTCTGTCCATCTCAATGTGCTTGGTGTGGGGCTCTCCTAGTAGATCATTAAATAATGTTTGCAAAGTGGATTGTAAATCTTCTGGGCCCTCAGACTCAGGGAGGTCCCGTACACGGATAGTGTACCTGTGGCCCCTATTGTCTAAGTCATGCATGTCTCTGAGCATGATGCAATGGTCTGCTCCATGAGTTTGCGTATGATGCACTGCCAGTTTAATTTCCTGAATCTCCTCCTCAGCCATCTCTACTCTACAGCCAAGTGTTTGAGATTAGCATGTAATACTTGTATCTCCATTCAACATGTGGACTTAACATCCTCTATCAGTTGTTTAAAGTCCTCTTTAGTGGGTATCGCCTGTAGATAAGCATGCCATGATGATGGGATTTGAGGGAGCGGGGCTGGGGCTTCCAATTATAGTAATATACAGATGTTATAGCGCTCAGCCAATCCAGTAGAAACAATCAATTGGGAAACAGTGAGTTTCTAGACACATATAATCAACCCTGAGAGAGTTCATGCAAGTCAGCCTAACCGACTCGCGATATTGTAGACATATAATGATATTAACCTTCGGGGTCGGGGCGAGGGAGTTTAGGGTAGTAGTACCGTACGAATAGATGTCCGCTATGGGTGATTTCTCCTGAAATTTGTTGACTATCTCCTACAATTCAGGTGTACAACTTACCTCTATGTTCATAATGTACGATTAGAGTTTGTGAACCGACATCTCATCTCTACCGACTCCTCCTCTAAGTCCTTTAATTTGACCGTCACGTAGTATGCGTTTGAGTACCTCGTCTGGTAACGTAGTACGAGTCTCTGTACGTACTGAATCTGTTATCCCCGGTGTCCATGTG